>CM070873.1:125337068-125937068 GCA_036365515.1 Torymus aiolomorphi | reverse complement strand
TTTTTATGCTAAAACTGCACATCTCTATCTTCAAGACATGTTGCAGTTAGAGACAAAAATTGATGTTTTAGAATATGACATATTTACCAGGAAAGGTTATTTTACTATAAAAAGGACAGATAAATTTTGGTCGGGAATTTGGAGTGATATGACCATTGCGCAAGCGCTCATGAAAGAAATAAAAACTTTTGGAGGTTTGACACACTGGCGTGGACTCACTGACAGCGTTATTGCGAAATGGATTCTGTCTATGATTGTTCTAATAGCTGTGACCAAATCAATAGGTGATTTTTGTAATGTAAATTATTCAACATCGGAACAGCATATCGATGCTAGGTCATCGCGCATATCAAAAGATAACTCTGATCTCAAAAGATTAACCGAATTTTTAAAAAGACATGACCCGTTTAAAAAAACAGATTTTATTATGTCAATAAGCTCAGGTTTGAAAGGAGATGACTCGATTAAATGTTTTAATGCTTTAGAGGAAGGTACTCTTCTTTTAAAACGCAGAATTGGACAAAGTTTTGGTGACGTTAAATTCCAACGAAAAAATAAAGTACTTCCTTTAAGTACGATAAGTTCATCTGTTAAAGTCGGAGATGACATTTTAACGATTGATCCAACGCTTCTATTCCAAAGGATTTCATTGCAAATAAAGTCACAAGAAGACTTTATTTGATGAAGTAGGAATGCGTAAAACGGCAAAATTGAATTTCCTTCAAAACTTCAAAAATTATTTGGAAGATCCGATTTTTGAAGTACCTTCCTTCAAAAATGCCCATTATGTAGTCGATGGTGGCTTCCTTCTGCACCGTGTTGTATGGAATAAAAATGATGCAGTGTGTGATATTTTAAGAAGATACGTTGAGTATGTGAAAGTACATTACTCGGAAAATACGACGATTGTTTTTGATGGTTATCCATGCACTGCAAATTCCTTACACACAAAAAGTGCAGAAAGATTTCGTAGATCTAGAAAAGAAATTACACGAGAACTTATATTCGATACCACCATAAATATAGATATGCAACCACAGAAATTTTTTTCAAATGACGTCAATAAAAATAGATTTATTACATTTCTTCGAGACGCCCTTGATGAAGCTCAATTTGCAACTAAACAAGCAGAGGAAGACGCAGACACTATGATTGTGAACACGGCGATCGAAGTTGCAAATAAAAAACATTTAACTGTGATAATAGGAGAGGACACCGATTTACTTGTTATTTTAACACAGCTGGCATATCCATTAAACTTGAACAATATTTATTATAACATCCCTGGCAAAAATACTTCCAAAGAAAAAATATACACCATCAATAGCTTCAAACCGGTAAGTAAACATTTAATCGCTTTTTTACACGCATTTTGTGGTTGCGATACTACGTCTGGGTTTTACCAAATCGGTAAAAATAAAATTGTGTCTGTTATTGAAAATGACCCTAATTTAGAACAATTAGCTAAATGTTTTTATGAAAAATCTGATTACAACACAATAGCAAAAAATACTGAAGAAATAATATTATTATTATACGGCAAAAAACACAATAAAAAAAATCTTTCCGATTTACGCTACTTTATATTTAAGAGCTTAGCAGCAAAAAAATCTTTTAAATTAGAGAAGTTACCACCGACTACAACAGTTGCAACAATGCACGGGTATCGCGTTTATCACCAAGTGCAATTATGGCTTGGTAATAAATTAACAGCGACAGACTGGGGGTGGAAAATTTCCGCAAATGGTTTGCAACCAATTTATAGCTCGGAAAGCCTCATACCAAAGAGTTTATTGGAAAGTATTTTCTGTCGGTGTCAAAAGGGCTGCAAAACGGCAACGTGTAGTTGCCGAAAACACGGCTTATATTGTACTGATATTTGCTTGACATGTAGGGGCCACAGTTGCACAAACATAGAATTAGAAGAAAAAAGCGTTATAGTGATTATGAGTGTTTAGAAGATTTCTTGTAATTTTATTTAACCACATGTTATATTAATAAATTTCAGACTTTATTTTATATTCAAAATTAATTTTTTTTTTAATTACAAATCACTCCCAAAATATTCATTTTAATTGCATCATTAAGAAAGTCAAAAACCGAATATTCAATTGTTTTGAACCGCATTAAATAATAGTTTGTTGAAAATATTATTTATAATAATTTATATAAGAAAAATCTTGTTAAACTGTGGAAAAAGTTTATAAAAAATAATTGTTAATAATTATCGGGTATTAAATGTTAATTGAATCTATTGGCCAAAGTTACTACCAATATTTGTTGTACGAGATGGTAAAAAATAATTCAAACAACAAATTTTTAATTTTTCACATTAACAACGTTTCGGACATCTTTTATTTTGAATGTCCCTCTTCAGGTCACTAATAAACAAAAAGTAAATACAATTTTTTATTTTTTACAACACCTATGAATAAATTAAGCAACAACGATTAATAAATGACACTTACAACGTCTATTTTTGATATAGTGCGGAGAGCTGTCCGTTTGTCACAGTAAAAATTAAATCCGAAAATCTCGTATATATATACTAATAATTGAGAGTGTGTGTACAATATATATATGTATATATTATATTATAATATATATATATATTTATATATATATATATATATATATATATATATATATATATATATATATATATATATATATATAACAATGTACATGTAGCTTAATGACGTATGTAAATGGTTAGGTGGGGCGCAGCCCACTTCGACGAGTTCAAACGCAAAGGAGAGGTATCAAGAAAACATAACATAGAGGAATAGCTTAGAAGTGCGTTGCTATTAAATGGCTATAAGATTATATATAACTACAGTATATGTTCTCCTGATATCTGCTCAACCAAATTCTGCCGTTTACATACTAGGAAGGAGATAAAAATTCAAAATTACTTATCATCACACTATATTCTTTAGGAAGTTTATTTATTTCAAATTGTTTATTCATAAAGTTCTTTTGTGTGTGTATATATAATGCTTCGGAAAATAGTCTTTTATCTTTATTAATCTCTTGGTCTAATATATTAACATTATCAAAGTTTATAGTATGGTTTTTCTCTATCCTGTGTATGTGTAAAGATGAATTTTTATCTTCTTCGATGTATTTTTTATGGTGCTCTTTAATTCTAAACGTAAGACGAATTAAAATTGTTACAATTTATTTTATAAACAACGTTAGATTTCTCTAATTTCACATTTTTGTCTTTGCCTAATACTATAATATTATTCATCCTATTCTGTGTGCTGAATATTACATTTGTATTTAATCTTTTAAAGACATTTTTTGCAAAGCCTTCAATTTCTTTCACATATGGCAAACAAATAAAGGTTTTATTTTCGTTATTTGAGTTTTGCTGTGTATTTGTGCAATTTCTAATTTTTTTCAGTCGTTTTTTTATATAAATTTCAATAAAATCTATTGGATAGTCATTTTTTGTTAAGACATTTTTGATAAATTTGATATTCTTTTTATGAAAGGAAGAATGTGCAAGTTTAATCACTCTATCTATAAGAGAATAAATGATGGCTATTTTAGTACTCATCGGATGGTGTGAATTAAAATTTAAATATCTACCGGAAAAAGTGGGTTTTCTATACCAATCGGTAATAATTTTATTTTGTTCATTAATAATGATCTTAACATCCAAAAAGCTAATACTGTTATTTTGTAGTTTTTCAATTGTGAATTGTAGATTTTTATCGTAATTGTTAAATGTGTTTAATGTTTCTTCTATGTGATCTTTGTGTATACACAACAATACGTCGTCAACATATCGAAAATAAAATAGAGGCTTTTTACTTAACTAATTTATACAACATGTCTCCAGATCTTCCATAACAATATCAGATAAGACAGGGCTTATCGGGTTGCCCATGGCAGACCCAAAAGTTTGTCGGTAAAATTTATTGTTAAACTGGAAGTAATTGTTATTTAGAATGAACTTGATCACTTTACAAAATTCTGAGAGATTCAAATTAGTTTTATTATGTAATTGGTGCCATCTTTTTTCAATAGCTTGTAATACTAGATATTCTGGGACATGAGTGAATAAGCTTACAACGTCAAAACTAACAACTTTGTGATTATAAGGAATTTCTAATTTATCAATTGCTTCCTCCTAGAGGAAGCTTTGTGATAGTAAACTTTTGAGTTGTTGTAAAAACATGTTATAATTGTGTTCCGAGGTGTTACGAATCAAAATACATGGTTTTTGAAAAATGTCTGTACGGATTGTAACGGGGTTAAGTTAAGAGAGGGTATTAATCCCTCTCAGGGGTTCGTCGAGTAATCTACGGGCGTATTATACGTTCGGGATACTCGCCAATGTAGAATCCCCCTGCGCGCCGGAGTGAGCGCCGCGGAACGGGCCACGGACTGTGCGCACGGCCGATACGGCCAACCTCGGCGCGTAAACCTGGGCGACTGTTACTTACTTCTCCCCGTTGCCGTTGTCCTCCAGGAGGCTGAGCCTCGGCTAGCTGCAGCTGCTGAAATGGTAGAGGGCGGTATTCGGGAAGGGGAAGGTTATTCGCTAAATAATCCGCGGAACTCCGAATTAAAATGAAGCGACGTTTATTTTACCAAAAAGAATACGCGCAACGGGGCGCGTGCCCTCACAAGAAATTGCAACTCGCGTAGGCCGAGACTAAGCGCGGGACCTGCTGCTCAACAGCAGGCGAAACCTCGCCGCGAGGTCCGCGTACGCGCGCTCACGCTGCCGCTGCAGCGAGTACAAAAGCCGGGCCGTCGGACACACACGGACGGCAATACATAAACCGCAAACTTACCTAGCTAGTTTTGGTCCGCCCCGGGTATTTTCTTTCCCCGGTGCCCTTCATATCTGACGAGCTTTTCCCTATCCGCCACCTGGGGAGGCGCCTGATGCGAGACTAGCAACTTGACATAGGGTGAGTGTGCGTGCGTGCGTGCGTGCGTGCGTGCGTGCGTACGTGTGCGTGCGTACGTGTGTGTGTGTGTGTGTGTGTGTGTGTGTGTGTGTGTGTGTGTGTGTGTGTGTGTGTGTACGCCTGAATCTCAGCTTCTACTCGGTCGATTTTGACTGGACAGGTCTCATTTTTTTGTTTTTTTTGCGTGATGGCGGGTCAAAAATCCGTTTTTAGATTGGGGCGATGCGCTTTTGTTTTTTTTCAAATTTTCGATTTTCTCAAAACAGTTTTTTGATTTTTTTTAAATGATAGGATCGAGTTATTCGAATCTGATGGGTAGCGTTCGAAAGAGGGTTAAAATACCTATATTTTCTAAAAAAAAAAAAGTTTCTAGCTATCATGGTTCTTTTGTTATTAACAAAAACGTGTTTTTTTTAGAAGCTTATAACTCCTAAACTTAACGGTCAATTTTTTTGAGAAAAATCATGATAATACAGAATATAAATAGCTATAATCTGTTAAAATTTGAATACATTCTGTAGGCTAGATTTTGAGTAAAAAATTGAAAAATGAAAAAAATCAGTTTTGTATGTCCAACGATTACAAGAGTAAAATTGACTTAATGGCTTCAAAATTCCTTTTAGAGGTAGATTTTTTATAGTTCTCGGTCGAGTTCTTTGGGCAAAATGATTGGTCTATAAATTTCAGAGATATTTGAGGTTAAAAATTTTTTGACATTTTTTTAAAATCGTAATTTCTCGAGAACGGCTCTATGTATCTGAATGGGGTGGGTGGCATTCGAAAGAGAATTAAGATACCTATATTTTCTAAAAAAATTAATTTTCTATCTATCACGGTTCTTTAGTTATCATCAAAAACAAAAACGTATTTTTTTTAAAAACTCATAACTCCAATGATGTTATAATTAGTATATTATAGAAGTATATAGTATTGGCGTCAAAATGTAATATGTTTGAATTTTCAAGATTGAATTCTTGAGTTTAAGTATTCAAAACTGATGAATAATTAAAATAGTCGAACAAGCTGTGGGTTAGTCACGAATCCCGCAGTACTGCATACAATGCATTATGAATGCATTATATTCTGGATTATTATAATTTATTTGTAAGTTGTGAACTTTTTTAAAAAAACACGTTTTTGTTAATAACAAAAGAACAATGATAGCTATAAATTTTGCTTCCTCATAGAGGAAGCTTTGTAAGGGTGAAAAAAATTTTCGAAAAAAAATGTTCAAAAAGATGTTTTAAGGCGATATATGTGTATATTAGTTGATTTTGATCATTTTTGTTTTCGCGCGTGTGTGTGTGTGTGTGTATGTGTGTGTGTGTGTGTGTGTGTGTGTGTGTGTGTGTGTGTGTGTGTGTGTGTGTGTGTGTGTGTGTGTGTGTGTGTGTGTGTGTGTGTGTTTGAACTCTTCATATCTCCGAAACGAATCGACCGATTTTCGTCGGATAAAGCTTATTCTCTTTGTCTCGCGGGAAAAGAAAGGTACCCTGATGGATTTGAGTTTCTATTGATTTTCTTTTGTTTTATAACCAACAAACGATTTTGAATTTTTAGTTTTTTTGATTTTTTCATACCTTACAGTCATTATTACATAATATAATAAACTTTTCTTGAAAGGTATTTAAATAACCTATATTTTCCTTTTTTAAAATTTAAAATATCTTCACTCTGTCACTTGTTATTAAGGAAAACTTTTTTATATTTCATAAATTAATTTCTCAAAAAATAATTTATTTATCGACTTGAAATAAATAACCAGTTATTACACTAATTGAAGACTATATGTGGTTAAAATTTCAAGAGATTATCTTCATTTGTTTTTTAGAAAAAGAATTATTTTAGAAAAAATTTGCGTTTTCGTTGTCGCACCATAACTATAGAGTAAAAATTATCCAATTGTCCTGAAATTTGGCACAGATGTAGCTTTTATATATCTTCAGATTAAGTTCGTTGCCCAAAAAAATCGTTTCATTACGAAAAAAGATATAACGCACAGTTTAAGCTGAATCCGGACCCATGACCCTCTCCTAGTTAGTCTAACCGTACAAGATAAAGTATTAAATTTTAAATATTAGATTAAGTTTGAGGAAGCTACGTGCCAATGAATTGGCAGCGGTTTTTCTTTTAGTTTAAAGCAGTTGTCGATATGCGACTGAGGTATTTTTATGTTCTTTTGTAAAAACTTTGCAAAAAATTTTGATAATTCATATGTAGGAGAATTAATAGTTGATATGATAGGTCGTACCGGAAAACCAACTTTATGAATTTTCACTAATCCATACGCCTTTGAAATATTAAATTTATTCAAAATTGGTTCAAATTTTTTTCCTGTAGCTGTGGCGTCTATTTTGTTAAGCCACTTTATTATCTCATTTGTTTCTCTTTCTAATTTTGGTAAAGGCTTATATTTTATTTTTTCATAATAATTAGTATCATCGAATAAGCTCTCGAGTTTTTGAACATAATTAACTTTTTTTATTATAACTGTGGCATTCCCTTTATCAGCTCTAGTAATTAAAATATCCGAATTAGATTTAATGAATTGCTTAGTTTTTTGTAGGTCAACTTTAAATCTATTGTGAAATTGTGTATGTGTAGATAACTCCTTCATATATATTCTTTTTATATTGTTTAAAAATGTTCCTCGTATTTTTGGAATTTCAGCACGTGTCGGATATTTTTTTACAAAAGCTTCAAAATTTTTAACATAAGTTGTTGCTAGTTTATCGTCAAATTGATTATTGAAATTAAACTTTTCGCCAAGTTTTAAAGTATCGTATACATATTTTGGGAGTTCAACATTACTGAGGTTAACGCACCATTTGTCATTTTCATTACTGGAATCATAAGGGTCGATAACCTGTGTGTTATTGTCTCGGGAAGTTGAACTCTCTATATGTAAGGGTATTTTCAGTGTAACGGTCTTTTTCTAAAACTTGCTTATATTTTCTAAAGTAAATATTGTAGAGCTTATTACCAGATAGAAACAATGAATCAATGTTTTTAAGTCCAACTGATGATTATGAAATATACAAAATAATAAAGGCAATGAAAAAGAAATCGAGTGGAGTAGACAATATAAATGTTACAACTTTAAAAGTAATTGCAAATTATATAGTAACACCTCTACAACATATATTTAATATATGTATTGCAGAAGGCATTTAGCCAGATGAGTTAAAAAAGGCTGAAGTAGTACCCCTACACAAAGGTGGAGATAGAACTTGTAAAAACTATAGACCAATTTCACTTATTTCCAATTTAGCTAAAATTTTCGAAAAAATAATTTATACTAGGCTGTTTTCTTTCTTGAATAAATATAACATAATATCGAATAAACAATTCGGCTTTGTAAAAAGAAGGGGACCTACTGATACATTGAACAATATAACTAACATAATTTATGATAATTTGGACAAAAGTAAACCTATAATCACAGCTTTTCTAGATCTAGCCAAAGCCTTCGTCACGGTAAATCATAAAATTTTGTTAGACAAGCTAGAAAGATATGGTATAAGAGGTAATTCATTAAAATTGCTGAAAAGCTATCTCTCTGGTAGAAAATAAAGAGTTAAAATAAATGAAAATAAAAGCAACTACAGAGAAATTTCAATTGGAGTCCCACAAGGAACAATTCTAGGGCCAATACTTTTTGTACTTTATGTAAACGATCTACTGAGAGATATGCCAAACGAATCAATAGTGTCCTATACTGATGACACCGTCATCATTTCAAGTGATGACACGTGGACGACAGCGGGGATCAAAATGAAACAGTATCTAAATGATGTTTCTGGATGGCTTGCTCTAAATAACTTATCTTTAAACGTGGATAAAACTGTTTATATAACATATGGTAATTACTGTGATAGTGTCCCTGACACAATAAATATTAATATAGGTAGTTATACACTTAGAAGAGTAGAATATCACAAATATTTAGGTTTGTTTTTTGACTTCAATATGAAATGGGACAAACATATTGACTACTTAGTTAAAAAAACTAAATATTTAATATTTATTTTTGCCAAAATTAAAAATATTATGAGAAGAGAATCTTTAATGATGATGTATTATGCTTTTTTTCATAGTTTAATAAATTACGGTATAATAGCATGGGGAGGAGCATATAATAATAATCTAAACCTCATTCAAAGGGCACAAAACAAAATAATAAAGATAATTAATAAAAATAGATTTCAGCCAAATGGTGATATACTTACTCCCTCACAATTGTTCAGATTAGAAGCAATAACTTAACATTACAGTAAATTAAAGGAAATGTACAAAAATAATAAGAATAATACTAGAAATAAGAGTATTCAATTGCCAAAAATAAGTAAACGAATAAGTGAGAAAAATAGTTACAATGTAGCTATAAAAGAATCAAGGAACGCGGGAGCGTTCCGAAGGCAAGTATAGAAGAGCCTTAGGACGACCGCGTGAATATATACTTTGAAATGGATGTACGAGAAATTCAATGCGATTATATACCTATTGCGTTAGTTTCAATCAACTATATAACATATCCCTCTTAATCGAAAGCCATTTCATTGCTCTACTCAAATCGAAAGGTTTCATTTAAAAAGATTGTCTCATTCAAAAGATTTAGAGATCTGAATATTTTTATGTACGATTTCCTTTCCGATTTTTTCTCCACATTCTTCAGTCTGCACAAACTATACATTTTTGTCCGACCGGTACATAGTATAGCATTTTTGTCCGACCGACTAGAAGAGAGAGAGGGAGGAAAGAGAGAAGAGCGACGGAGAGAGAGAGAGAGAGAGAATCCGTATATGGTATATATATATATATATATATATCTGGTCAATCAACCTAACCTTGTTACTTTATGTATACATACATAATAACTTTCAATATTTACGCATTAGTTCCGTATACAATCATCATCATTTATACAAGTCATTTATACAAGTTATATTGAAAAGACTTTTTACATCGTTGAAATTCGATTTAAATTGACTTGGTGTATATTATAATATATATATATATATATATATTCAGATATATTTTCAGATAAGTAGCAAACTTTTATTATAAAACAAAAAAATAATGTTCTTAATATAAGTATTGTTACTTTGTGAAATCTTTTTTTTGTTACAGCCCACATAAAACGAAATATTTCTGAAAGGTTTCGGAAATGTTTCGTAGAAAGGATGAAAACATTTTAAAAATATTTCCCAGAAAGGTTTCTGAAATAAGTTATGTCCGCGATAGAAGCCATCAAAAAGGTTTCATGATATATTTCAGAAAGGTTTTATAAAATTATTTTAAGAAATGTTTTTGAAACATTTCTGCAACATTTTGAAACTATTTGAACTATCTCTTAAAATGTTTCAAAAACATTTTAGAAACCTTTCTAAAAATATTTTTCTAAATATTTCTGAAATATTTCCAGAAAGGTTTCTGAAATAATTTATGTCCGCGATAGAAGCCATCAAAAAGGTTTCATGATATATTTCAGAAAGGTTTTATAAAATTATTTTAAGAAATGTTTTTGAAACATTTCTGCAACATTTTGAAACTATTTGAAATATCTCTTAAAATGTTTCAAAAACATTTTAGAAACCTTTCTAAAAATATTTTTTAAATATTTCTGAAATATTTCCAGAAAGGTTTCTGAAATTATTTATGTCCGCGATAGAAGCCATCAAAAAGGTTTTATGATAGATTTCAGAAAGGTTTTTTTAAATTATTTTAAGAAATGTTTTTGAAACATTTCTGCAACTTTTTGAAAGTTATTTGAACTATCTCTTAGAATGTTTCTAGAAACCTTTCAAAAAATATTTTGTGAAAGATTTTGGAAAGGTTTCCTGAAAAGTTCTGTGAAATATTTTTGAAAGGATACAACAATGTTTTACGGAAGTTTCTAAGAGGCCTCAAAACCATCAAGTAAGATTTTTGAAACATTTTAAAAAGATTTCAAAAAATATTTTTCAAAAGTTATCGGAATTAGAAATTTTTTAATAATATTTTATAACAATTTTTTTTTAACAATTTTGAAAACCAGTTCTTTCCTTGTAGTTGATGATCCTTCCTGAACTCCTGCAACTTAATATATCTGAATAGTTATTATATCAGTTATGTTTTTTAATATTAAATTATTGTATATTTGCATTAATTTATAATATTATCGTTCGCAATTTCGCATTTACAAATTATCTTACAGAAAAAACGCAGAAAAAAATTTTGACCTAAGGTGGGATCGAACTCGAGTCCCTCGGATTACAAGGCTGATGCCCTAACCACTACGATACGCAACGCTTCTACCGTACAAAATTTTAATTTTAGCTAAGTATGGAGTAGACTTGAATAAAAATGGCAAACATTTGATTAAAAGACAACATATTGAGTACTTTCGACTATGATATTTAATAAACTCAACTAATTCTTTTGTTAAGGCCATGTGAAGTACCGACACAATCCCTACCTTACCGGCACCTAAACTTTAATTCTTTTATCGTATTTAAACAAGAATTAAAAAAAAAAAAAGAGTTCTTCATGCTCTCCAACATAACATTAAGTGAAATGCCCTATTAAATTTTTAAATCATTGTATTAATTAGATTTTTCTAAAATGGATTTGGAAATGTTTAATCCTTCGTTCTAGTTAATTACTAATTTGAAAAACGTTTTTGGGAAAATCTAATGGATGGAATCATTTAGAAATTTAATAGGGTATGCTTAATCCCATTTCGGTGGGTGTGAAAAACGCTTTTTCCTAAAATTTTTGTTTAGATGTGATAAAAAACATAATATTTATGTACCGATAAGTTAGGGATCTGCGGTTGAGTTAAACATGGCTTTAAGACCGGAGGGCGTGAAAGAATGCTTTTTTCTAAAATTTTTGTTTAAATACGATACAAAAATTCAAGTTTAGGTGTCGGTAAGGTATGAATCGTGTCGGTACTTCGTATGACCTTAAATTCGTACTCTTGTCAATTAAACATTCACTTGATTTGCCAAAATATTTGCAAGATCAAATAAATAAGTATTGGATTTGATTAAATAATTAGTAGAACTAATAAGATAACCAATAAAACACAACTAAATATTTAGTTAAATCAAATTAATATTTATTGTAATCTAAGAAATATCTCTATATAAAAAGTCATGACCGGATGTTGTGAAGCCAAAATAAACGTTATGTGATTGGCTCATGTAGTGCGCATGCGTCTAAATCAGGAAGTCGAACCGTTTTCTAGCGGTTAGGGCGCGCAACGCGCGCTGTTGAAATCTCTAGTTTAGTAAAATCGAGGAAACCTTTGATTGACGAGAGAAGGGTGTGTGAGAAAAGAAAACCTGATACAAAATCTTTTCAAAACCTTCACATAATATTTCATAAAATGTTATATATTTCTTTGTGGAAAGGTTGTAATAAACTATTCTTGAAAGCTTTGTAAAACCTGGCCCTGATATGACTTGAAATTTTTTATGGCGTCAATACCATATGATAAATGTTGCTAAGACATTTCGTTAACTATTAACGCAATGATACATTCAATTTTTTTAGTCTCCTCATAACATGACGTAAAATGTTCTTGCAAGCTTTTGGGAATATTTTATTATAGTTTCTTTACCTAAAGAAACTTTCCAAGAAATCTTTACAAAGCGATGCCATAATATTACATGAAATGTTATGTCACTTTGGAGAAATGGCGACAATACTGAATTAATTTGAGGGGAAAATATGCCAAAAACACTTTACGCAGTGATACTAGAAATTCTTTTTTAAAGGTTACCTTAATAATCTTTCATAAAATATTTTTACAAGGTTTTAGGAATATTTTTTGTTGTTTTTGTTTATGTGAAAAAAATATTGCAGAAAATCTTTTCAAAACGTTCCCCTAATATTGTAAGAAAAATTTCGGGAATGCTTTGTAAAACCTCGAACTAATATCTCTTGTAATATATTTTTCATGGTGTCAATAACGAATCAAAAAGGATGCGATAACTTTGCTAAAACGTTTCAGGAAATGATACGGGAAAGGTTTTTGAAAGCTTCCTTATAACTTTTCGTGAAATATTTTTGAAAGGTTTCGGAAATATTTTTTCACATTTTAATTATCACAAAATAATCCTTCCTAGAAATCTTTTTGAAACCTTTTCGTAATATTTCATGAAGTGTTTCTCTAGAGAAAGTACGCGAGAAGAATTACGGGAAAGCTTTGTAAAACCTTGCAGTAATATTTCTTGAAATGCGTTTTCACGATGTCAATATCGTATCCAAAAAGTAGCGAAAACTTTGCTCAAACGGTTCAGAAAATGATACAGGAAATGTTATTTGAAAGCTTCCTTATAACTTTTAGTGAAATATTTGTGCAATGTATCAAAAATATTTTTTTACATTTTCAGTTTTATAAAAAATCCGTCCAAGAAATCTTTTTAAACCCTTTTCGTAATATTTTATGAAATGTTTTTTAGGGAAAGTTTGCGAGTATAACTTCGGGAAAGCTTTGCAAAACCTTGCGGTAACATTCCTTGTAACTGGGTTTTCACGTTATCAATATCGTATCGAAAACGTTGCGAAAAGTTTTCTAAAACGTTTCAGAAAATGATACAGAAAATGTTCTTGAAAGCTTCCTCATAACTTTTCGCAAAATATTATTGCAAGGTTTCGGAAATATTTTTTTACATTTTCAGTTTCGTAAAAAATCCTTTCAAGAAATCTTTTTAAAACCTTTTCGTAACATCTCATGAAAGGTTTCTTTATGGAAAGTTTGCGAGAAAAATTTCGGGAAAGCTTTGTAAAACCTTACAGTAACATTTCTTGAAATGTGTTTTCACGATGTCAATATCGTATCCAATACGTTGCGAAAACTTGGTCAAACGTTTCAGAAAATGTTACCGGAAATGTTTTTGAAAGATTTCGTTATAACATTTCACGAAATATTTTTGCAAGGTTTCGGAAATATTTTTTATATTCAGTTTCATAAAATAATCCTGCCAAGAAATCTTTTTGAATCCTTTTCGTAACATTTCATGAAATGTTTCTTTATAGAAAGTTTGCTAGAAAAATTTTGGGAGAGCTTTGTTAAACCTTGCAGTAACATTTCTTGAAATGTGTTTTCACGCTGGCAATATAGTATCCAAAACGTTCCGAAAACTTTGCTACAACGTTTCAGAAAATGATACAGGAAATGTTTTTGAAAGCTTCCTTATAACTTTTCGTGAAATATTTTTGGAAGGTTTCGTAAATATTTTTCACATTTTCAGTTTTATAAAATAATCCTTCCAAGAAATCTTTTTGAAACCTTTTCGTTACATTTATGAAATGTTTCTTTATAGAAAGTTTGCGCGAAAAATTTTGGGAAAGCTTTGTAGAACCTTGCAGTAACATTTCTTGAAATATGTTTTTACGATATTAATACCGTTTCCAAAACGTTGTTCCAACTTTGCTAAAACGTTTCAGGCAATGATACCGGAAATGTTTTTGAAAGGTTTCCTTATAACCTTTCGTAAAATATTTTTGCAAGGTTTTAAGAATGTTTCTTGAATGGTTCTGTAGGAATAAAAACATCTTTTTGAGAAATTTTTTCAACACATTGCCATAGTATTTCATGAAATATTACACGTTTCTTTTCAGAGACGTTGTAAGAAAGATTTCATAAAAGCTTTAAAAAAGCTTGCAGTATTATTTTATGAAATGTACTTTCATTGTCTACTTTCAACATTAATTGAAATGCTTCTAAAATGTTTCTGTAAGGTTTCCTGAAATCTCACTGAAAATATTTTTGAGAGGTTTCTGTAATATTACAGCAAGGTTGTGGCAAGCTTTTCATGAAATATTTCTTAAAAGGTTTCACCAAAACTTTTCATGCCATGTGGGAAAGGATTGTCCACAAATAACACCATATGCCATGCTTTCTATGCCTTCAATGCATAGAGGTAATAAGTATAGAGGAGGGGAGACATAGGCACATGTGTAAGCGGTATCGTCCGCTCGATAGAAAGAGAGAAAAATCAGAGGGCCCTCTTTGTCTCTATTAATGCATGCGCGTCTGACAGAGAAAGAGAGGACCTCTTCGTTCTCATTCTCTTTCTACAACGGCGGACATATTTTCAGCGGACTCCTCTACTCTATAGTTAGGGCGCCTCTACATGGAGTCTGGCGATCTCGAGAATGACAGTCTAACTCCATGAGATTGAGAAGGATAGAGCACATTTGAAAATTGTCTGTCTTTGTTGCTCTCACAAAGTTAGGTATGCCAGTCTGCCATTCTCGAGAACTCCATGTAGAGGCGCCCTTACTTATTACCTCTATACTTCGATGGCGTTGATTCCGTTGGACCGTTCCACTCATTCGTTTGTCTTGTACTCGTATACATACATCCACACACGCACTTACAAATCTTCCAAAAATATATCACGTTATATTTATACGTATCTCCTAATGGTAAATTTATAAGAAATTATTGAGATAAGTTTTTAAAAGCTTTCTTAATCTAAAAAAGAAATATTTTTAAAAGACTATACGAATATTCAAAAATTTTAGGAAATTTTCGAGAAATAATATTGGAAATATTTACAAAAACTTTCTCGTAACATTTCTTGAAATATTACTGCAAGGTTTCGAAAACATTACTTGACTAGTTTTGAATCGGAATAATGCACATCTCAATTAACCTTTCAAAAACGTTTCCAAAAAATTTCATGAAATGTATCATGCTTTTTCGCTGCATATATTACTAAAAAGGTTTGGGAGAATGTTTTCGGAAGGTTTTTGTAATATTGTTAGAAATACATTTAATACCAAGAGAGAGATGTTTTTGAAACCTTTTAAAAACCTTTCGAAAAATAATATTGGAAATATTTATGAAACCTTTCTCGTAACATTACGCGAAAATGTTACTGCAAGGTTTTAAAAACATTACATGACAAGTCCATGAGTCGGAATAATAAACTTTTCAAGTAACCTTTCAAAAACGTTTCCAAAATATTTCATGAAATATATCATGTTTTTTCGCTGTATCATTACTAGAAAGGTTTCGGGTAAGGTTTTGAAAATCTTTTAAAAGATTTTTTGAAATGTTTTATTTGTGGTAAGTTAAAACTTTTACGAAATGTTTTTAAAAGTTTTTGGTAATGTTTTCTTGAAATATTTTTGAAAATGTTTTTACATCTTTTAAGATATATTTTAGCAAGGTTTTTGCAATATTTCATCAAATATTTCACTGAAATATTTCATTTTATGTGGGATGTGTAAGCGGTATCGTCCGCATACCTCCATACTTCTATACCTCTACACTTCGTTGGCGTTGATTCCGTTGGACCGTTCCACTTATTCGTTTGCCTTGTACTCGTGTACATACATACACACAGGCATACAAACACACACACTCACACGCACTTACAAATCTTCCAAAAATATATCACGTTATATTTATACGTGTATCCTAATGGTAAATTTATAAGAAATGATTGGGATAGGTTTTCAAAAGCTTTCTTAATCTAAAAAAGAAATATTTTTAAAAGGCTATACAAATATTCAAAAATTTTAGGAAATGTTCGAGAAATAATATCGGAAATATTCACAAAACCTTTCTCGTAACATTTCTTGAAATGTTACTGCAAGATTTCGAAAACATTACTTGACTTGTTTTGAATCGGAATAATGCACTTCTCAATTAACCTTTCAAAAACGTTTCCAAAAAATTTCATGAAATATATCATGTTTTTTAGCTGCACATATTACTAGAAAGGTTTCGGAGAATGTTTTAGGAAGGTTTCTGCAATATTGTTAGAAACAGATTTAATACCAAGAGAGAAATGTTGTTGAAACCTTTTAAAAACTTTTCGAAAAATAATGTTGGAAATATTTACAAAACCTTTCTCGTAACATTTCGCGAAATGTTACTGCAAGGTTTTAAAAACATTACTTGACACGTCAATGAGTCGGAATAATAAACTTTTCAAGTAACCTTTCAAAAACGTTTCCAAAATGTTTCATGAAATATATCATGTTTTTAGCTTTATCATTACTAGAAAGATTTCGGAGATTGTTTTAGGAAGGTTTCTGCAATATTGTTAGAAACAGATTTAATACCAAGAGAGAAATGTTGTTGAAACCTTTTAAAAACTTCTCGAAAAATAATGTTGGAAATATTTACAAAACCTTTCTCGTAACATTTCGCTAAATGTTACTGCAAGGTTTTAAAAACATTACATAACTCGTCCATGAGTCGGAATAATAAACTTTTCGAGTAACCTTCCAAAAACGTTTCCAAAATATTTCATGAAATATATCATGTTTTTTCGCTGTATCATTAGTAGAAAGGTTTTGGAGAATGTTTTAGGAAGGTTTCTGCAATATTGTTACAAACAGATTTAATACCAAGAGAGTAATGTTGTTGAAACCTTTTAAAAACTTTTCGAAAAATAATGTTGGAAATATTTACAAAACCTTTCTCGTAACATTTCGCGAAATGTTACTGCAAGGTTTTAAAAACATTACTTGACACGACAATGAGTCGGAATAATAAACTTTTCAAGTAACGTTTCAAAAACATTTCCAAAATGTTTCATGAAATATATCATGTTTTTTCGCTGTATCATTAGTAGAAAGGTTTTGGAGAATGTTTTAGGAAGGTTTCTGTAATATTGTTAGAAACAGATTTAATACCAAGAGAGAAATGTTGTTGAAACCTTTTAAAAACTTTTCGAAAAATAATGTTGGAAATATTTACAAAACCTTTCTCGTAACATTTCGCGAAATGTTACTGCAAGGTTTTAAAAACATTACTTGACACGTCAATGAGTCGGAATAATAAACTTTTCAAGTAACCTTTCAAAAACGTTTCCAAAATGTTTCATGAAATATATCATGTTTTTTAGTTGTATCATTACTAGAAAGGTTTCAGGAATGGTTTTAAAAATCTTTTTAAAAGATTTTTTGAAATGTTTTATTTGTGGTAAGTTAAAACTTTTACGAAATGTTTTTAAAAGTTTTTGGTAATGTTTTCTTGAAATATTTGTGAAAAGGTTTTTACACCTTTTAAGTTATATTTTAGCAAGGTTTTTGCAATGTTTCATGAAATATTTCATGAAATATTTCATGAAATATTTCACTGAAATATTTCGTTTTATGTGGGAGATTATATCAGAAAGAACAAGGATAATTGACAAGTAGATTATACATAATAACTTTCAATATTTACGCATTAGTTCCATATACAATCATCATCATTTATACAAGTCATTTATACAAGTTATATTGAAAAGACTTTTTACATCGTTGAAATTCGATTTAAATTGACTTGGCGTATATTATAATATATATATATATTCAGATATATTTTCAGATAAGTAGCAAACTTTTATTATAAAATAAAAAAATAATGTTCTTAATATAAGTATTGTTACTTTGTGAAATCTTTTTTTTGTTACAGATTATATCAGAAAGAACAAGGATAATTGACAAGTAGATTATGATTATGATTAAATAGTTTGCAACATATATAGAAGAGTTCAAAATTATTATTATTATGCATTATACATTAAGGCCACTAAAAGATTATTTTCAAGTCTGTCAAAGAATGCAACCACCTGTAATAGAAAAAAAAGAAATACTGTTGCAGATAATATTTCTCTAGCAGAGCCTCGTTCTACTTTATGGTGTTTTAATTATGGATGCTTTACTGGCCCTACGATTTCTAAAGGTAAACTAGCATTATTAAAACCCGGAAATAGTGATATATAAGATCAAAATGTTTCAGAAGAGTTCTCAGTAAATATTGTGAAAATGTCTACAGATAAAAGTGCTCAGTTAATCTAATTTTATAATTTTCTCACGGTGGGAGACGTCAAAATGTTTCAGAGGAGATCTCAGTAATTTTTCTACACAAGATTCAGATAATTATTTCAAAAAGTATACAAGAATGTTACGGAAGCTTTTATTATCAGAAATTCTTAGTTCATAAACTGATACAAGATGTGTGGCAATCATGAGTTTCTACTATAAAAGAATGTCGAGAAAGCTTTCTTTTCCCAATGATTCTTAGTTCATAAACTTTTGTTTTTAATTTTGCAAGATGTATCTGATTGCTTATTAATTCAAGTGGTTTCTAGTTAAAATTTAAACGAATCTAAGTGTCGAATATAATGTAATTATATAGTGATTGGCTTATGGCAATGGGTGCCTATAAATAAAATAAAGTATCGGTATGATGTGTTAAATGAAGTGTTGATAACAAATTTCTAATCTCTACTTAAAATCAGAATTTAAAATATTGGTCAGAGCCTTGGTTAAAAAAAAACATTTTTTGTCTATACTTCAAGAAACTTTGTTGATATTGGCGCTGTGCATATTTATTTACTTAAACATCAATTAAAAGATTATGTTAAGTGAACAATAAAATACCCATACAGCATGAAAGAAAACTGAAATAATTACATGAAATAATTCATGAATTAATACATTGAAATGATTTAGAAAGAATTTTAAAAGGAAAAAAAATTAATTTTAAATTAATTTTTAAAATAATATATGGAATCCTTACAAAATACTTTCAAAAATCTTCCAAAAAAATAAAAAAAGTGTTACCAAAAAATAATTACACGAATTAATTCTGAAAGGACTTTGAAAAGATTTTTTGAAAGAATACATAAAATAATTTCGAAATTATTGCAAGTATTCTTTCATGCAATAATTCAGAAATAATTTCAGAAAGATACAAATTAATCATTCACAAAAATAATTCAATATCTATTCAAAAATCTTACATGAATTATTTCATGAAATCTTCTGGGAAACTCGTGTGAATTAATACAAGAAATAATTTTGAATTCTTTTGAAAAAGATTTTTAGAATAAAATTTTTTAAAACAAAATAGCAAAAAAAATAATTACACGAATTAATTCTGAAAGGACTTTGAAAAGATTTTTTGAAAGAATACATAAAATAATTTCGAAATTATTGAAAGTATTCTTTCATGCAATAATTCAGAAATAATTTCACAAAGATACAAATTAATCATTCACAAAAATAATTCAATATCTATTCAAAAATCTTACATGAATTATTTCATGAAATCTTCTGGGAAACTCGTGTGAATTAATACAAGAAATAATTTTGAATTCTTTTGAAAAAGATTTTTAAAATAAAATTGTTTAAAACAAAATAGCAAAAAAAATAATTACACGAATTAATACTGAAAGGACTTTGAAAAGATTTTTTGAAAGAATACATAAAATAATTTCGAAATTATTGCAAGTATTCTTTCATGCAAAAATTCAGAAATAATTTCAGAAAGATACAAATTAATCATTCACAAAAATAATTCAATATCTATTCAAAAATCTTACATGAATTATTTCATGAAATCTTCTGGGAAACTCGTGTGAATTAATATAAGAAATAATTTTGAATTGTTTTGAAAAAGATTTTTAGAATAAAATTTTTTAAAACAAAATAGCAAAAAAAAATAATTACACGAATTAATTCTGAAAGGACTTTGAAAAAGATTTTTAGAATAAAATTTTTTAAAACAAAATAGCAAAAAAAATAATTACACGAATTAATTCTGAAAGGACTTTGAAAAGATTTTTTGAAAGAATACATAAAATAATTTCGAAATTATTGCAAGTATTCTTTCATGCAATAATTCAGAAATAATTTTAGAAAGATACAAATTAATCATTCACAAAAATAATTCAGTATCTATTCAAAAATCTTACATGAATTATTTGATGAAATCTTCTGGGAAACTCGTGTGAATTAATACAAGAAATAATTTTGAATTCTTTTGAAAAAGATTTTTAAAATAAAATTTTTTAAAACAAAATAGCAAAAAAAATAATTACACGAATTAATTCTGAAAGGACTTTGAAAAGATTTTTTGAAAGAATACATAATATAATTTCGAAATTATTGCAAGTATTCTTTCATGCAATAATTCAGAAATAACTTCAGAAAGATACAAATTAATCATTCACAAAAATAATTCAATATCTATTCAAAAATCTTACATGAATTATTTCATGAAATCTTCCGGGAAACTCGTGTGAATTAATAGATTTTTTTAAAGAAAACATAACAATTCAGCAATCATGTCAAGAATTATATCACGAAATAATTCAGAAATAATTTCAGAATGATAAAAATTAATCATTCACAAAGATAATTCAATATCTATTGAAAATAATTTCATGAATTATTTCATGAAATGTTGCGGGAAACTCACGTGAATTAATACAAGAAATAATTTAGAATTCGTTTGAAAAAGATTGTTACAATAAAATTTTTTAAAACACAATAGCAAAAAAGATATTTACACGAATTCTTCCTGAAAGAACCTTGAAAAGATTTTTTGAAAGAAAACATAAAATAGTTCAGAAATTATTGCAAGTATTCAACACGAAAAGGGCAGCGTCCGTATATAAGAGGCATCGTATAATGTATTTATTTTGTTTTTAATTCGAATTTGTTTCAATCAAATAAGTCCTAATTAATACAATATTTAATAAACAAAACTTACTAAATAAGTATATACTAATTAAACAAAGTTAATATTAAAAAATAAAGAAATATTAGAAATAAATATTCTAATTTATTTTGTCAGTCATTTTGCACTATATAATGAAAAAAATGAAATGATTGGATAATGATCAGATTTAGTCGTCCATTGTTTTCTACATTCGTATGATCCTATTAAAGAACGTATTAAAATGTGTGGGGGGTATATAATTTTTCGTTTTTGTGAACTAAGATAGATTGAAACATTTACTAATTGCGAAAAATATTAATTTGAAAAGTTAATGTAAGAATATAAAAACTTAAAATAAAAGGAAAAAAAAACATTTAAAGATGAATAATATAGGTACTTAAAATAAGCAATATTTTTTATTATTATTCATAATAGTATTCTTTCAGTATGACAATGTTTAGAAGTCCCCTCAAAATCGACAGAAATATTATTTATACGTCTGCCAAGAGTAAAGAGCCTTTGACTCTAAAAGTTGATTCTAAATTGAAAACACTACAAATAATAATAACGTCGGTAAGGTAGAGCTCATTCTATTCATCTCTGCATTATATGCAATTATCATTTTTTTATTTTTATCGAATTTCGGGAAAAGAGCTCTTTATTGCCCTTCGTAATGACAAAAATACACTATGTGTAAATTTTCAAGTTATTGCTCGTTATAGATTTTGCAGGAAACGGGTTGAAAAATTTTCTACCAGTTTTTTATGAAAAATAATGAACAGAATTTCTGAAAAATTTATAGGTGTATTATTTATGCAATTACGGAGTGCAGTGAAGAGCTTCATTCATCAAAAGTTGAATCTAAGATCAAAAAATGTAAAAACTCATAACGTCGGTAAGGAAGAGCTCCCTTTATACACACACATTTCACATCGACTTAATACAATATTTAATAAACTAAAAGTATTAAATAACTATGAATTAATTGATCAAAGTTAATATTAAAAAATAAAGTAATATTAAGAATAAATTTTCTAATGTATCGTATCACTCATATTGCAGTATATAATGAAAAAAATGAAATGATCTAACAAGCGAGCGATAGCGTAATGGATAGCGTATTTGCGTAGTACCCAAGCGACCCGGGTTCGAATCTCCATCATGTAAAAAATTTTTCTGCGTTTTTTTCTGCGATAAAATAGTGTAAAATTATTAACAATGTAAATATATGTAAAAATAGTTAGAATATTATTTAAATAATATTCTAAATTATAAAAATGTACCTTCAAATACGGGATTATATATACCCTTCGAAATTTATTGTTAGTAATATTTACTAAATATTTTCTAATTAATTCACAATATTTATTCCTGAATCCTTCCAAAAATCTTTCATTGAAAGGATTCTGCAATAATACATGATTTTATAACCTTCGAAATTTTTTGTTAGTAATATTTCCATTATATTTTCGAATTAATTCACAAAATTAATTCCTGAATCCTTTCAGACATCCTTCATTGGAAGGATTCTGTAATAATACGGGATTTATCCTCTTCAAATTTCTTGTTAGTAATATTTCCATAATATTTTCTAATTAATTCACAATATTAATTCCTGAATCCTTTCATACATTTTTCATTGAAAGGATTCAGGAATTAATTTTGTGAATTAATTCGAAAATATTATGGAAATATTACTAAAAAGAAATTTCAAAGAGTATAAATAACGTATTATTGCAGAATCCTTCCAATGAAAGATGTCTGAAAGGATTCAGGAATTAATTTTGTGAATTAATTCGAAAATATTATGGAAATATTACTAAAAAGAAATTTCGAACAGTATAAATCACGTATTATTACAGAATCCTTTCAATGAAAGATGTCTGAAAGGATTCAGGAATTAATTCACAAATTAATTCCTGAATCCTTTGAGACATCTTTCAATGGAAGGATTCTGTAATAATACGGGATTTATCCGTCTTCCAAATTTCTTGTTAGTAATATTTTCATAATATTTTCGAATTAATTCACAAAATTAATTCCTGAATCCTTTCAGACATCTTTCATTGAAAGGATTCTGCAATAATATGTGATATTAATTCTGAAAGGATTCTGAAAGATTCTTTCAGAAATCATTCAGTGAAAGGATTCTGTAATGATGCTATGTCCGGGGTATTTTCCTTTCAGAATTATTTCAGGAAATAATTTTGAAATATCTTTTAGTAACCTTTTGGTAATAATCCATGAATCCTTTCAGAAATCTTCTATTGAATAAATTTTGCAATGATATTATAAATTATTTTTGAATTATTCCATTGAATTAATTCTGAAAGGAAAATACCCCGGACATAGCATTATTACAGAATCCTTTCACTGAATGATTTCTGAAAGAATAAAATTATTTCATGCATTCTTTCAGAATCCTTTCAGAATTAATACATGCTGTGTGGGTAGAGAAAAAAGAAAAAATGATGTGTTATTGTTGTGAATAAAAGTGCTCAGTTAATCTAATTTTATAATTTTCTCATGGTGGGAGACGTCAAAATGTTTCAGAAGAGTTCTCAGTAAATATTGTGAAAATGTCTACAGATAAAAGTGCTCAGTTAATCTAATTTTATAATTTTCTCACGGTGGGAGACGTCAAAATGTTTCAGAGGAGATCTCAGTAATTTTTCTACACAAGATTCAGATAATTATTTCAAAAAGTATACAAGAATGTTACGGAAGCTTTTATTATCAGAAATTCTTAGTTCATAAACTGATGCAAGATGTGTGGCAATCATGAATTTCTACTATAAAAGAATGTCGGGAAAGCTTTCTTTTCCCAATGATTCTTAGTTCATAAACTTTTGTTTTTAATTTTGCAAGATGTATCTGATTGCTTATTAATTCAAGTGGTTTCTAGTTAAAATTTAAACGAATCTAAGTGTCGAATATAATGTAATTATATAGTGAGTGGCTTATGGCAATGGGTGCCTATAAATAAAATAAAGTATCGGTATGATGTGTTAAATGAAGTGTTGATAACAAATTTCTAACCTCTACTTAAAATCAGAATTTAAAATATTGGTCAGAGCCTTGGTTAAAAAAAAACATTTTTTGTCTATACTTCAAGAAACTTTGTTGATATTGGCGCTGTGCATATTTATTTACTTAAACATCAATTAAAAGATTATGTTAAGTGAACAATAAAATAGAGAAAAAAGAAAAAATGATGTGTTATTGTTGTGAATAAAAGTGCTCAGTTAATCTAATTTTATAATTTTCTCATGGTGGGAGACGTCAAAATGTTTCAGAAGAGTTCTCAGTAAATATTGTGAAAATGTCTACGGATAAAAGTGCTCAGTTAATCTAATTTTATAATTTTTTCACAGTGGGAGACGTCAAAATGTTTCAGAGGAGTTCTCAGTAAATATTTTTCTACACAAGATTCAGATAATTATTTCAAAAAGTATACAAAAATGTTACGGAAGCTTTTATTATCAGAAATTCAAGATGTTTCAAGATGTTTTATATTTTAAAAGAATGGAGAAAGCTTTTTTCTCTCAATGATTCTTAGTTCATAAACTTTTGTGTTTAATTTTGCAAGATGTGTCTGATTGGTTATTAATTCAACTGGTTTCTAGTTAAAATTTCAACGAATCTAAGAGTTGAAAATATAATGTAATTATTATATAGTGATTGGCTTATCGTGATGGGCGCCAAATGTTTCAGAGTAGCTATCTGTTCTGTGAATTACCGTATATGAAACCATAATATATAAATTACTGTAATGGCTACTTTTTTATCTGCAACTAATATTTTAATTTGCTAGCGGATTGTGTTGCAGTAGTGTGGCTAGTTACAATGTATTTATTTTATAACTCTCTCCTGCTCCCCTCTCTTTCTCTCCCTCAACATATGTCAAACTCTGTACCAAGAACTTTAATGAGAGCCTAAATATTTTTTTTTAAACAATCAGTAAAACAAATAGTGGCTAAGGCAAATGTATGAGTTTTCTCTGTATAATTAATCAACATCTGTCACTCTGAACCAAGAACTTTAATGAAAACCTAAATATTTTTTTAAAACAATCAGCAAAACAAATAGTATTATTAATGTAACAACACAATTTGTCTAGTCCTTTTATTTTTTCTAGTCTCATCTATTCAATAAGCACTTTCTACAAATGGTAATAATTTTTTTCATGACTGTACTAATAATAATAGTGTTGATATTTAAAACTTTCTACGAAAGTGTAAAATAAGGCAAGTATAGAAGTTTTTTCTGTATAATCTATGTATAATCTAAATATAAAACTTTCTACGAAAGTATAAAATAAGGCAAGTATAGACGTTTTTTCTGTATAATATACTCTTCCTCTCTCTCTTCCCCCCCCCTCTCTCACCCTCTCTCCCCCTCCCTTTCTTCCTCTCTCTCTCTTAACATCCGTCAAACTCTGTACCAAAAACTTTAATCACAGCTTAAATATTTGTTTAATACAATCAACATGTTTAAAAAAAAAAATAATTCCTTAAGTACGTTACGTACGTTAATTAAACACAAGAAAGTACTGAAATCAATTATATTGTAGTCAAGTACCCATAACTTAACTTGACTGACATAATACAACTTTTCGTACCTACTCAAAAATATTCAGCTAGCGGGCATGAAGTACTATTTAACACCCAAGAGGCGTAATAGCTCTCATACTCCTACAAAACTTTATAGAACCTACGCACTTTACGTCCGTGTGGGCAAAAATTATTTAAATTATATATAATTCCCCGCCCTCTCTCACCCTCTCTCCCCCTCCCTTTCTTCCTCTCTCTCTCTTAACATCCGTCAAACTCTGTACCAAAAACTTTAATCACAGCTTAAATATTTTTGTTTAATACAATCAACATGTTTAAAAAAAAAAATAATTCCTTAAGTACGTTACGTACGTTAATTAAACACAAGAAAGTACTGAAATCAATTATATTGTAGTCAAGTACCCATAACTTAACTTGATTGACATAATACAACTTTTCGTACCTACTCAAAAATATTCAGCTAGCGGGCATGAAGTACTATTTAACACCCAAGAGGCGTAATAGCTCTCATACTCCTACAAAACTTTATAGAACCTACGCACTTTGCGTCCGTGTGGGCAAAAATTATTTAAATTATATATAACTATCTTTTACTTCGTCGAGTAAATGTATACTGAACAAATTATATGTATGTAGATTCAAATTCTTCATTGCAAATCAAACAAACGAAAGTTGTGAAATCAATTACCGATAGTCAAGTAATGCAAACAACTCTCCGAAACAACTGTATGACTGATCTCAGAAATATATTATTCTAATTTGTTCATTCTTCTATACAAATTAAACACAAGAAAGTACTGAAATCAATTTATTGTAGTCAAGTATACCCATAAGTTAACTTGACTGAGATAATAGAACTTTTAGTACCTTGCGTGTAAAATTACATTTCACGCCCACGTTGTAACTTCAAAAATATTCACCCAGCAGGCATAAAGTACTACTTAACGCCTAATAAGCGGAATAGCTCACATATTCCTACAACACTTTATAGAACCTACGCACTTTACTCCCGGGTAGACGAAAATTATTAATTAATCACTATTATGCCTTCTTTTTATTTCTAAAATTAATAAGAATTTTATCAGATATTTACGAAGTCAATGCCTATATAAAAAAATTACATAGTTACCAACACATCCCCATTTTTCATTATTTTTTCTCAATTTTGAAATTTCTATAATATTACGCATCTTGGGAGGACACGAGAAGTCTAGAGCTGCTCTAGCAGGGGTGGTCGTCCAATCTTCCATACATACTTGGCGGGCCCGACGGTTTGCAGTTTAAGGTGTAGACATTGTCATTTTCATATGAATATTCATACGTTTAAAGATCAGATAAAATGTACACGGAGAGAAATTTTGTAGTGAAAATTACAAATATTCGAGGCAAAATTACCAGTTTCTATGGTAATGGATGGACAGACTGACAATTTCAAACTTTTTACCAAAGTGCCTTGGTAAAATTTTTTTTTAGTTAATTTAAATTAAAAAAATTAACTTTTTTTATCTATATTAATGGATATATAGTATTTTAATATAGAAATAGAAACAGAAACAAGGATGAAAAAACATTAAACTGAAAAAAAATTTTTACGGAAGCGGGATTCGATCCGACGATCTTTAGGTTGAGAAATACTCATAACATGATGTCTTATCTGATCTGATGTCCGAAATACTCATATAAGATCTCATATGATATTTACACGCGGGAAAAGGATAAAAATAGGTGGCTCATAAAATAGTTAGTAAAATTTAAAGCTCTTTTGAATAGACTATGAATTTATATGTATCTTTTTATTTCATTCCCATATAAAAAAAGACGAACACAAGGAAAAATATTTTAAGTAATAAAAGTAAATCATGATTATGCACACAGTACATGTAGGGATATTATATTTAAACGGTATTTATGGTGGACTTATAGGTATATGCAAAAATCTAGTATTCTACATTTACAAAGCTCACCGGTAAACTGCAAACCGTCCAATTTAACTTGTTCAGAATTTAACTTGTTCTTTTAAATAAGTGTTATTAAACATCAATTTCGTTACACGGTAGAATTTCTTTTTTGTCTCAAAGCAATTATATTCAAAAACTCGAGAGCTTATTCGATGATACTAATTATTATATGAAAAAATAAAATATAAGCCTTTACCAAAATTAGAAAGAGAAACAAATGAGATAATAAAGTGGCTTAACAAAATAGACGCCACAGCTACAGGAAAAAAATTTGAACCAATTTTGAATAAATTTAATATTTCAAAGGCGTATGGATTAGTGAAAATTCATAAAGTTGGTTTTCCGGTACGACCTATCATATCGACTATTAATTCTCCTACATATGAATTATCAAAATTTTTTGCAAAGTTTTTACAAAAGAACATAAAAATACCTCAGTCGCATATCGACAACAACTTTAAACTAAAAGAAAAAATTGATAAATTAGAAATTCCTTATAATCACGAAGTTGTTAGTTTTGACGTTGTAAGCTTATTCACTAATGTCCCAGAATATCTAGTATTACAAGCTATTGAAAAAAGATGGCACCAATTACATAATAAAACTAATTTAAATCTCGCAGAATTTTGTAAAGTGATCAAGTTCATTCTAAATAACAATTACTTCCAGTTTAACAATAAATTTTACCAACAAACTTTTGGGCCTGCCATGGGCAACCCGATAAGCCCTGTCTTATCTGATATTGTTATGGAAGATCTGGAGACATGTTGTATAAATCAGTTAAGTAAAAAGCCTCTATTTTATTTTCGATATGTTGACGACGTATTGTTGTGTATACACAAAGATCACATAGAAGAAACATTAAACACATTTAACAATTACGATAAAAATCTACAATTCACAATTGAAAAACTACAAAATAACAGTATTAGCTTTTTGGATGTTAAGATCATTATTAATGAACAAAATAAAATTATTACCGATTGGTATAGAAAACCCACTTTTTCCGGTAGATATTTAAATTTTAATTAACACCATCCGATGAGTACTAAAATAGCCATCATTTATTCTCTTATAGATAGAGCGATTAAACTTGCACATTCTTCCTTTCAATTGTTGTTGTAGAAAAAGTATACCATTCGATAGACCCTGTTCAACAGCGAATTTCTATTATTTATACTACAAACAACCAGAAAAGCTTGGTCTGGTAGGTGTGCCAAAAAAAAAAAATTTCAAAACCACATTTAGGGTTTGGTCGCAGATTTCGGTAGAATTTCACATATACATCAAAATAAAAAATTTGAAACAATATCAAGAAAACAAACAGTGTTTGATTAACCATATGATATTAATTTGTATTATTTTATATAAGATTTAGTGAAACTAACAATAAATAATAAATTTCATTTTGTAATTTAGGTATTAATTTTGTAATTTCAATAAATAAAAATTTATTTTTTTTTTCCAATTAGCTGCTAAGTTATGTGGGCAACCTGAATTGTCTGGTGTTAACAAAGAAAAACTGAAGCATACAAAAGATTCAGCATTAGCGTTTTATTTAGAGTATAATTATAATAAAAATAGTTATTCACCCACACAGCATGTATTAATTCTGAAAGGATTCTGAAAGAATGCATGAAATAATTTTATTCTTTCAGAAATCATTCAGTGAAAGGATTCTGTAATAATGCTATGTCCGGGGTATTTTCCTTTCAGAATTAATTCAATGGAATAATTCAAAAATAATTTATAATATCATTGCAAAATTTATTCAATAGAAGATTTCTGAAAGGATTCATGGATTATTACCAAAAGGTTACTAAAAGATATTTCAAAATTATTTCCTGAAATAATTCTGAAAGGAAAATACCCCGGACATAGCATCATTACAGAATCCTTTCACTGAATGATTTCTGAAAGAATCTTTCAGAATCCTTTCAGAATTAATATCACATATTATTGCAGAATCCTTTCAATGAAAGATGTCTGAAAGGATTCAGGAATTAATTTTGTGAATTAATTCGAAAATATTATGAAAATATTACTAACAAGAAATTTGCAAGACGGATAAATCCGTATTATTACAGAATCCTTCCAATGAAAGATGTCTCAAAGGATTCAGGAATTAATTTGTGAATTGATTCCTGAATCCTTTCAGACATCTTTCATTGAAAGGATACTGTAATAATACGTGATTTATACTGTTCGAAATTTCTTTTTAGTAATATTTCCATAATATTTTCGAATTAATTCACAAAATTAATTCCTGAATCCTTTCAGACATCTTTCATTGGAAGGATTCTGCAATAATACGTTATTTATACTCTTTGGAATTTCTTTTTAGTAATATTTCCATAATATTTTCGAATTAATTCACAAAATTAATTCCTGAATCCTTTCAATGAAAGATGTATGAAAGGATTCAGGAATTAATATTGTGAATTAATTAGAAAATATTATGGAAATATTACTAACAAGAAATTTGAAGAGGATAAATCCCGTATTATTACAGAATCCTTCCAATGAAGGATGTCTGAAAGGATTCAGGAATTAATTTTGTGAATTAATTCGAAAATATAATGGAAATATTACTAACAAAAAATTTCGAAGGTTATAAAATCATGTATTATTGCAGAATCCTTTCAATGAAAGATTTTTGGAAGGATTCAGGAATAAATATTGTGAATTAATTAGAAAATATTTAGTAAATATTACTAACAATAAATTTCGAAGGGTATATATAATCCCGTATTTGAAGGTACATTTTTATAATTTAGAATATTATTTAAATAATATTCTAACTATTTTTACATATATTTACATTATTAATAATTTTACACTATTTTATCGCAGAAAAAAACGCAGAAAAATTTTTTACATGATGGAGATTCGAACCCGGGTCGCTTGGGTACTACGCAAATACGCTATCCATTACGCTATCGCTCGCTTGTTAGATCATTTCATTTTTTTTCATTATATACTGCAATATGAGTGATACGATACATTAGAAAATTTATTCTTAATATTACTTTATTTTTTAATATTAACTTTGATCAATTAATTCATAGTTATTTAATACTTTTAGTTTATTAAATATTGTATTAAGCCGATGTGAAATGTGTGTGTATAAAGGGAGCTCTTCCTTACCGACGTTATGAGTTTTTACATTTTTTTGATCTTAGATTCAACTTTTGATGAATGAAGCTCTTCACTGCACTCCGTAATTGCATAAATAATACACCTATAAATTTTTCAGAAATTCTGTTCATTATTTTTCATAAAAAACTGGTAGAAAATTTTTCAACCCGTTTCCTGTAAAATCTATAACGAGCAATAACTTGAAAATTTACACATAGTGTATTTTTGTCATTACGAAGGGCAATAAAGAGCTCTTTTCCCGAAATTCGATAAAAATAAAAAAATGATAATTGCATATAATGCAGAGATGAATAGAATGAGCCTTACCTTACCGACGTTATTATTATTTGTAGTGTTTTCAATTTAGAATCAACTTTTAGAGTCAAAGGCTCTTTACTCTTGGCAGACGTATAAATAATATTTCTGTCGATTTTGAGGGGACTTCTAAACATTGTCATACTCAAAGAATACTATTATGAATAATAATAAAAAATATTGCTTATTTTAAGTACCTATATTATTCATCTTTAAATGTTTTTTTTTCCTTTTATTTTAAGTTTTTATATTCTTACATTAATTTTTCAAATTAATATTTTTCGCAATTAGTAAATGTTTCAATCTATCTTAGTTCACAAAAACGAAAAATTATATACCCCCCACACATTTTAATACGTTCTTTAATAGGATCATACGAATGTAGAAAACAATGGACGACTAAATCCGATCATTATCCAATCATTTCATTTTTTTCATTATATAGTGCAAAATGACTGACAAAATAAATTAGAATATTTATTTCTAATATTTCTTTATTTTTTAATATTAACTTTGTTTAATTAGTATATACTTATTTAGTAAGTTTTGTTTATTAAATATTGTATTAATTAGGGCTTATTTGATTGAAACAAATTCGAATTAAAAACAAAATAAATACATTATACGATGCCTCTTATATACGGACGCTGCCCTTTTCGTGTTGAATACTTGAAATAATTTCTGAACTATTTTATGTTTTCTTTCAAAAAATCGTTTCAAGGTTCTTTCAGGAAGAATTCGTGTAAATATCTTTTTTGCTATTGTGTTTTAAAAAATTTTATTGTAACAATCTTTTTCAAATGAATTCTAAATTATTTCTTGTATTAATTCACGTGAGTTTCCCGCAACATTTCATGAAATAATTCATGAAATTATTTTCAATAGATATTGAATTATCTTTGTGAATGATTAATTTTTATCATTCTGAAATTATTTCTGAATTATTTCGTGATATAATTCTTGACATGATTGCTGAATTGTTATGTTTTCTTTAAAAAAATCTATTAATTCACACGATTTTCCCGGAAGATTTCATGAAATAATTCATGTAAGATTTTTGAATAGATATTGAATTATTTTTGTGAATGATTAATTTGTATCTTTCTGAAATTATTTCTGAATTATTGCATGAAAGAATACTTGCAATAATTTCGAAATTATTTTATGTATTCTTTCAAAAAATCTTTTCAAAGTCCTTTCAGAATTAATTCGTGTAATTATTTTTTTGCTATTTTGTTTTAAAAAATTTTATTTTAAAAATCTTTTTCAAAAGAATTCAAAATTATTTCTTGTATTAATTCACACGAGTTTCCCAGAAGATTTCATCAAATAATTCATGTAAGATTTTTGAATAGATACTGAATTATTTTTGTGAATGATTAATTTGTATCTTTCTAAAATTATTTCTGAATTATTGCATGAAAGAATACTTGCAATAATTTCGAAATTATTTTATGTATTCTTTCAAAAAATCTTTTCAAAGTCCTTTCAGTATTAATTCGTGTAATTATTTTTTTTGCTATTTTGTTTTAAACAATTTTATTTTAAAAATCTTTTTCAAAAGAATTCAAAATTATTTCTTGTATTAATTCACACGAGTTTCCCAGAAGATTTCATGAAATAATTCATGTAAGATTTTTGAATAGATATTGAATTATTTTTGTGAATGATTAGTTTGTATCTTTGTGAAATTATTTCTGAATTATTGCATGAAAGAATACTTGCAATAATTTCGAAATTATTTTATGTATTCTTTCAAAAAATCTTTTCAATGTCCTTTCAGAATTAATTCGTGTAATTATTTTTTTTTGCTATTTTGTTTTAAAAAATTTTATTTTAAAAATCTTTTTCAAAAGAATTCAAAATTATTTCTTGTATTAATTCAGACGAGTTTCCCAGAAGATTTCATGAAATAATTCATGTAAGATTTTTGAATAGATACTGAATTATTTTTGTGAATGATTAATTTGTATCTTTCTGAAATTATTTCTGAATTATTGCATGAAAGAATACTTGCAATAATTTCGAAATTATTTTATGTATTCTTTCAAAAAATCTTTTCAAAGTCCTTTCAGAATTAATTCGTGTAATTATTTTTTTTGCTATTTTGTTTTAAAAAATTTTATTCTAAAAATCTTTTCAAAGTCCTTTCAGAATTAATTCGTGTAATTATTTTTTTTTGCTATTTTGTTTTAAAAAATTTTATTCTAAAAATCTTTTTCAAAACAATTCAAAATTATTTCTTGTATTAATTCACACGAGTTTCCCAGAAGATTTCATCAAATAATTCATGTAAGATTTTTGAATAGATACTGAATTATTTTTGTGAATGATTAATTTGTATCTTTCTAAAATTATTTCTGAATTATTGCATGAAAGAATACTTGCAATAATTTCGAAATTATTTTATGTATTCTTTCAAAAAATCTTTTCAAAGTCCTTTCAGAATTAATTCGTGTAATTATTTTTTTTGCTATTTTGTTTTAAAAAATTTTATTCTAAAAATCTTTTTCAAAAGAATTCCAAATTATTTCTTGTATTAATTCACACGAGTTTCCCAGAAGATTTCATGAAATAATTCATGTAAGATTTTGAATAGATATTGAATTATTTTTGTGAATGATTAATTTGTATCTTTCTGAAATTATTTCTGAATTATTGCATGAAAGAATACTTGCAATAATTTCGAAATTATTTTATGTATTCTTTCAAAAAATCTTTTCAAAGTCCTTTCAGTATTAATTTGTGTAATTATTTTTTTTGCTATGTTGTTTTAAAAAATTTTATTTTAAAAATCTTTTTCAAAAGAATTCAAAATTATTTCTTGTATTAATTCACACGAGTTTCCCAGAAGATTTCATGAAATAATTCATGTAAGATTTTTGAATAGATACTGAATTATTTTTGTGAATGATTAATTTGTATCTTTCTAAAATTATTTCTGAATTATTGCATGAAAGATTACTTGCAATAATTTCGAAATTATTTTATGTATTCTTTCAAAAAATCTTTTCAAAGTCCTTTCAGAATTAATTCGTGTAATTATTTTTTTGCTATTTTGTTTTAAAAAATTTTATTCTAAAAATCTTTTTCAAAAGAATTCAAAATTATTTCTTGTATTAATTCACACGAGTTTCCCAGAAGATTTCATGAAATAATTCATGTAAGATTTTTGAATAGATATTGAATTATTTTTGTGAATGATTAATTTGTATCTTTCTGAAATTATTTCTGAATTATTGCATGAAAGAATACTTGCAATAATTTCGAAATTATTTTATGTATTCTTTCAAAAAATCTTTTCAAAGTCCTTTCAGAATTAATTCGTGTAATTATTTTTTGGTAAAACTTTTTTTATTTTTTTGGAAGATTTTTGAAAGTATTTTGTAAGGATTCCATATATTATTTTAAAAATTAATTTAAAATTAATTTTTTTTCCTTTTAAAATTCTTTCTAAATCATTTCAATGTATTAATTCATGAATTATTTCATGTAATTATTTCAGTTTTCTTTCATGCTGTATGGGCAGCTTTAGTAAAAGACTGTCGGAGTAGGAATTGTGCTATATATCTCTCGTACAGAAAAATATCTGCTGCTACGATAGAGTGCCAGCCTTCGAATTATCTTGCCACAGAAGGTGAAGTTATTGTCTCATTACAAGATATGTTAAATAAGACTTCTGAGCGCTTATGCGATGCTATTACATTAGATTTGGGTACGAGATATTTACAAAAACTGGAACTTGTGGCAACTCTAGGATTCGACAGTTCTTCAGGACACACAAATCCAAACCAAAAATGCAAAAATCCTGAGAATGAATGTACAAGTGCTCAACAGTCTCTCTTTGTATCTAGTTTACTCATCATTTCTCTTCGAATTTCAATCTCAAATAATACTTAGATAAATCCGATACCGCAAAGTGTACGTTTTCGTCGACCTTTGCGGATAGCATTAGAAAAAGAAACTCAAGAAGCTTCTATGAATGAATTTAATCGTTTAAATAAAGAAATTAGTGATCTCAAATCACATCAATTTGTCGTGTCTGATTCCAGAAACGTGAAAGTTAAATATAGGATTTTTCAAACGCTTTTTGGTGGAAAATGTATTAACACCATAGTCGGTAATACTGCGACTACTAGATGTCCTATGTGTCGACGAACAACGCATGAATTTGTAAATCTCGAAGATGATTTTGCGCCGTACGAAACCTCTTTGAAATATGACTTAGGACTACTTCATGATGAAATTAAATCTTTTGAACATTTATTACATATATCTTATAGAATGATCATAAAAAAATGGGATATAAAACAAGCTTTAAAAGGTGAGTCATTAATCATGACCCCATTCTTTCATATAACCTTTTCGTATCCACTAGGACGTATACCCTCGTAGAAATCGATTGCATTATTTACCTAATAAATAGCTACCCGTATGGAAATAACAAATGTAAGAAAACGTAAGAAACCGTGAGAAACCGTAAGAAACCGTATAAAACCGTATAAAACCGTATAAAACCATTGGTTTTCGGACATTTTTTTACGGTTTTATACACTTTATTACATTTTCTTACATTTTTATACATTTTCTTACAAATATGACTAATTTTGTCAAATTAGTCGGGAAAAAGAAATTGTAAAAAAATGTAAGGAAATGTAAAAAAATGTAAGAAAATACATGAAAACGTAAGAAAATGTATAAAAATGTAAAATATTACATATTCTTACATTTATATACACTTTTATACACTTCTAAGCAGTTTTGTATATTTTTATACGTTTTTTTACATTTCATTAAAATTGGTACATATATAAGAAAATTTACTGGAAAAAATTTTAATTTTTTTAAATGTATAAAAATGTATAAAAATGTATAAAAGTGTATATAACCGTATAAATCGTTTCCCATAAAATGTCCGAAAACCAATGGTTTTATACGGTTTTATACGGTTTTATACAGTTTCTTACAGTTTTGTACAATTTCTTACGGTTTTCTACATTTTCGTACATTTCTTTTTTTCATTCGGGTAGTTTCCCTAATAATCGCGAAAAACTAGACACTTTTCTTGGCCATTTCTATCCATCGATGAAACGATTTTTCCGGTCATATTCGCCATTTAATAGACAGAATATTAGAATAAGTTTTTTCACAAATTTACATTAGCTTGTTTATGAGTATTTAAAAGTTATTAAAGTTGGACAGTTTTTTAGATAGTTAATGGCTAATGAGAGGCTTGCTATTATGGCGAGGAATGAATAAAATAATCTATATCTTTCACAGTGATATTGGTGAAGAAAGTGATTATGATGACAGTAATTTATCTAGTGATTGTAGTGATAATGAAGTAATAGAAACTTAGTGATAGTCAATCAAAGTGTAAATATGTACAATATTGTCGACCTTTAGTAGGTATTAATAAATTAAAAGTTTTACAGAATTCAGTTGAAATAATTTGACGTATGTTCTTCCTTGCCTATCTAAGAGAAAGGATCGTATGTTATCGAATACTTTAGATGTACTACAATAATGGACATATCCAGAAAACAAAGGGTGTGTCCTTGCGCGCGCGCGCGTGAGTGTGTGTGTGTGTGGGTGCGTGTGTGTGCGTGTGTGTGTGTGTGTGTGTGTGTGTGTGTGTGTGTGTGTGTGTGTGTGTGTGTGTGTGTGTGTGTGTGTGTACAGATGTATATATAAAAATTGTTGTTTTGGTCAATTCTGACCAGATCCGTTGGGAGCAGGAAAGAAAATAGACTACGATGCTAAGTAGTTGCAACGTTTCGTCGACGGGTTTGTCGACCTCTTCAGGCTTTATTAAAAAAATATATAATAATATAATTAACAGAACGAGCTCTCACTAGTCTTAACTTACGATGGTTGAAAAAATTTTAAAAAATGCGAAACGAATTACCTAAGTTATCGCACAGCGATCCGTCGAGTAATGTGAAAGTACATAGCAACATGACTTATATATACGAGGGTCATTTGATAAGTACCTAGCCTACAAATGAAAACACCAAAATTTTACAAAAAATAAAATTTATTTTTCAATGTAGTCTCCTTTTAGTTGAATACACTTGGTCCAGCGGTGTTCCAATTTTTTTAACCCCGTTGAAAAAAATATTTTCTCTTGGTTTGCAAAATAGGCCTCCGTGGCGGCGATTATTTCGTTATTGGAGTAGAATCTCTTCCCGGCGAGCGAATTTTTTAGGTTCGGAAACAAAAAAAAGTCGCACGGAGCCAAATCTGGAGAATACGGTGGATGGGGCAGCAGTTCGTAGCGTAATTCGACCAATTTAGCCGTGGCGAGTGCAGAAGTGTGAGCCGGTGCATTATCGTGGTGGAAAAGCACTTTCTTTTTAGACAAATGGGGCCGTTTTTCTTCTAACACGGCGTCAAATCGGCTCAATAGTTCGGCGTAGTACTGTCCTGTGACCGTTTTGCCTTTCTACAGATAGTCAATAAAAATCACACCTTGAGAATCCCAGAAAACAGTGGCCATCACCTTTCCGGCCGACGGGACCGTCTTCGCCTTCTTCGGAGCAGGTTCACCGGGTAAGGTCCACTGTTTTGACTGCTCCTTGGTCTCTGGAGTGTAGTAGTGAATCCATGTTTCGTCGACGGTCACGTAACGACGCAAAAACTCTTTTGGATTGCGATTAAACAGCTCCAAACACTGCTCTGAACTGGTCACACGGATGCGCTTGTTGTCTGCAGTCAGCAAACGCGGCACCCACCTTGCTGACAGCTTCCTCATGCCTAAAATCTCATGTAGGATATGCCACACGCGTTCTTCTGAGATGCCTACTATCGCAGCTATCTCGTGCACCTTTAATCGGCGGTCTGACAAAACGATATCGTGTATTTTTGTCACGTTCTCCTCCGTAGTGGCTGTTTTCGGAGCACCTGGGCGTGGATCATCAAAAACCGACGTACGACCACGTTGAAACTCGTTATACCAAAATTTAACGGTCGCCATCGAAGGAGAAGCACCCCCATTCACTGCATCCAAGCGTTCTTTAATTTCACTGCGCGATTTCCCTTCCAAAAACAAGAATCGAATCACCGACCGATATTGTTCTTTCTCCATTTTTTCAAAAATCAACGGACACATTTGCTTTCACACGCTCTCAAAAATAAACTACAACTCCGATCCGGGTGAAATTTCGTCTGTAACCGTTTACAGGAAGAAACTACACTGTAGTGTATTTCTGGTGCGATAGTGGCACCATCTGGCGGTGAGGCTAGGTACTTGTCAAATGACCCTCGTATATATATATTGGCTTCCTACCAAAACGTAAACAATAACAAATTTTGAATTAGATCGAGAATATACTTTACTTTTTATGTAACAGCTTAAAGATAGATTTGTATTCTCTACTGAGATTCTGAGTATTTTCTTTTTTGTTTATTGTATTTGGTGTACTGTTAATAAATAACATTTCAGAAATAAGTCTTTTATTATAGTTATTTTCAATATCTCTAATTGTTACTGCTTCAAAATCAAATTCATGATTATATTCATTTTTATGTATATTGACAACCAACTCATCATTATTATTCTTACGATGTTCGGCAATTCGTTTATTTAGGGCACGTTTTGTCTCGCCTATGTACCGTGCATTGCAATCTTTACAAGGGAACTCATAAACCACATTCGTTTGCTCGAGTTTGTTGGTTTTATCTTTGCCAAGAACAACTAGTTTTGAGAATTTATTAACTATATTTGGGATCGTTACAATATTGTGTTTCCGCAAAAAAAAATTGTCAATATACATAAAAATGAATATAATCATGAATTTGATTTTGAAGCAGTAACAATTAGAGATATTGAAAATAACTATAATAAAAGACTTATTTCTGAAATGTTATTTATTAACAGTACACCAAATACAATAAACAAAAAAGAAGATACTCAGAATCTCAGTAGAGAATACAAATCTATCTTTAAGCTGTTACATAAAAAGTAAAGTATATTCTCGATCTAATTCAAAATTTGTTATTGTTTACGTTTTGGTAGGAAGCCAATATATATATATATATATATATATATATATATATATATATATATATATATATATATATATATATATATAAGTCATGTTGCTATGTACTTTCACATTACTCGACGGATCGCTGTGCGATAACTTACCCACACAGCATGTATTAATTCTGAAAGGATTCTGAAAGAATGCATGAAATAATTTTATTCTTTCAGAAATCATTCAGTGAAAGGATTCTGTAATAATGCTATGTCCGGGGTATTTTCCTTTCAGAATTAATTCAATGGAATAATTCAAAAATAATTTATAATATCATTGCAAAATTTATTCAATAGAAGATTTCTGAAAGGATTCATGGATTATTACGAAAAGGTTACTAAAAGATATTTCAAAATTATTTTCTGAAATAATTCTGAAAGGAAAATACCCCGGACATAGCATCATTACAGAATCCTTTCACGGAATGATTTCTGAAAGAATCTTTCAGAATCCTTTCAGAATTAATATCACATATTATTGCAGAATCCTTTCAATGAAAGATGTCTGAAAGGATTCAGGAATTAATTTTGTGAATTAATTCGAAAATATTATGAAAATATTACTAACAAGAAATTTGGAAGACGGATAAATCCCGTATTATTACAGAATCCTTCCAATGAAAGATGTCTCAAAGGATTCAGGAATTAATTTGTGAATTAATTCCTGAATCCTTTCAGACATCTTTCATTGAAAGGATTCTGTAATAATACGTGATTTATACTGTTCGAAATTTCTTTTTAGTAATATTTCCATAATATTTTCGAATTAATTTACAAAATTAATTCCTGAATCCTTTCAGACATCTTTCATTGGAAGGATTCTGCAATAATACGTGATTTATACTCTTTGAAATTTCTTTTTAGTAATATTTCCATAATATTTTCGAATTAATTCACAAAATTAATTCCTGAATCCTTTCAATGAAAGATGTATGAAAGGATTCAGGAATTAATATTGTGAATTAATTAGAAAATATTATGGAAATATTACTAACAAGAAATTTGAAGAGGATAAATCCCGTATTATTACAGAATCCTTCCAATGAAGGATGTCTGAAAGGATTCAGGAATTAATTTTGTGAATTAATTCGAAAATATAATGGAAATATTACTAACAAAAAATTTCGAAGGTTATAAAATCATGTATTATTGCAGAATCCTTTCAATGAAAGATTTTTGGAAGGATTCAGGAATAAATATTGTGAATTAATTAGAAAATATTTAGTAAATATTACTAACAATAAATTTCGAAGGGTATAATAATCCCGTATTTGAAGGTACATTTTTATAATTTAGAATATTATTTAAATAATATTCTAACTATTTTTACATATATTTTTACATTGTTAATAATTTTACACTATTTTATCGCAGAAAAAAACGCAGAAAAATTTTTTACATGATGGAGATTCGAACCCGGGTCGCTTGGGTACTACGCAAATACGCTATCCATTACGCTATCGCTCGCTTGTTAGATCATTTCATTTTTTTCATTATATACTGCAATATGAGTGATACGATACATTAGAAAATTTATTCTTAATATTACTTTATTTTTTAATATTAACTTTGATCAATTAATTCATAGTTATTTAATACTTTTAGTTTATTAAATATTGTATTAAGTCGATGTGAAATGTGTGTGTATAAAGGAGCTCTTCCTTACCGACGTTATGAGTTTTTACATTTTTTGATCTTAGATTCAACTTTTGATGAATGAAGCTCTTCACTGCACTCCGTAATTGCATAAATAATACACCTATAAATTTTTCAGAAATTCTGTTCATTATTTTTCATAAAAAACTGGTAGAAAATTTTTCAACCCGTTTCCTGTAAAATCTATAACGAGAAATAACTTGAAAATTTACACATAGTGTATTTTTGTCATTACGAAGGGCAATAAAGAGCTCTTTTCCCGAAATTCGATAAAAATAAAAAAATGATAATTGCATATAATGCAGAGATGAATAGAATGAGCTCTACCTTACCGACGCTATTATTATTTGTAGTGTTTTCAATTTAGAATCAACTTTTAGAGTCAAAGGCTCTTTACTCTTGGCAGACGTATAAATAATATTTCTGTCGATTTTGAGGGGACTTCTAAACATTGTCATACTGAAAGAATACTATTATGAATAATAATAAAAAATATTGCTTATTTTAAGTACCTATATTATTCATCTTTAAATGTTTTTTTTTCCTTTTATTTTAAGTTTTTATATTCTTACATTAACTTTTCAAATTAATATTTTTCGCAATTAGTAAATGTTTCAATCTATCTTAGTTCACAAAAACGAAAAATTATATACCCCCCACACATTTTAATACGTTCATAATAGGATCATACGAATGTAGAAAACAATGGACGACTAAATCCGATCATTATCCAATCATTTCATTTTTTTTCATTATATAGTGCAAAATGACTGACAAAATAAATTAGAATATTTATTTCTAATATTTCTTTATTTTTTAATATTAACTTTGTTTAATTAGTATATACTTATTTAGTAAGTTTTGTTTATTAAATATTGTATTAATTAGGACTTATTTGATTGAAACAAATTCGAATTAAAAACAAAATAAATACATTATATGATGCCTCTTATATACGGACGCTGCCCTTTTCGTGTTGAATACTTGCAATAATTTCTGAACTATTTTATGTTTTCTTTCAAAAAATCTTTTCAAGGTTCTTTCAGGAAGAATTCGTGTAAATATCTTTTTTGCTATTGTGTTTTAAAAAATTTTATTCTAACAATCTTTTTCAAACGAATTCTAAATTATTTCTTGTATTAATTCACGTGAGTTTCCCGCAACATTTCATGAAATAATTCATGAAATTATTTTCAATAGATATTGAATTATCTTTGTGAATGATTAATTTTTATCATTCTGAAATTATTTCTGAATTATTTCGTGATATAATTCTTGACATGATTGCTGAATTGTTATGTTTTCTTTAAAAAAATCTATTAATTCACACAAGTTTCCCGGAAGATTTCATGAAATAATTCATGTAAGATTTTTGAATAGATATTGAATTATTTTTGTGAATGATTAATTTGTATCTTTCTGAAATTATTTCTGAATTATTGCATGAAAGAATACTTGCAATAATTTCGAAATTATTTTATGTATTCTATCAAAAAATCTTTTCAAAGTCCTTTCAGAATTAATTCGTGTAATTATTTTTTTTGCTATTTTGTTTTAAAAAATTTTATTTTAAAAATCTTTTTCAAAAGAATTCAAAATTATTTCTTGTATTAATTCACACGAGTTTCCCAGAAGATTTCATCAAATAATTCATGTAAGATTTTTGAATAGATACTGAATTATTTTTGTGAATGATTAATTTGTATCTTTCTAAAATTATTTCTGAATTATTGCATGAAAGAATACTTGCAATAATTTCGAAATTATTTTATGTATTCTTTCAAAAAATCTTTTCAAAGTCCTTTCAGAATTAATTCGTGTAATTATTTTTTTGCTATTTTGTTTTAAAAAATTTTATTCTAAAAATCTTTTTCAAAAGAATTCAAAATTATTTCTTGTATTAATTCACACGAGTTTCCCAGAAGATTTCATGAAATAATTCATGTAAGATTTTTGAATAGATACTAAATTATTTTTGTGAATGATTAATTTGTATCTTTCTGAAATTATTTCTGAATTATTGCATGAAAGAATACTTGCAATAATTTCGAAATTATTTTATGTATTCTTTCAAAAAATCTTTTCAAAGTCCTTTCAGAATTAATTCGTGTAATTATTTTTTTGCTATTTTGTTTTAAAAAATTTTATTCTAAAAATCTTTTCAAAGTCCTTTCAGAATTAATTCGTGTAATTATTTTTTTTGCTATTTTGTTTTAAAAAATTTTATTCTAAAAATCTTTTTCAAAACAATTCAAAATTATTTCTTGTATTAATTCACACGAGTTTCCCAGAAGATTTCATGAAATAATTCATGTAAGATTTTTGAATAGATATTGAATTATTTATGTGAATGATTAATTTGTATCTTTCTGAAATTATTTCTGAATTATTGCATGAAAGAATACTTGCAATAATTTCGAAATTATTTTATGTATTCTTTCAAAAATCTTTTCAAAGTCCTTTCAGAATTAATTCGTGTAATTATTTTTTTTGCTATTTTGTTTTAAAAAATTTTATTCTAAAAATCTTTTTCAAAACAATTCAAAATTATTTTTGTATTAATTCACACGAGTTTCCCAGAAGATTTCATGAAATAATTCATGTAAGATTTTTGAATAGATATTGAATTATTTATGTGAATGATTAATTTGTATCTTTCTGAAATTATTTCTGAATTATTGCATGAAAGAATACTTGCAATAATTTCGAAATTATTTTATGTATTCTTACAAAAAATCTTTTCAAAGTCCTTTCAGAATTAATTCGTGTAATTATTTTTTTTGCTATTTTGTTTTAAAAAATTTTATTTTAAAAATCTTTTTCAAAAGAATTCAAAATTATTTCTTGTATTAATTCAGACGAGTTTCCCAGAAGATTTCATGAAATAATTCATGTAAGATTTTTGAATAGATACTGAATTATTTTTGTGAATGATTAATTTGTATCTTTCTGAAATTATTTCTGAATTATTGCATGAAAGAATACTTGCAATAATTTCGAAATTATTTTATGTATTCTTTCAAAAAATCTTTTCAAAGTCCTTTCAGAATTAATTCGTGTAATTATTTTTTTGCTATTTTGTTTTAAAAGATTTTATTCTAAAAATCTTTTTCAAAAGAATTCAAAATTATTTCTTGTATTAATTCACACGAGTTTCCCAGAAGATTTCATGAAATAATTCATGTAAGATTTTTGAATAGATATCGAATTATTTTTGTGAATGATTAATTTGCATCTTTCTGAAATTATTTCTGAATTATTGCATGAAAGAATACTTGCAATAATTTCGAAATTATTTTATGTATTCTTTCAAAAAATCTTTTCAAAGTCCTTTCAGAATTAATTCGTGTAATTATTTTTTTTGCTATTTTGTTTTAAAAAATTTTATTCTAAAAATCTTTTTCAAAACAATTCAAAATTATTTCTTGTATTAATTCACACGAGTTTCCCAGAAGATTTCATGAAATAATTCATGTAAGATTTTTGAATAGATAATAAATTATTTATGTGAATGATTAATTTGTATCTTTCTGAAATTATTTCTGAATTATTGCATGAAAGAATACTTGCAATAATTTCGAAATTATTTTATGTATTCTTACAAAAAATCTTTTCAAAGTCCTTTCAGAATTAATTCGTGTAATTATTTTTTTTGCTATTTTGTTTTAAAAAATTTTATTTTAAAAAACTTTTTCAAAAGAATTCAAAATTATTTCTTGTATTAATTCAGACGAGTTTCCCAGAAGATTTCATGAAATAATTCATGTAAGATTTTTGAATAGATACTGAATTATTTTTGTGAATGATTAATTTGTATCTTTCTGAAATTATTTCTGAATTATTGCATGAAAGAATACTTGCAATAATTTCGAAATTATTTTATGTATTCTTTCAAAAAATCTTTTCAAAGTCCTTTCAGAATTAATTCGTGTAATTATTTTTTTTGCTATTTTGTTTTAAAAAATTTTATTCTAAAAATCTTTTTCAAAAGAATTCAAAATTATTTCTTGTATTAATTCACACGAGTTTCCCAGAAGATTTCATGAAATAATTCATGTAAGATTTTTGAATAGATATTGAATTATTTTTGTGAATGATTAATTTGCATCTTTCTGAAATTATTTCTGAATTATTGCATGAAAGAATACTTGCAATAATTTCGAAATTATTTTATGTATTCTTTCAAAAAATCTTTTCAAAGTCCTTTCAGTATTAATTCGTGTAATTATTTTTTTGCTATTTTGTTTTAAAAAATTTTATTTTAAAAATCTTTTTCAAAAGAATTCAAAATTATTTCTTGTATTAATTCACACGAGTTTCCCAGAAGATTTCATGAAATAATTCATGTAAGATTTTTGAATAGATACTGAATTATTTTTGTGAATGATTAATTTGTATCTTTCTAAAATTATTTCTTAATTATTGCATGAAAGAATACTTGCAATAATTTCGAAATTATTTTATGTATTCTTTCAAAAAATCTTTTCAAAGTCCTTTCAGAATTAATTCGTGTAATTATTTTTTTTGCTATTTTGTTTTAAAAAATTTTATTCTAAAAATCTTTTTCAAAAGAATTCAAAATTATTTCTTGTATTAATTCACACGAGTTTCCCAGAAGATTTCATGAAATAATTCATGTAAGATTTTTGAATAGATATTGAATTATTTTTGTGAATGATTAATTTGTATCTTTCTAAAATTATTTTTGAATTATTGCATGAAAGAATACTTGCAATAATTTCGAAATTATTTTATGTATTCTTTCAAAAAATCTTTTCAAAGTCCTTTCAGAATTAATTCGTGTAATTATTTTTTTGCTATTTTGTTTTAAAAAATTTTATTCTAAAAATCTTTTTCAAAAGAATTCAAAATTATTTCTTGTATTAATTCACACGAGTTTCCCAGAAGATTTCATGAAATAATTCATGTAAGATTTTTGAATAGATACTAAATTATTTTTGTGAATGATTAATTTGTATCTTTCTGAAATTATTTCTGAATTATTGCATGAAAGAATACTTGCAATAATTTCGAAATTATTTTATGTATTCTTTCAAAAAATCTTTTCAAAGTCCTTTCAGAATTAATTCGTGTAATTATTTTTTTGCTATTTTGTTTTAAAAAATTTTATTCTAAAAATCTTTTCAAAGTCCTTTCAGAATTAATTCGTGTAATTATTTTTTTTTGCTATTTTGTTTTAAAAAATTTTATTCTAAAAATCTTTTTCAAAACAATTCAAAATTATTTCTTGTATTAATTCACACGAGTTTCCCAGAAGATTTCATGAAATAATTCATGTAAGATTTTTGAATAGATATTGAATTATTTATGTGAATGATTAATTTGTATCTTTCTGAAATTATTTCTGAATTATTGCATGAAAGAATACTTGCAATAATTTCGAAATTATTTTATGTATTCTTACAAAAAATCTTTTCAAAGTCCTTTCAGAATTAATTCGTGTAATTATTTTTTTTGCTATTTTGTTTTAAAAAATTTTATTTTAAAAATCTTTTTCAAAAGAATTCAAAATTATTTCTTGTATTAATTCAGACGAGTTTCCCAGAAGATTTCATGAAATAATTCATGTAAGATTTTTGAATAGATACTGAATTATTTTTGTGAATGATTAATTTGTATCTTTCTGAAATTATTTCTGAATTATTGCATGAAAGAATACTTGCAATAATTTCGAAATTATTTTATGTATTCTTTCAAAAAATCTTTTCAAAGTCCTTTCAGAATTAATTCGTGTAATTATTTTTTTTGCTATTTTGTTTTAAAAAATTTTATTCTAAAAATCTTTTTCAAAACAATTCAAAATTATTTCTTGTATTAATTCACACGAGTTTCCCAGAAGATTTCATGAAATAATTCATGTAAGATTTTTGAATAGATATTGAATTATTTATGTGAATGATTAATTTGTATCTTTCTGAAATTATTTCTGAATTATTGCATGAAAGAATACTTGCAATAATTTCGAAATTATTTTATGTATTCTTACAAAAAATCTTTTCAAAGTCCTTTCAGAATTAATTCGTGTAATTATTTTTTTGCTATTTTGTTTTAAAAAATTTTATTTTAAAAATCTTTTTCAAAAGAATTCAAAATTATTTCTTGTATTAATTCAGACAAGTTTCCCAGAAGATTTCATGAAATAATTCATGTAAGATTTTGAATAGATACTGAATTATTTTTGTGAATGATTAATTTGTATCTTTCTGAAATTATTTCTGAATTATTGCATGAAAGAATACTTGCAATAATTTCGAAATTATTTTATGTATTCTTTCAAAAAATCTTTTCAAAGTCCTTTCAGAATTAATTCGTGTAATTATTTTTTTGCTATTTTGTTTTAAAAAATTTTATTCTAAAAATCTTTTTCAAAAGAATTCAAAATTATTTCTTGTATTAATTCACACGAGTTTCCCAGAAGATTTCATGAAATAATTCATGTAAGATTTTTGAATAGATACTGAATTATTTTTGTGAATGATTAATTTGTATCTTTCTAAAATTATTTCTGAATTATTGCATGAAAGAATACTTGCAATAATTTCGAAATTATTTTATGTATTCTTTCAAAAAATCTTTTCAAAGTCCTTTCAGAATTAATTCGTGTAATTATTTTTTTTGCTATTTTGTTTTAAAAAATTTTATTCTAAAAATCTTTTTCAAAAGAATTCAAAATTATTTCTTGTATTAATTCACACGAGTTTCCCAGAAGATTTCATGAAATAATTCATGTAAGATTTTTGAATAGATATTGAATTATTTTTGTGAATGATTAATTTGTATCTTTCTGAAATTATTTCTGAATTATTGCATGAAAGAATACTTGCAATAATTTCGAAATTATTTTATGTATTCTTTCAAAAAATCTTTTCGAAGTCCTTTCAGAATTAATTCGTGTAATTATTTTTTGGTAACACTTTTTTTATTTTTTTGGAAGATTTTTGAAAGTATTTTGTAAGGATTCCATATATTATTTTAAAAATTAAATTAAATTAATTTTTTTTCCTTTTAAAATTCTTTCTAAATCATTTCAATGTATTAATTCATGAATTATTTCATGTAATTATTTCAGTTTTCTTTCATGCTGTATGGGTAGGTAATTCGTTTCGCATTTTTTAAAATTTTTTCAACCATCGTAAGTTAAGACTAGCGAGAGCTCGTTCTGTTAATTATATTATTATATATTTTTTTAATAAAGCCTGAAGAGGTCGACAAACCCGTCGACGAAACGTTGCAACTACTTAGCATCGTAGTCTATTTTCTTTCCTGCTCCCAACGGATCTGGTCAGAATTGACCAAAACAACAATTTTTACATTTGACAATGGGGAGTAAAATTGTGAATACAATTACAAACTCAAGTTACGACTACGGCCTAGGATCAGAGACAGGCCAATCATCATTTTTTAAATTTCTCACAACTACCTATGGATCGAGCGCAACTAGTAAATTAATGGAATGGCTCATCTTACGTCGCAAGCAGAGAGTAGTTACTCATCAACTGAATTTCCTCAAAAGCTGCAAAGGATTCGACTTAACACCTAGCCACATACACAACAGAATACAGAAATTAAAAAACTTTACATTCCGAAGTAAGTCTTGTAGAACCAAATTATCAATTGACGCTGAAAAGATTGCCAAAAAATTGCTTAAACTAGAAATTAGGGATAGTAGTTTTAAAAAAAAAATGCATTAGAACTCGCTACTCATCGTGTATTTATTGAGATTAAAAATTTAAACATTGATTTTCACATTTAAAAAAAATTTTTTAATTTAAGCAATATTAATATCAAAACTTTGGATAAAAACCTTAAACACCGTTTCAACATAAAACTTAATTTGATCAAAAAGAGATGTAACTACCAGGATTCCCGCATACATGTAAATATTGAAAAATGTTTCAAAAATGTTTCTAATACACATATTCCGACCGATGTCGCTGAAATCGTTTCTCTGGGTCGCAATTTCGCATTTACACAACACAACATGCAAAAATCGATTGTTTTTAACACCATAAAAAACGTAGAATCAATGTTTATTTCTTCACAACTCAATACCGATGACAAAAATAAAATTAGACAAGATATAGTGAAAGCTATAAAGTTTCAAAATAATTGTAAACAACCAACGAAAAATAGTGACTTATCTTTACTTAAGAAAATCAAAACCGCTCAAAAATTTATTAACGATAACAAAAATATATTCTTTACACAATCTGATAAAGGCAATGTTACCGTGTGCTTAGAGAAATCTGACTATATGGAAAAAATGAATAGTTTATTGAATGATAATAAGGTGTACAGAGAAATAAAAAGAAAACCGTTAAATACATTACAAAATAATGTCTATAGGATTCTGAAAAATCTGAATGATAACAACTTTCTAAAACAAAAATATCATAATATACAACTTACGCAGACAAACACATCTCTTGCTAAATGTTATGGATTACCAAAAATCCATAAACCAAAACTATCCTTTAGACCGATAATTTCAACTGTGAACAGCCCTATACATTTCTTAGCAAAAATAATTTATGAAAACCTCAAAACATGTTTCCCTCTTCCTAAATCACACATAGATAACAGTTTTGATCTAATTAATAAAATTACGAATATAAAAATTCCAGATAACTACATACTGATATCTTTAGATGTGGTTTCACTTTTTACAAATATCTCTGTAGACCTTGTTATCCAGAGTTTGGAAAAACGAGCGCAGTATATTCTCAACAATTGTAAAATACCGTTCGGTGATATTATTTCCTGTACTAAATTTTTATTTGAAAATGTATTTTTTACTTTTAATAACAAATATTACCAACAAATTTTTGGGACACCTATGGGTTCTCCAATCTCTCCGTTTTTTGCTGATCTAGTCATGGAAGATTTAGAAATTGCTTGTTGGAAGAAACTAAAAACAGAATTCAACATAATACCATTGTTCTATTTTCGATATGTTGATGATTCGATTTGTTGTATCAAAAAAGACGAGATTCATGTATTGAATCAATGTTTTAACAATTTTGATCCCAACCTTAAGTTTACTTATGAAATTGAAATTAATAACAATATTAACTTTTTGGACGTGTCTCTCATTAAACAGGATGGTAATATTATCACTGACTGGTATTCAAAATCGATTTCATCTAATAGAACTTTAAACTACTACAGCAACCACCCGATATCATTAAAAAAGAATATAGTTTTTAACTTGATTGATAGAGCTATCCTTTTATCAGATAAACGTTTTCATAATAGAAATATATTGCGGGTTAAAAATATACTTAAAGAGAACTCATATCCACCAGAGTTTATTGACAAACATATAAGATCTAGACTATTTAAAATTCGTTTTTAAAATAAAAGAAACAGTCCTGTAAATACTAACCGACACAACATTAAAGTATCACTTCCATTTTATTCAAAATTTTACAACAATTGTTCAAAATTTTTGCGGAAACACAATATTGTAACGATCCCAAATATAGTTAATAAATTCTCAAAACTAGTTGTTCTTGGCAAAGATAAAACCAACAAACTCGAGCAAACGAATGTGGTTTATGAGTTCCCTTGTAAAGATTGCAATGCACGGTACATAGGCGAGACAAAACGTGCCCTAAATAAACGAATTGCCGAACATCGTAAGAATAATAATGATGAGTTGGTTGTCAATATACATAAAAATGAATATAATCATGAATTTGATTTTGAAGCAGTAACAATTAGAGATATTGAAAATAACTATAATAAAAGACTTATTTCTGAAATGTTATTTATTAACAGTACACCAAATACAATAAACAAAAAAGAAGATACACAGAATCTCAGTAGAGAATACAAATCTATCTTTAAGCTGTTACATCCCATACAGCATGAAAGAAAACTGAAATAATTACATGAAATAATTCATGAATTAATACATTGAAATGATTTAGAAAGAATTTTAAAAGGAAAAAAAATTAATTTTAAATTAATTTTTAAAATAATATATGGAATCCTTACATAATACTTTCAAAAATCTTCCAAAAAAATAAAAAAAGTGTTACCAAAAAATAATTACACGAATTAATTCTGAAAGGACTTTGAAAAGATTTTTTGAAAGAATACATAAAATAATTTCGAAATTATTGCAAGTATTCTTTCATGCAATAATTCAGAAATAATTTCAGAAAGATACAAATTAATCATTCACAAAAATAATTCAATATCTATTCAAAAATCTTACATGAATTATTTCATGAAATCTTCTGGGAAACTCGTGTGAATTAATACAAGAAATAATTTTGAATTCTTTTGAAAAAGATTTTTAGAATAAAATTTTTTAAAACAAAATAGCAAAAAAAATAATTACACGAATTAATTCTGAAAGGACTTTGAAAAGATTTTTTGAAAGAATACATAAAATAATTTCGAAATTATTTCAAGTATTCTTTCATGCAATAATTCAGAAATAATTTTAGAAAGATACAAATTAATCATTCACAAAAAAAATTCAGTATCTATTCAAAAATCTTACATGAATTATTTCATGAAATCTTCTGGGAAACTCGTGTGAATTAATACAAGAAATAATTTTGAATTCTTTTGAAAAAGATTTTTAAAATAAAATTTTTTAAAACAAAATAGCAAAAAAAATAATTACACGAATTAATACTGAAAGGACTTTGAAAAGATTTTTTGAAAGAATACATAAAATAATTTCGAAATTATTGCAAGTATTCTTTCATGCAATAATTCAGAAATAATTTCAGAAAGATACAAATTAATCATTCACAAAAATAATTCAATATCTATTCAAAAATCTTACATGAATTATTTCATGAAATCTTCTGGGAAACTCGTGTGAATTAATACAAGAAATAATTTTGAATTCTTTTGAAAAAGATTTTTAGAATAAAATTTTTTAAAACAAAATAGCAAAAAAAATAATTACACGAATTAATTCTGAAAGGACTTTGAAAAGATTTTTGAAAGAATACATAAAATAATTTCGAAATTATTGCAAGTATTCTTTCATGCAATAATTCAGAAATAATTTTAGAAAGATACAAATTAATCATTCACAAAAATAATTCAGTATCTATTCAAAAATCTTACATGAATTATTTGATGAAATCTTCTGGGAAACTCGTGTGAATTAATACAAGAAATAATTTTGAATTGTTTTGAAAAAGATTTTTAGAATAAAATTTTTTAAAACAAAGTAAAAAAAAAAATAATTACACGAATTAATTCTGAAAGGACTTTGAAAAGATTTTTAGAATAAAATTTTTTAAAACAAAATAGCAAAAAAAATAATTACACGAATTAATTCTGAAAGGACTTTGAAAAGATTTTTTGAAAGAATACATAAAATAATTTCGAAATTATTGCAAGTATTCTTTCATGCAATAATTCAGAAATAATTTTAGAAAGATACAAATTAATCATTCACAAAAATAATTCAGTATCTATTCAAAAATCTTACATGAATTATTTCATGAAATCTTCTGGGAAACTCGTGTGAATTAATACAAGAAATAATTTTGAATTCTTTTGAAAAAGATTTTTAGAATAAAATTTTTTAAAACAAAATAGCAAAAAAAAAAAAATAATTACACGAATTAATTCTGAAAGGACTTTGAAAAGATTTTTTGAAAGAATACATAAAATAATTTCGAAATTATTGCAAGTATTCTTTCATGCAATAATTCAGAAATAATTTCAGAAAGATACAAATTAATCATTCACAAAAATAATTCAGTATCTATTCAAAAATCTTACATGAATTATTTCATGAAATCTTCTGGGAAACTCGTGTGAATTAATACAAGAAATAATTTTGAATTCTTTTGAAAAAGATTTTTAGAATAAAATTTTTTAAAACAAAATAGCAAAAAAAATAATTATACGAATTAATTCTGAAAGGACTTTGAAAAGATTTTTTGAAAGAATACATAAAATAATTTCGAAATTATTGCAAGTATTCTTTCATGCAATAATTCAGAAATAATTTTAGAAAGATACAAATTAATTATTCACAAAAATAATTCAGTATCTATTCAAAAATCTTACATGAATTATTTGATGAAATCTTCTGGGAAACTCGTGTGAATTAATACAAGAAATAATTTTGAATTCTTTTGAAAAAGATTTTTAAAATAAAATTTTTTAAAACAAAATAGCAAAAAAAATAATTACACGAATTAATTCTGAAAGGACTTTGAAAAGATTTTTGAAAGAATACATAAAATAATTTCGAAATTATTGCAAGTATTCTTTCATGCAATAATTCAGAAATTATTTCAGAAAGATACAAATTAATCATTCACAAAAATAATTCAATATCTATTCAAAAATCTTACATGAATTATTTCATGAAATCTTCCGGGAAACTCGTGTGAATTAATAGATTTTTTTAAAGAAAACATAACAATTCAGCAATCATGTCAAGAATTATATCACGAAATAATTCAGAAATAATTTCAGAATGATAAAAATTAATCATTCACAAAGATAATTCAATATCTATTGAAAATAATTTCATGAATTATTTCATGAAATGTTGCGGAAACTCACGTGAATTAATACAAGAAATAATTTAGAATTCGTTTGAAAAAGATTGTTACAATAAAATTTTTTAAAACACAATAGCAAAAAAGATATTTACACGAATTCTTCCTGAAAGAACCTTGAAAAGATTTTTTGAAAGAAAACATAAAATAGTTCAGAAATTATTTCAAGTATTCAACACGAAAAGGGCAGCGTCCGTATATAAGAGGCATCGTATAATGTATTTATTTTGTTTTTAATTCGAATTTGTTTCAATCAAATAAGCCCTAATTAATACAATATTTAATAAACAAAACTTACTAAATAAGTATATACTAATTAAACAAAGTTAATATTAAAAAATAAAGAAATATTAGAAATAAATATTCTAATTTATTTTGTCAGTCATTTTGCACTATATAATGAAAAAAATGAAATGATTGGATAATGATCGGATTTAGTCGTCTATTGTTTTCTACATTCGTATGATCCTATTAAAGAACGTATTAAAATGTGTGGGGGGTATATAATTTTTCGTTTTTGTGAACTAAGATAGATTGAAACATTTACTAATTGCGAAAAATATTAATTTGAAAAATTAATGTAAGAATATAAAAACTTAAAATAAAAGGAAAAAAACATTTAAAGATGAATAATATAGGTACTTAAAATAAGCAATATTTTTTATTATTATTCATAATAGTATTCTTTCAGTATGACAATGTTTAGAAGTCCCCTCAAAATCGACAGAAATATTATTTATACGTCTGCCAAGAGTAAAGAGCCTTTGACTCTAAAAGTTGATTCTAAATTGAAAACACTACAAATAATAATAACGTCGGTAAGGTAGAGCTCATTCTATTCATCTCTGCATTATATGCAATTATCATTTTTTTATTTTTATCGAATTTCGGGAAAAGAGCTCTTTATTGCCCTTCGTAATGACAAAAATACACTATGTGTAAATTTTCAAGTTATTGCTCGTTATAGATTTTACAGGAAACGGGTTGAAAAATTTTCTACCAGTTTTTTATGAAAAATAATGAACAGAATTTCTGAAAAATTTATAGGTGTATTATTTATGCAATTACGGAGTGCAGTGAAGAGCTTCATTCATCAAAAGTTGAATCTAAGATCAAAGAATGTAAAAACTCATAACGTCGGTAAGGAAGAGCTCCCTTTATACACACACATTTCACATCGACTTAATACAATATTTAATAAACTAAAAGTATTAAATAACTATGAATTAATTGATCAAAGTTAATATTAAAAAATAAAGTAATATTAAGAATAAATTTTCTAATGTATCGTATCACTCATATTGCAGTATATAATGAAAAAATGAAATGATCTAACAAGCGAGCGATAGCGTAATGGATAGCGTATTTGCGTAGTACCCAAGCGACCCGGGTTCGAATCTCCATCATGTAAAAAATTTTTCTGCGTTTTTTTCTGCGATAAAATAGTGTAAAATTATTAACAATGTAAATATATGTAAAAATAGTTAGAATATTATTTAAATAATATTCTAAATTATAAAAATGTACCTTCAAATACGGGATTATATATACCCTTCGAAATTTATTGTTAGTAATATTTACTAAATATTTTCTAATTAATTCACAATATTTATTCCTGAATCCTTCCAAAAATCTTTCATTGAAAGGATTCTGCAATAATACATGATTTTATAACCTTCGAAATTTTTTGTTAGTAATATTTCCATTATATTTTCGAATTAATTCACAAAATTAATTCCTGAATCCTTTCAGACATCCTTCATTGGAAGGATTCTGTAATAATACGGGATTTATCCTCTTCAAATTTCTTGTTAGTAATATTTCCATAATATTTTCTAATTAATTCACAATATTAATTCCTGAATCCTTTCATACATCTTTCATTGAAAGGATTCAGGAATTAATTTTGTGAATTAATTCGAAAATATTATGGAAATATTACTAAAAAGAAATTTCAAAGAGTATAAATAACGTATTATTGCAGAATCCTTCCAATGAATGATTCTGCAATAATATGTGATATTAATTCTGAAAGGATTCTGAAAGATTCTTTCAGAAATCATTCAGTGAAAGGATTCTGTAATGATGCTATGTCCGGGGTATTTTTCTTTCAGAATTATTTCAGGAAATAATTTTGAAATATCTTTTAGTAACCTTTTGGTAATAATCCATGAATCCTTTCAGAAATCTTCTATTGAATAAATTTTGCAATGATATTATAAATTATTTTTGAATTATTCCATTGAATTAATTCTGAAAGGAAAATACCCCGGACATAGCATTATTACAGAATCCTTTCACTGAATGATTTCTGAAAGAATAAAATTATTTCATGCATTCTTTCAGAATCCTTTCAGAATTAATACATGCTGTGTGGGATAAAAAGTAAAGTATATTCTCGATCTAATTCAAAATTTGTTATTGTTTACGTTTTGGTAGGAAGCCAATATATACATATATATATATATATATATATATATATATATATATATATATATATATATATATATATATATATATATATATATATATATATATATATAAGTCATGTTGCTATGTACTTTCACATTACTCGACGGATCGCTGTGCGATAACTTAGGTAATTCGTTTCGCATTTTTTAAAATTTTTTCAACCATCGTAAGTTAAGACTAGCGAGAGCTCGTTCTGTTAATTATATTATTATATATTTTTTTAATAAAGCCTGAAGAGGTCGACAAACCCGTCGACGAAACGTTGCAACTACTTAGCATCGTAGTCTATTTTCTTTCCTGCTCCCAACAGATCTGGTCAGAATTGACCAAAACAACAATTTTTACATTTGACAATGGGGAGTAAAATTGTGAATACAATTACAAACTCAGATGTATATATATCCTAACCTCAAAAAACTCGCCTAAACATGCGTAATTTGAAAAAAATAACAGAAAATTCGAGCCAAAAATAAAAAACAATTTTTTATAGTGACAAGACACTTTTCCGATGTATTTTGATCCTCTAAACACGATTATCCTGGTCCCATCAACCAAAAATCAAAACATTTTAGAAAAAAGCGACAAATATCCACAAATATCGCCAAATATCGACAAATATCGCTTTTTTCCTAAAATGTTTTGATTTTTATGGCTCGAATTTTCTGTTTTTTTTCGAAAGTATGCATGTTTAGGAGTAGTAAGTTAACCAGTATAGCGAGACGACGGCATGAGTCACCACCCCGTCGCGGGCCGCCGGCCTTTGTATATATAAACATGGTGATTAACCCATGTTTAATTGCATGTTAATGGTTTGTTTATATAAACAAATATAAATAAATATGTTTGTTTATGTTAATAAATATAAACAAGTAATTAAACATACATTAACAACATGTAATGTTTATGAAAAACATAAACAGAGCGTGTAATTAATGAGTGTTTTATTGCTTGTTATGATTGTTTGTTTATATAAACAAGTGATTAAACAGTAATTAAACAAGTGTTAATTATCTTGTTTCTTAGAGCAAAGGTGCCGCGGCCCGCGGCACGGGCCGGTGACTCATGCAGTGCAAGTCTCCGACAGCTATAGCAGTATAGCGAAACTGTAGCAGTACGCTATAGCGGGATCCGTCTTGGTCCTGTGCTCGGTATAGCGGGAGTTCTTTTTCGAAGAGCGTGGCTATAGTAGGCAGCTGAGTGAACTCGATCCCATGCACAATCTTATGAAGAGAGTGTGTGTGTGTGTATGTGATTTTCATCCTACTTCACGGTGCCGCGGAGCCTACTCTAAATTTTGGCTCCGGGGTTAAGTGTTAATATATTATATAGGTTAGGTAGAGTGAAAAAAGAATTAGAAATATTATTATAAATATTATTATTTTTATTAGAAAAAAAAAAAATTTCAAATCATTACAAAAAATAATACAAATTAATTTGCGAACATATAATCGTACAAATCATTAGCCAAGTTGAATAAGCCAAATGCATGAAATTCCATGAGAAAAATGTCGTACAATTCTTCATTCATATTACCGAATTCCATGTGCAACTTTGCTCTATTATTAATTTCATTTTTACGTAATACATAATACTGTTTGAACGCAGCAGTGTCTTTCAAAATATTTTTCGCTTTTTCGGTACTTTCTCTCTTTAACTCATCTTTTAAAAAGTCAAATATATTATCTATACCTCGATTTATAAATCCGGCACTATCTTCTAAACGTTTTAACCTCGCATCGATACATTCGTGCACTTCGCGTAAACCGCTCAAAGTAGCCTGTTGCATGACGATTCCGGGTGGACTCTCATATTTTCTTTTCTTCTGCGGTGTCTCGTACTGTGCAGAACTGTCTGGAAACTGCGTCTCCTCGTCTATTGGTTGGCCTTCGGGGAAGTCTCTGACGAGGTTCTGTGTCAGTACACAGGGTCTCTCGTCGATAAGGATGGACCTCACTCCGTATGCCGTTGTAAAATTGATGTCGTGGGTTGGAAGATATATTTTTGTAGGTTTACCAAAGTCTTTGTAAAAGGTGAAGGAATCTAGCAGATATCCCATCATTGCATCCATTTGGTCGACGATCAGCTCCCAACTATTTTTGTCGAGAGTTACGTACTTTGCAGGAGCCCCCGTACTACAGAGTTTCACTACAGCTCTATAAAAACCAGCGTGGTGTTCCAATCCAACAGCGACTCTTTTGGAATGTGATTTATTGATAGCATAGGTTGTAGATAGAAAGAGATTTGGTAAATCCATGTTTTTATTAACTCGCGGTCTTGCTGCTGGCGGAGGTAGCGGTGGCGCTGTTGATGGTGGAGGTAGTGGTGGCGGAGTTACCAGCGCTGCTGGTGCTGCTGGTGCTGCTGATGGTGCTGCTGATGGTGCTGATGGTGCTGCTGATGCTGCTGCTGATTCTTCGTTATTGTCCATTTTAAAAAGCAATAGTACTTAGTGGTTGTACGGAGACTGGAATATTCACGCGGGACCGTACTCTCAAATGGGATGGCTACTCGTGACTGAAGGATGGCACGTCGGGCTCCAGCATTTACACGGTTGTCCCCACCACCCTACTACCCCCATTGGACGACGAGTTCGTTACGTCACAACCAATCAGCGAACGGGGTGATGACGTAGTAATATAAAGAATTCAAGCAAGGCAATGAATGTAACATAACCCTATTTACCGTTTGGTATTCGCGATAAAAAAGTACGTTGGAATAACGGTTTCGAGAAATATGATGATGAAAGAAATTTTTGAGCGTAACATAACCTTAATTGCCGTTTCGTATTCGCGATAAAAAAAAGTACGTTGGAATGACGTGGGGTTAGAGAGTAACGAATACGAGATAAAAATAACGATTTCGAGAAAGGTGATGAAAGAAATTCTTGAGTGTAACATAACCTCACTTTTCGCTTCGTATTCGCGATAAAAAAAAGTACGTTGAAATGACGCATGGATCAAATGGTAACCGCTACGATATAAATAGTTTAATGTAACATAACCTATAGCGTCGTATTCGCAATAAAAAAGTACGTTAAAATGACGTGCGCTCAAAACAATAACGAATAGGAGATAAAAATGACGGTTACCCATAAAGATGACGACGATGGTGAAAGAACTTCTTATATGTAACCTTACTTTTGGCTTTGTATTACGCGATAAAAATTTCCGTTATAACCGCTGCCTATGTGAACGTATAATAAGCAAAAATAGCGATACTGATATAATATTAGTTCGATAATTTCTTGAATGCATGCAGGGGTATTAGGTAGGTAAGGATGTGAATAAAAGTCTAACACTAAATGTAAATTGTTACAAATACATTTTTTTTTATTTTACCAGTAACTTACAAAAGTATACATATTTCACTCTTACATCTAAGATTAAAAAAAAAATTATAATTTTGCGTTGCATGTTTGATCACTCTGCCCATTTCCCAATGAAGTCTCTCTCGGAAGAAAACGATTTCGGTAAGGATTTGTCTTTCTTGATTGCTTTTGTGAAATAACTTTGTAAAATTTAGCAGCTATGTCATCGTTTCTGCATGTATTATATGAAAAGATGCGACAAAACGTGCGTAAAGAACTACCGCTGCACATATGATGCAGAAACATAATGCAATATTCACTGCACACTTTTGAATCAAAACTTTGTAATAGTTTCTTGTTCCACTGGAAACGCACGCAGTTCCTTCGTAGGCGATCAAGATGGTGTGATGAAGTGGGTGCGAGCCCGTAACTGTCGAAATACACTCCGTATCCATTTTTGTCTATGTAAAAGGCAACCCAATGCGATCCTGGTTTATTTGCTGTATCTAGATTGGTTACGATGGCCACAGGTGGACTTAAAATTTTTGGAATGTGATCAGCAGCATACACACCTATTGTATTCGCTCTTAGTGCACGTATCGCATGCATTATTGTTCTCGTGTCCATCTTGTAATTGATTTGAAAACTCTTCACTGGGTACCTTCTCACTGAATACGATGCCGTCGTCGTCCTCCTCGTCGTTGTTTGCTTTTTCAGTCTGCGTGCTACTGCTGGTGTCGTCGTCGTCGTCGTCGTTGTCGTCCACTTCATCTACACCTCCTGGTTGACCAAAGCGAAAAGCCTTTCTGCGTTCGTTACGATACTTGCAAAGAGCTGCGTAAAATCTTTCGCTTTGTATGGTTTCATTTGCTTCGCGCCACTCTTCTGGAAGTATACTGTACATCCATTTTCTTAGTATATTTGCTTTGAAAAGCGCACAAAAGTCTTTCTTATTTTCTATGTGTTTTTCGATATGACTTGAGCATACTAAGGAATTCGGAAACAGTGCTTCTAATTTATTAAAAGTTGGCGATCTCCATTCTTCGAGGTTTATAACACAACGTCCAAGCACGTTCTCGAGATATCTTCGTTTGTCATCCCCTCGCACGTAGATATTTCTCGCCTTCTTGACAACTTTGTAGAGATGATGGCGCAAGCGTCGCAACGATACGTCACCTTCGAACCACTGTATTCCGTGTAAGTGAACTGTGCAATAGGTGTTTGTCGTTTTTATGTCTGGTGGCAAATGCAAAAAATTACAAGGTGGCCCTACTGTCCAATGGCCAACTATGAGGTCTTGCAATGCAATCACAGCCACTTCTTTTGGCAAAAAATTTCTGTTAACGTCGCGAAAACCTTGTATATCGACAACGAAATCCATGATTTAAGGAGTGAGCGCGAGAGTGTATCGCCATGTAAAAGAGTAAATCACAACTGACCCTCACGTGTAGGCATTTCTTTTCTGATATACGCTTACCCCCACTACTCTTGTTTCTCCTTCTTCTTACGCGCTAAAATCCGATAGGATTTGCCTGCTCGAATCGACTTCCAGCACGTTATCGTATTCTGCGTAAATGATGCAATTTATGGTACTAGTGAGGGCGCCCTCGAATCGCACTTCCACGCGTACGCTACCCGATCGTACGAGGTTCCAGTGCGTAGCACAATGGGCTGATAAATCTGGTGTTAGGTCGAAAGCCGTCAGAAAATTTCCTCTCGCATAATTGTGACGATTGATGCCGTTGCCTTCGTTGAGAAAATGAATTCCTGTACCCGAAAACAGCGTATGGTAAGCATCTATGTAGAGACCGCTGTTACCGGTAAAGCGAGGTTGTAACGGTTTGCTTGGAATTTGCACTCCGTCGACGTACAAAGAAAGATAATTTATCGAAAAGTGTTGAAAATTGAACGGGTTGAATTTACGATTTCCATTAAACGCTTTGTTGTCGACGAAACCTATAATTATTCTTTTAGGCTGCTGCCCGAGGATGACGTTGTCGAGAGTGTCCCCGAGAATACCAGTGTGAAGCGTGAAAGACTTAACTTCGACGCGTGTAATCGGATACTTGGCTGTAGCTTTAGCTAAGGCATTCGCGTGCCCAAGTAAAACACCGGGGCTTATCTTTACTCTGCGTACGATGAGGCTGGCTTCTTTGATTTTGACACGAAATTTACCATCATCCGACACATCCATCAAGCCAAAGGCATCTTTGCTTCGTACGAGGCGTACTCTCATCTCCACCCCGTTGATAAGCATTTTATCTTGATTAAATACGTCGCAATGCAAATGACCAACCATATCGACGGTTTTCCTCCGAGTATGAAATGTTGGCGATATAGGGCTCCTTTGTTCGCGCCAATGTTGTCTATAGGAATATTGGGAGCAGCTTCAAAATTGTCATGCGTATCATCGTACCAGAGCGCTGTAGTTAAATGCGATTCTTTAGCCGCCGGAGAATAATTCAGCAACGATTCAATATAAGCTCTATAGGGGTAGGTGTTGTTGGGAGGCGAAACGAGTTTTTGATTTAAAAAAACGTCAACTTGGTTGAATAGCGAATGAAGAAAATTGTTAACTGGCGCGACTTTGGCGTTTTCCGCTTCGCCTTCTATTGGTTCAACCTTTGCTTGAATGTAAAGCATCGTGTGCGCAAGGTCTATGTAATGTTCACTACCGCTTGGCACCACAAACTCTATGGGAGTATCTCCTTCGTCGCTGAGCGATGATACGGGCTTGTAGTGTAAGAAACTGCTACTCTCTATGGAAGTTTGAGTCGCCGGTAGAGAAAAAATGTCTAACTCACTGGACATACATTCTGTCAAGTGTGAATGTAAGAATGCCATTTTTTTTTCTATTTCGGGCCAAAGATGTCGTTAATATTTCTAAAAGTGGGCTTCTTCCTCTTCTTGCTGACTCTACCGCCTTTTCTTGTTCGTACCTTCTTCTTCTTTTTTCTTTTTTTATCGGTGATGCGAACTAATCCGCTTGTCTTCCTCAACTGACGTTTTCGTCTGTGAGCAGGTGCCTTATAATCCGAGCCTTTCATCATCTCAGATATTTTTTCGGCTGCTTTTCTCTTCAAGTTTTTTCTAGATTCTTTGGCTCTGACCTTCACTGCTTCTTTGAAATTGACACCGTTATTGGCCACGTCATCGAAAATATTTAACCCCGCTCTTATGGTTTCTTTTCCTACAGCTTTCGCTCCACTGGAGATATAAGGCAGCATTTTTCGAAACAGGCCGCCTAACCAGCCCCCCACTCCTCGGCCTCTTTGGTAAGTAGAGCCAGCGAAAACTCTTCTAACCCCTCCTCCGACTTGCCCGTCGTCGTCGTAGCATTGAATGTAGTAACTCATATTGGGTATAATTTAGTAGCGGTTGCGTTTGAAATGTAGCGTAACCGTCAACGTACCATACTCGAATGGTATAGGATGACCGTGCTGATCTCTTATATCTATGACTATATTCTGGAAATTGTGATAAAGTAACGGAATGTAATGTATCGGAGCAAAACGCTGCACGTAGTTACAACCAAATTTGTAATTTGGATCTGTGACTGAAACTATACGCAGAAGAGATGCTTGAGTGTCGCCAACTGTGTATGGTTCGCAAATGTCCGTGTAAACGTACATTTGATCAGGGATAGCGCGGGACAATGAAGCAGGTCTAACACCCACAATTTCTCTGGTGCCCTCGTTGACGGTCGTGAACATTCCTTTGGTCACGAAATTTTCAATACCAAAAATACGACAAATTTTATCATTGAATTCCGTCACGTGAAGCTCTTCGCAATGGCATGTTCGCTTTATGGCGTAATATCCTAAGCGGCTTTTCATCGGTTCCAGTACTTGATGTTGATATACGTTGTTCGATCTATTTATCTCGTCAGCAAGCTGTTCTATAGTTTTATAAATTCCGTCGGGAAAGTGACAAATGTCTCTTTTTACTATTTTACCTGTGTCGTAGGAACAAAACAAATACGAAGCTTCAGTATTTTGTACGTGGTTTATAGTACATGGCACGTAAATTTCCGCTAGACCTACGAGCCATTCACCGTGCAGCCTAATCTCGCGCTGTAAATGCGTGGTGTAGCATGTTGTAGTATTATCGCTGAAATACATCATACTGCTGTTACTCGGTAACACCATGTAAAATTCGTCTTGGTTCTCCATTTTTTTTTCAGATACTTTCGATATCACTCGCCTTTATCCAAGAGTTGAATTTGTCAGGGTATCCTATCCACTTGACGAGTAGTTGCTTATTTCCTCCTCGTCCGCGCGTACGAACTATGCGCTCCACTTTAAATGTTTGATGGTCTGTGATGCGCTCTCGACCAACCAATACAAGTTCTTCCGTGTAAAAAAATCCGTCGATAATTTCACCGTTTAAGTCTTCGAGAACGAACGTGTAGATATTCTGCCGTCGCGACACCCTTTTTATCTTGAACACTTCCTCGCTGAAATTTTTTTCATAACCGCGCTCGAAGGTATTTTTAGTCCGACTGATTCGAACGAAGTCACCCACCTTGAATTTAGGTATCGCTTGGTGCGCCATCTTGCGACTGTTTCTCTGCACTGCGCTTTGTCGAAGAGCACGCTTTAGTAAATTTTCATGGGCTTTTGCAGCGTTGTACAAATTTACCTCGGATGGTTTCATTTTTGTTCCACTGTGCAATGTGTGGTTGTAGGCATATATGATTTTTTGTACTACGTCGACATACCTTTTTGTATTTTTGTGCGAGAAATAGCGCCACATACGCTCTCGTATCGTTCTGTTGAGTCTCTCGACTATAGCCGCTTTGATATCAGGATTTCGCGCTACTCTAAATTCTACGTCATATTTTTTTAGAAGGCTTTGAAAAGCTGAGCCGACAAATTCTTTGCCACGGTCGGATTGTAAACACACTGGCACTCGCGGTCTCGCTCTGTTTAGAATTTTTTCGAACGCGTCGGCAACGTTGCGCGCTGTTTTATCGCGCAATGGTTCGATCCACGCATACTTGCTGAGCACATCCACAACAACGAGAATATAGCAGAAGCCGTCGTTGTAATCTTTTATCGAGGTTAATTGCAGTACATCACACTCCCACACGTCGTCCACGTTCGTGACGTTGTAGCGCAGTCTCGGAAATTTTCGTTTTATAGGATGATGAAGCGTGTAAGCGTCTTGGTTACTGAGCCATGCGTATATTTTAGCCTTCTCATCGGATTTACCTCTCTTTTTATTTACGCGAACGAGATTTCTTGCACCCGCGTATCCTGCTTCGTGCGTGAGATCGTAATACTCTTTCTCGTACATCGTGTCTCTGATGTGCGTGCACGCGCGTGTGTGTGTGTGTGTGTGTGTGTGTGTGTGTGTGTGTGTGTGTGTGTGTGTGTGTGTGTGTGTGTGTGGGTGTGGGTTTTATATTTGGAATCTTAACCACTTTTTTTTACTTTGTTCAGCCTTTCTTCTCCTCGTAAGCACGGGAGAGAGCGCTGCATTCGCGTCTTCCTTATTCAGTCGTCGTTTGGCCGTGTGCAAAGGCGCAGTGAGTACTCTGCCGATTTTTAAAACTTTGCTGTTGCCTATTAAATTCATCGGAGTATCGGAAGTTTTAACAAATTTCGAAAACTCCATGCGTCCAACTGGTGCCTTTTCGTCGTCGTCATTTTTTTTCCCCTTCTAACCACATCGTTCAATAATTCTATAATATTTGAACGCTCTACCGCACGGCCATCTATGCTCACTGTTCCGGCATTGCTCCACTTGAGACGTTCGGGTGCTACTGTTTTCCAATGACGCAACAGGAGACGAACCTTCCGCTGATACGCCTTGGGTACACCATCGATAATGGCTTCTTCGGTGAGTGGTGCTAGTGTCTCGTCAATTTCGTCAATTTCTCGCTGTGCATCGCTGCTGCTGCTGCTGCTGCTGCGCTCGCTTTTACGGAAAAAAAGATAACGTCGCAATACTTGTAAGTAATTTTGACATTTTTCGTGAACATCCTTCACCCCTTTTTTCGAGTGAAGAATATCGAACATTTCAGCGTCTAATCTGGTCAAATTGTCACCGGGAGTTTGCACAAAATTTTCGCCGGAGACTTCGCCAATATTTTTCGTTGCTTCGACGGGTTGCGCGCGTTCGATCGCGTCTTCGGGCACGATTACCATTTTACGAGCACGTTCCATACTGCTTCTCTGATTATTTATTTTTTTTTTTTTCACTGCTTTTCGCCTCCTCCAAACAGTTTAGATACGAGTGCACCTACGATGGGCGCAAGAAGAGCTGGCAAAAAAGATCCTCCGTTCTGTACTATCGCGCGTTTTTTAGTTTTCCAACTTGATGACTTTCCATTGATTAATCTGCGCAATACGTGTTTGTGTTTATTCAGCTGTTTCTTCTCGCAATCTCTCAATTTCACTACACCGTGTAAAACATTTAAGGCACACTCGCATATGCATTTGACGAGCGATTTATCAGCCGTGCGAAGGATGGCCGAACGCTGTTTGCCGTCGCAGTGCGAGAGAGTGCCCAAAACTGCCAACTGTTTTTTGGGAAAATGTTTAGTACAACAGCGTCTAGAATTCATCCGTGTTGCTCCTGCCATCGTCACCTCTTAACTGTGGCGAGTGCTCGCGTGTCTGACGTATCTATTTCCTTTTTCTTTTCCCCCTCTCTCCTTAAATATAATTAAACTATCGAAACTTTGAATTTTTTGGTACATAAGCGTAGTGCGTTTTGTCGTGGGGAAATATGCAAGAGCGAAATCTAAATTCGTCGAGACAGTCTTGCGATAAATCGAGAAAAAGATTCGAATGAATGGGTTCGCGTGGCGTCGAGGTAGGCTTCTTGCAGAAATTTTGGATCTTCCGGATACACTTGACGCGCCAAGTGCTGTATTTGAGCGCGATCACGCGGGTTTTTATAGAGTACGATATATTTTGTGTTCAGACTTATATCGCGCTGTGACTTTCCTTTATGAAAATATTTTGCGTTATGAATATAACGCTAATATTTTTGTGATGACTGCCCTTCGTGAATAAATCTAATATCACGTCGCATGAAGATTCACGCATCAAATCATCGAGTATAAGTAATTTTTTTCTCTCTATCGTTGCAGGAATCGCTTGCTTGAGGCAGACCTTCCCGAAATTGTATACGCGGTGCGTCACTCCCGCCAGGTCTCAGCTCCGTCCGGTACGCTTCTTGCCACTCGGCGTAATAAAGAAGTATGCGATCGAAGCGTACGTTACAGATTGTCGGTAAATTTGCGAGAAATTTTTTCACGAATTGAGTTTTGCCGCATCCGGTAGGCCCGCACACGCAACACGTAAATGGATGTTTCCAGCGCGTATCCATTTTCGTGACTGACAACGAAAGCCAATTTACTCGTGCTTTTATGATGACATTTTTTTTTTTCAAAACAAAAAAAAAAACCAACTGTCTCACCAGTGACCCCCGGCGCGCGTGGGCCCCGCGGCGGCGCGGCGCAGTGCTCATCAGCTGATATGCACCGCGCACCGGGCGCGTGTACAAGCTTTTACTCCGCGTTGGTATAAGCTGATATTTGCCGCGCGTGTCAGAATACTTTGCGTCAGCCGCGTGTACAAGCTTGTATTCCGCGCTGTATAAGCTTATATACTTTGCGCGCACAAAAGCCTATATTTTGCGCGTGAAATATTTTTTTTTTTGCAAAAAAGAAACAAATTTTATTCTTCTAAAATGAACATTGAGGGAGAGGAAAAAACTACAACAACAACAACAACAACATTTACAAATAAGTCTTATTTTTTTTATTAATAAAATGTTTTAACGCTTATAACCAAAAGGCAACGATAATTCTTTACTAAGATAGCGCCGTTTATTCAAAATGATACAGCATGTTTTAACTTCGTCTCGCGTGACGACATCGTGATCCGGCATTCGTCTTATCGCTCTAAAGTTTAATTTGATGGATCTACTTGGATCGTCGCCGCCGCCGAAAAAAGATTCGATCAACCGTTTGATACTGTCAAAATTTATTTTTAAGGTGTTAGCATAATCCAACCTTATTCCTTTAATTTTGCAACATTCAAATTTTTCTCCTGTAGACGAATCTGTCGCTCTGTAAGCGTAAAATTTAGGACCGCCTGATAAGAAAGTTTCAATAGCGAGCCGATATGAGGTCTGTATTCCTCATTTTTCGCACGCTCGTTACAAACGAATACACAGGAGTCGGTGTCGTAGTACAATACGCGGCGGTCGAGTTTCTCTAGATAACTATATAATTTTAGTCGTGCTTGCGCTGTAGTGTAAGCGGCGATGACTACATTAGTATTAGGAGGCTGTTCCACAGCCTCCGCAATGTGTTGCCAGTGTACATACAACAGTTCGTCGTTGACGGGTAATACACTGAGCACTTCTTTATCGGGTGCCACCAAGAGTCTGAGTAAAGCTTCGCGCGTTTTTACAATCTCAGTCTGCTTTAAATTGTTGCGTTGCCCAAATTTTCCCCAAAAAGAATTGAGGCAGAGCTTTGCCACTGCGCGCAATCCAGCGTTTTTCGCGATTTTCCCCCTCTCTAGTCGTATGCCTTCGGCTAACTCATACCCGTTTAAGTAACACTCTTTGGCCTCTTCGCTCTCACACCCTTCCGGCCACCCGCTAGCTTCTTGTTTGAGTTTCAAAAACGCATTCACATAATCGGCGAATAATCCTCCTTTACCGCTCTGCTGATCATACTGCGTTATTTTATAGTTCCATATTATATGTATTTTCGTAACTCGGTAACCCAATTCTATGGCTTTTCTCAACTCATCGGCTACCCACGTACCCGAGAATTCACGCTCGCGAACGTCTTCGTGATTACAGTCATCTTGTCGCATCTCCTCGCAACAAGAGCGACAAAGAGCAAACAGTAATTTTCCGTGCATTTTTATCGGTATGAGAGGTAAGAACAAATTGCGAGGTGGCAACACTTTGCATTTGATCAATCCCTCTACTCGCGAGAGATTATCATTTTTTCCTCCCGTCAACGTATCGCACTGAGTTCCGACATATATATCAGGGTGTCCAAGTGGGAAGCGGCCTCTTTTACATATATACGGATATATCGAGCAAATATCCGTGTATCTAATTGTTTCACCCTCGCTAACATTGTAATACGATCTAATATTTTCTGTGCGCCCTCCGAAGAATGCATCTCGCGGGTTTAAAATCATTTTGCTAATAAGCGGATGATTATTTACATAATTCGCGATTTAAGGATTTTCGGTTATGCGGCGGTCGAATTCGCATTCCCAAATTTCACGCACCTCGTATCCGTGCGACTTTATTTTATCTACCTTACGGCACGTATTTTCGTAGGCTTCGTTATGTGTGCGATTGAAAGCAGTCAGCGTATCGCGTTTGTTTTCAAAACAGCGCGGGCACCCGTGTGTATAGCAGCCTTGATACTCGAACACAACGCCCTTACCCGATGTAAAAACTGCTGATGATGATGATGATGATGATGATGATGATGATGATGACGAAGCCGTGGTCGAAACAGTAGCCTCAGGGGGCAAATATCCGTCAACTAAAAATCCTTCAGGTAACCGATATTCACGTGCACGCCCGGCGTGAATAATCTCTCGACCGATTTCACGCTCGCACTGCAATAGCCACTTGACAGCTTTTTGTGAATGTTTATCAGCGCGCCTGTAACCAACGGGTGGTAAAATTCCTATGGTATTTGCCTTGAGAAAATTTTTCCTAAATAAATAAGAACACGCCGACGCGATCGTGGTCGCCGAAACAAAGGGGTCAGTGTTACCGATATCGAGAAAAATTTTTCGAAAAGCTAAGCAGGCGCGACGCAATATTTCCACGTCCATGCGACAATACTCGAGGATTTCATTTTTAAAGTTAAAAACATAATCAGGCGGGTTTTCATTGTACCACTGGAAAAAAGTCACTCTCTCCTCGACCGACATAGAATTTGGTGCGAAAAAAGTTGGATCAGGCATAGGGCCTACGTAATCCTGATTTTCTAAAGTATTAAAAAAGTGCGGAAAAAAACCCTTTTTGCTGCTTTGCGGCAAGCCAAAGGCCGAGGGCAGAACACTCAATTTCGCTTGAAAATAATTTAAACTGTCTATGAATTTAGTACGGCCATATCGTATAGAGATAATATTCGTCCCGTTTAAAATAACACTTGGCAAAAGTTGATTCCCTAGCTCGGCCAACTCCTTTAATATAAATTGGGCATCGAAAGCGCGCGCGTTGTGCGCTATACACACGATTTGATTAAATTCTGTTTTCTCTCGAACGCATAGTCCTATCAATTGTGTAACAGGCTTCTCCCGAAAAACATATTCGCGAATACCGCAAGTATGGCAAAATTGAGAAACATCATCTTGATCGATGCAATCCGTGCAGGCTTGTTGCACAACGCACAAATTAGGAACGTGAATTTTAGTGGTTTCGTGATTCAAGTACGCTTCATCTTGACGCGTTTCAAAATCATAAAAAATGTATAAAAATTTTTTTTTCGCGTATTCGCCGTTTCCTTTTTTTCCTTCATCATCGGACTCGTTTTTTATGGGTAACATATAGCAATTTTCGTTTGTATAATGATCGGTTTTGCAATTTTTGCACCAAATTTTCCCGCACTCGTGTGCTCGGCGATAGCGATGTGTTACTTTACAACATCGCGTGCAAAATTTGACAATGTCACATAATTTTTTTTTTTTTTTCTTATAACTACCGTCCTCCAAATGATTTTGATAACACGAAGGGCCGAAAAATTCTCTATTACAGTTCGCGCATTTTATTAAATCGACGCCATCTGATAAACAGGCAGGAGAAACGAAACATTTCGAACAAGTTTTTCTACATTTGTGTTGATCAATGAAGTGAAAGCATTTATTACAATAACTGCAAAAAAATTTTGTCCTCGCTAAACCTATCACGTTTAAAATAGTATCGAAATGCTTCGCGCGCTGATCGTAGAATAGATTAATAACCCCTTTTAATTCTCCCTGAGTTTCTATTTGAGCGCGCCCGTCGAAAAAAGGAGGTTCGCCGTTGCCGAATGTTGCTTTCTCGTAAACCACTATAGCAATATTACTTTGCAGATAAAAATTCTGAAATCTTTCTATTTCATAGAAACCACAACCGGCGCGGGGAATACGCACGTTTGCAGCTTGTATCAAGCGTTCCACGAGTTGCTTTTGTAACTTGCGCCGCCCATCGCGTATTATATTCCATTCTTTACGTATGCCGTCCGAGTCATTGGCTCGTAATTTTATATGTGCCTCCCCAACTACTAACGCGCGCGGTAGACATAAATTATCGTCGTTGGTGATTGATACCATTGAACGCCGAGTTACACTGTCGATGGATAATTTGTTCCTTTTGATTGCACCCGAGCCCACGGGAACGCTTATAAAAGTGATTTGTAAAATAAAACTCATCCACTTGAAAATTTTGGTTACTTTGAGCTATACTGGAAATTAAATTCCATAAATCATCGTAAAAAAATTTTCAGGAGGTCGAAAAGACAGACCAGCTGTGCCGAGCATAAATTGTTCGCTACTTATAGCAACACCGATTAATACAGTATCGTCATCCGGCACCATCGAAATAACAAACGCGTGAATATCCCGCATAGCCAATTCGATCCAAAACAATGGGTTATCGCATTCGTCGGGTGGATTATTGACGCGCAGTACAATGGAACGGCCGGCAATTTGAAATCTACGTACGAAATTCTCTCTTTCTTGTAGAACAGTAAATCTTACACCCGGCGGGCTTATCTCGAGAGTCTCGTTCTCTAAGTTATCGCCTTCTTCGGCACTGCGCCCATACAAGCTACTGCCTTCGCCCAATTGCAGTGGTTCTCTACGTTCGTCCGCTGTTGAATTTACGGCGAGCTCTGATGCGGGAGATGGTGGGAGCGATGGCCATATCGAGCTTGTATATGATGATGATGATGATGATGTAGGTGACGAAGGCGTGTCCGATGAAGGAGAGGGGTGTAAATAAAATAAAAAGTCACCTTCTCGTGCTAGAATTTGTATATTAAAAAATCAAATTAAAAAAAAAATACAATATATTTTTTTAAATTAGTCTTCCGGTTTTCCATTAAAACTATCGCGCACGCGATCTAATAAATCTTCTAAATCAGCGGTCGTATACAACGCGGAATTTTCATCTACAGCCTGATTATGAAACCACCGCAGTTCTTGAGCACGGCGAACGTGAATAATTCTTCTCGCGTAAACAAATAAATGTGGGATATCGTACCCAGGTATCGCCAATCCGTCAGAACTATTTAGTCTTCTTCGTATAACTGAAAAACCGATTATAAATAAAAAATTTAATGTGCGCGAAAATATATTGATGAATAAAAGAAACTTACATTCATTGGCACGGCGATCCAGGGGATTAGTCTCGTCGAAACTATTCCATACCAAGCGATTTCCATCCTCTAAATTATGGAATGAATTTTCCGAACGTCGAGCTCTGGAAGTGTAAAAATTGTGCAGTGTCCCCGCCCGCGGCCGCTCGGCGTTTACACTCGGTTGGGGGTCCTCGCTCATAATGGCCCTCTCCACAGCATTACGAGGTTCTGTATACTGACTCAGGGTTGCGAGTAACAGCCGTGGTACAATTGTATTTTCGTCTTCTTCTTCGTCCGAGGAAGACATTACTCGAATCATGCTTTCGCTCTCTTCACCTTCAGAAAGCGCACCCGCCTCTAGTACTTCTTCGTTTTCTTGTTGTTGTTGTTGTTGTTGTTGTTGTTGTTGTTGTTGTTGTTGTTGTTGTTGTTGTTGTTGCTGTTGAATCGGTACGTATATTAAGCGTTGTTGTTCGTCATCACTACCTGAGATATCCTCTTCGCTGGGGCTTGTACCGTCTGCAACACTTCCCTGCTCGCGCGCCTCGTCTTCTTCTTCTTCTTCTTCTTCTTCTTCTTCTTCTTCTTCTTCTTCTTCTTCCTCTCTGCTGCTGCTGCTGCTGCTGCTGCTCGACGATTCGGCTTCACTTTGAAAGCTTAAAGCGCGTGCTACAGGATTTTGACGTCCGCTATAGTCCATAAATATTGTAGAGGCATCGCTATCATCGGCCAAATCTGCCAATGCTGTAATTTATTTTTTAATAAGCAAAAAAAAATATTTTTTTTTTCTAAAATAATATTTTTACTTACCTCTTTGTTCTTGGTATGCGTTTATCATGTCTTGTAAAATGATAGCATTAGCCATTCCGATTTCGGAGATATATTCACCGGCTATTAATAGTGCAGAGCGAATATTGCGAAATATTCTCAAGTAAAATTGCGCTATTCGTCGAAACCCACTTTGCGACAGCAGAAATCGCAATTCGCAGCGTAAATGCGCGTAATTCATATTGCGGAGTCTTCGCCGCCAAGTTATGTCGCACCTTCGCCATACAGGATGCCGATGGAAACGTAAGCTGGAAGCGATGCGCGCTATTACTTCGCGCAAATCACAATGCTCCTCAGCTTGCACTCGCGGTAAAGAAGCCCTCTTTACTCGCGACATGATTCGCATGGCTACTGAGATGAGCGACGGATAAATCAGTAGCTTTTATAATGCGAATAACCGACCCCCTCCAGCCAATCTTACCGTTTGCATTGTGCATCGAAATTCGCAGTTCCACCAACGCTACCTACAGGGGGGAATTCGACACCTATCTTCTTCTTTACGAATATAGTACCGAGAAGAAAAAATTCGTTAAAGAGTAATCTCGTTCGAAACAAGAACGAAGTGTGTGTGTGTGTGTGTGTGTGTGTGTGTGTGTGTGTGTGTGTGTGTGTGTGTGTCGAGAATCGGCTTATGTTTCGAAAAGAGCGGTTTCAACTCACTCGATACTCTTTAAAAACACTAACATCCTGAACGCACCGAATTCCCCTTTGGTATTTCTGCTGTGGGCAAGTGTGGCCCTAATAATTCAGTCATGTTGTTACTTGGCATCATATGGACTCTTATCTTTGTCGTATAAAATGACAGTTTAGCAAACCCCCACCTTCGTTCACCGTATGAAAAATAACGTTTTACTTGGGTCCAGACAGCTCTGACTTGAGTCAAGGCATCATTCGTTCGTCAGAGCTGACCAACATGAGTTGGATTAAGAAATCGCACGCCTTAGAGAGGGCGATCGAAAAACTAGAAAAGAAAGCAAAAGTGGTGAAAAATTTAGTTAATAATAAAACTAAGAGAATTAATCAGTTAAAAAAGGAAGTGGAGAGCGAAGTGTGTGTTGGAGAAGTCACCGATGAAATTCTTTCGTTCCAACAACAGTTGTACGCTGCACAGAAGCAGCTCGACAGACAACTTGGTAAAAAGTTCAGAAACGCTCGCACCTGCTGTAGATGCTTGTGCATCATCAGAACAAGCAAGACGTTCATACAGTGTGATTATTGCTCGACACTACGGTGTGACGATTGTGCAATTAGTGGCTGTGTATGCCACGATGGTATGACATCGCCTGCTTCTCCAACGGAAGAGACGCCAAATCACCAACCACAGGAGCAGCCGCAGGTGCATCATTATCAGCAGCAGCAGGCGCAGCAGCCGTCGCATGCACAGCAGCAGCAGCCACAGGTGCATCATCACCAGCAGGGACAACAGCAGCAGCAACAGGAGCACCAGCAGAGGCGAATGGTGCGATCGACAAAATATTTATTACCTGTGCCATACACGTGTGACACGTGCTCAAGAAAAATCCATAGAAAATACAAAAACTGCGCGTGGAAGTTATGTGCAGAGTGTGGCAAGTGGCGGTGCGGCGTATGCCGTAAAGTTATCAAAACATGTCAGACGTTTTGCCCAACCAAAGAAGGGGAATCTCCGCTGGACTTATCTCTCAAAAAGTGAGAGATAAAAGAGATAAAAATTTTTTTATTTTTATTTTATATAGTATGTAAAATTTTTTTTAATAACTTTTTTTTTAATAATGGAATTCACTTGTATTTTTTTTTTTTTGTAATATTATCCAAACTATTTTTTTAGGGTAATGATTTATACATTTATATGTTCTGATAATTAATTTCTATTATTTTTTTTTGTAATGACTTGTAATTAATTTTTTTTTTGTAATAAAAATAATAATATTTATAATAATATTTATAATTTTTTTCACGATACCTAACCCATATATATATATATATATATATATATATATATATATATTAACACTTAACCCCGGAGCCGAAATTTAGAGTAGGCTCCGCGGCACCGTGAAGTAGAATGAAAATCACATACACACACACACACACACACACACACACACTCTCTCTTCATAAGATTGTGCAGGGGATCGTGTTCGCTCAGCTGCCTACTATAGCCACGCTCTTCGAAAAAGAACTCCCGCTATACCGAGCACAGGACCAAGGCGGATCCCGCTATAGCGTACTGCTACAGTTTCGCTATACTGGTATAGCTGTCGGAGACTTGCACTGCATGAGTCACCGGCCCGTGCCGCGGGCCGCGGCACCTTTGCTCTAAGAAACAAGGTAATTAACACTTGTTTAATTACTGTTTAATCACTTGTTTATATAAACAAACAATCATAACAAGCAATAAAACACTCATTAATTACACGCTCTGTTTATATTTTTCATAAACATTACATGTTGTTAATGTATGTTTAATTACTTGTTTATATTTATTAACATAAACAAACATATTTATTTATATTTGTTTATATAAACAAACCATTAACATGCAATTAAACATGGGTTAATCACCATGTTTATATATACAAAGGCCGGCGGCCCGCGACGGGGTGGTGACTCATGCCGTCATCTCGCTATACTGGTTAACTTACTACTTTTAGGCAAGTTTTTTGAGGTTAGGATATAAAAATTCCATATTGGGAATAGTTTTTCCATATTCTACATATCGTCACCTTTATTTAAAAAAAAAAAGTTGAAGATATCTTTACCCGATCTGGTCATAATTAATTTTGTCACAAAAAAACGATTTGTTCCCACTGTGCGGCGTCTGGCATTTACAAACTTTTTAAAGCTGGAATTACTTTTTGAGATATATTTATTATTACGAACAGGAGTACACTTACGATCGTTGCACAATTTGTTTAGCTTTTTTCTTTGCCAAAAACTTTAATTTGAGCCCTGGTAGGTCGATGTGCTATGAAAATTTTTTAAGATGGCTCCAGCGGTCTAGTAGACCTGAAGCTATGAAAATTTTTTAGAAAAATTCATTTACATATTCCTATCTGAAAACTGATATAACAGGAAGCAGAATTCTTAACATAGCGGAAAATATTTTTGTTAGAAATTTTCCAATTTTTCAAAAGTATATTTTGTCCATTAAAAAAAAATGCAATAAGAAATACAAATCTTTTTTGTTTTTCATTCAAATTTAATTTACTAGGTCTCATTTTCTTCCTTGTTAAATTTCAGGGAGAGTCACCGATATCAAAATTGAAAAATTTTCAAAACCTGCAAAGTTATATGCATTTGTTTATAAAATTCAGTGACAAATCTACAAATAATTTCATATAACTTGGTAGGTTTTGAAAATTTTTTCAATTCTGATGTGGTTGACTCCCTCTAAACTTTAACAAGGAAGAAAATGAGACCTTGCAAATTAAAATTGAATGAAAAATAAAAAATATTTGTATTTCTTATTGAATTTCTTTTAAAGGACAAAATATACTTTTGCAAAATTGGAAATTATCTAACAAAAATTTTTTCCGTTATGTTAAGAACTCTGCTTCCCGTCATATCAGTTTTCAGATTGGAATGTCGAAATGAATTTTTGTAAAAAATGTTCATAGCTTTCGGTCTACTAGACCGTTGGAGCCACCTTAAGGAATTTTCCAATTGTAAATGGGAGATTGCGATTATTATCGAATTGAAGCTTACAGAGCCAATTTCAGAGCATTATCAAAAAATTTCATTTACTAATACAGTAGGTAAGATAGGTTAGCATACAAGCGAGCGTAGCGCGCTATGCTTTAGAATCTAGTAGGGGTAAGAAGTAGGGGTGCACGAGTCCTCGGTTCGGCGTGTTTAAACTGTATCGAGCTTTTTCTTCGAACTTGAATCGAGTACTCTATACTTTGAACTACTCGAGTCAGGTCGAACTATACAGACCAACTCATACTACTCGAATGAAGTCGAACTACTCGAATAACTTTGATCTAGATCGAACCAGCTGGCTCTCTTAGAAACTTATAAAATGATATACTTAATTAGCTAAATGTAATTTGTTTTTGGATTCATCTACTACTTAGCGATAATAATTATAATTATCCTAAGATTACTTATAATTATCTATAATTCTTTATTTGTAATTCTTTTATAAGTTATTCACTACTATGCATTGGAAGTTCGAAGTGCCCTATCATTTCAAACTACTCGATCAAAGTTCGAACTACTCAAACTATTTCTAACTACTCAATATATCAAGTAAAACATTTAATTCGACTTGAGTTCGTCGAGTCGAGTTTATAGAGCAAATAGTTCAGATCTTCGAGTAGACGTGCACCCCTAGTAAAAAATTACTAACATTTGTCAATACGTATTGATTCAATTTTCAGGGGAAAGACTAACATCTTTATCTACAAAATTATTTACTTTTAAATCTAAAATTAAGAATAATTTCGTCTTTTTTCTAAACGACGACACCTTATAAATACTAACATCTACCTATTTGATCTTTGCAAGAATAATTATTTACACTGAAATTATTACTTTAAAAGTTACAGTTTTGTAAGTGATAATCGTTATTACAATTATAACTTCCCATAATAATTTGCTACTTGCGATAATTCAATAAATATCTGAAAATATTAAATATCAATCTTTTTTCAACCATCACATCAGCTTTACGTATTTCTTATAATTAATAAATAGAAAATTAAATGGGATGACTGATGTTCCTTATTCACTTAGTTACTTCAATTACAATATGCATTACGTAAAGCTGATGTGATGATTAAAAAAAGATTGATATTTTATATTTTCAGATATTTATTGAATTATCGCGTGTAACAAATTATTATGGAAAGTTATAATTGTAATAATGATTATTCCTTAGAAAACTGTAACTTTTAAAGTAATGATTTCAGCGTAGATAATTATTCATGCAAAGATCAAATAGGTAGATGCCAGTATTTATAAGTGTCGTCGTTTAGAAAAAAGACGAAATTATCCTTAATTTTTAGATTTAAAATAAAATAATTTTTTTCACATTCAGAAAGGCGTAAAGAACAAGAAAACTTTGTCTTGTAGATGTGCCTTCAAAATTAAATATCTTTTCCAAGTTTCGTGATTTAAAAAAAACGTGAAACTTCTTATCAATCCAAACTTGACTTATAAGTGTCGAGGAAAAATGATACTATTAAATTGAGCTTGTACATATTTTTTTTAACATTCAGAAAAACCTTGTCCTGTAGATGTGCCTTAAAAGAAATTTTTTTATTTTTATCTAGACGTAAGAGGGAAATAACTTTTATAGTACTGTGGCATATCTATGGTTCTCAGATATTTAGCCAAATCAAGCAAATATTTATATAATCCACTTCCAGTAACATGTTCCACTACATAGATCGCACTGTTATGCAAGGATAAGCTCATGGGACATCAGAAGAGGCCTAAATTTAGATATTTCCTCCATGTACTGAAGACAATTTTATACTTTTAAACGTTGTTAAAAAAAAACTGGCAGACTATGATAAAAAAAAGGAATACCAATTTTTTTAGGCTATCAACTCTTGTTAAATTTTCGGTAAATTTGATTGGATACGATGTGCCTACTATTAACAAAAATATTATCTGCTTGACGCTGCATTTTTCTAAAAATTAAAATTAAGTACTATTTGTCCGTTATAAAAAAAATTTTTGTTTTTATAATTTTCTAAAAATACGTTCTAAAGTGATGTCGGTGCGCCCCTCGTCGAAGAAATCAGAATTTTTTCGTGGCACTCATAAAGAACGGTAAATAGGTAGGAAATATATGTAGAAAAAAAAAGAAGTTTGTATTTTTTTATAATTTTTTATATCATTTTTTATAATTTTAGGATATTTTGCCGGGTGGGAAGAAGAAGGTTCTATTTCAACGTAGCGCGTGAAGAGGTCCTATCTCAGTAGTGTCCCAGCTTCTTACACGCTCGTCTGGAATAGGGCCTTTTCACGCGCTTCGCCGAGATAGAATCTTCTCCACACCCGATGATCACTCTTCTTTTAAAGATTTTTTTTCATAACGAATCCTAGTTCAATGAATTTATTTATTCAATATATCAACGACTGAGCGGAACAAGGTCGTATCTCACCGCGCGGATGAAGAACGTCGTATCTCAGCGCGCGGACGAAGAATGTCGTGTCTTACCGCGCGGACGAAAAAAGCCATATCTCACTGCGCGGATGAAGAACGTCGTATCTGACCGCGCGGACGAAGAACATCGTATCTCACCGCGCGGATGAAGAACATCGTATCTCACCGCGCGGACGAAGAACGTCGTATCTCGGCTCTCTTGCGGCGTACACGGCCAGTATACGGCGAGATACGACGTTTTTCGTCCGCGCGCCTAGATACTTCATCTGCGAGACGAGATACGACGTTCTTCATCCGCGCGGTGAGATCCGACGTTTTTCGTCCCCGCGGTGAGATACGAAGTTCTTCGTCCACGCGCTGGGATACGACGTTCTTTATCCGCGCGGTGAGATACGATGTTTTTTATCCGCGCGCTGACATACGACGTCCTTCATCGCGCGGTGAGATACGACGTTCTTCGACCCCGCGGTGAGATACGACGTTCTTCGTCTACGCACTGAGATACGACGTTCTTCATCCGCGCGCTGAGATACGACGTCCTTCATTCGCGCGGTGAGATACCACGTTCTTCGACCCCGCGGTGAGATACGACGTTCTTCGTCTACGCGCTGGGATACGACGTTCTTTATCCGCGCGGTGAGATACGATGTTCTTTATCCGCGCGCTGAGATACGACGTTCTTCGTCCGCACGCTGAGATACAACCTTGTTCCGCTCAGCCGTCGTTATACTCATGCGCCAATAACCATGTAAAAAATTTGTGAATTTGACTTTTGGCATAAACCTTTGTATTTTTAATTTGCAATTTAATAATTATGATTTTTCCCCGTAAATGTTTTTAAATATAATTATATATATACTTTTGAATAACGTATTTATGCAAAATCAAATATGCACACAGAATGCAATTTTATATTAAAATATATTCATTTAAAAAAATTATTTGATGTAATTTAACTATTCTAAAATATGATTTATCAAATTATTAAAATTTCAACTGCACTAGAGTAATAAATGTCTCTAATATAATAACATTTTTTTATATTATAGACTATAATTAATTATATTTCAGAGGAATATGGTATTCTGATTACATCACATAAATGCAAACTGTAAAATCGTTTAGGCTCATCATCCTAGCCCGTATGGATTTTGACTTGAGATTGTCGTTTTACTTTCTTTGCGTCTAAATAAACCAATTAACGGCTTTTTTGCGCATCGCCGAATTGTGTTTTCGTGTTGTAAATCGTATTTTCGGGTATAGAGGTAAGCGATATTCTAATTATTCTCTGAATAAAAATGTTTTTTAAATTGTATCGCACCGTAAGATAATTGGAAATTGTACTGTTACTGTTGAGGTATTTGATTGTTAATTAACATTTAATCAATAATATATTAGGCCTTAAAGAATGGGAATATGTATTATGAGATAGTTATATATATATAGTTTTCAAAACCGCTTATAATCGGAACGTACACTAGCTCGCGATAATAATAAAGTCGACGAAAGTCGGAGCGCGGCGAAACATAAACATTCGGCCGGTCGAGAGAGCCGCAAGCTATAGGTATAGTTAGAATCTATAGCGGCCGAGCCCAGCAGCGCGGGAGCCGCGGAGAGAGAGAGAGAGAGAGAGAGAGAGAGAGAGAGAGAGAGAGAGAGAGAGAGATAGCTGCCGCATAGACGTAGAGAGCGCAGATGACGGGCGATAGTAGGTCCTCTGCTCGAGGTGCGGCGACGGCGCGGCGCACGGGAGAACCAACCGCTTACAGTATATAGTGTAACGGGCGCCGATATAAGTTACGAGAATCACGTATACTGCGTTGCGAGATTTGAATCTCGCGCGCTTGCACGTATCGTGATCGACAGAGCGCCACGCTGAACAAGCCACAAGCAGATGCAGAAGAAGACGAAGCCGCCACGCCGCTGCGAACGTGAGCACGCGGCCATGTTGTTGATTCTCGCCGTGACACGCGAAAGTAGTCGCCGTCACTGTCACGCGTAGTAAAAGAGGTCGGGTTAGTGTTTTGTGCCTCCACCGCTGCAACTGTGACCGCCACAGCGCCGCCATCCACCGCGAGTGAGCGAGAGAGAGAGAGAGAGAGAGAGAGAGAGAGAGAGAGAGAGAGAGAGAGAGAGAGAGAGAGAGAGATAGATTTTTATTTACCATCTGGCAAAACAAATTACAGAATATAGCATAAACAATATAACAATATAACAGCATGTTTATGATTACACTAGATAAAAAAATCACAAATTCATATCATAAATACACTAGAAAGCGACAAGAGTCAATAAAACATAAATTTTCGAAATATACATTTAGTGTAAAGTTGATATAACTAATAATTAGTCTAATATTTAAAAACTAATAATATATAAATACTAAGCTATCTGCGTCTGAGAGAGAGAGAGAGAGAAGCGCTACAGGGACGGGAACAGTGAGGCGAGCTCCATTCCCGCCATTCCCGCCCTCTCCCCCACGCAGCGAGTGCCGAGGCGAACGAGCGAGAGAGATAGCTGCGATGGCCGGCCGACCTACGAATGTAAGTCTCGCATAATGCGTTCTTCCGTAAATATTGTCGCGGAGTAATCTGTTGCCGTCGCGCATCGGCGGCCGCGAGCGTGCGTGCGATTTAGAGTCTCGGCCTGCGCGTACTCAATTGTTGATTATTGTTCGGGTTCGCGCCCCTTAGCGCGATCAACTTGGTTGAATAAACCCCTTCCGTGTTTATCTTAAATAGTCGAGTCACGAGTACTTATTGAGCGCGCCTTAACCTATGCATGATTTCCCGAATACCGCCCTCTACCCTTTTCAGCAGCTGCAGCTAGTCGCAGGCATTGCCTCCTAGAGGAACATCGGTAGCGGGAGTAAGTATCTCAATAGCCGCTTGAGAGGTTAACTCAGCGGCGTTATGCGGGAAAGACAAGCTGCGCTGGTAATGCTAGGTCATAGCGAGCAGCCGGTAGTTCGCGGGCAGCAGTTGATAGCAGCGGCAGAGCGCAGCGCCGGTTCTAGTACAAAGCGGCCTAGGCTTTCTAAAATAGAAGCCGGGCTCGCATGTTCGAAACCTGTGCCGAGGCGCTTCTGACGGACTACAGGTAATTCTACAACGGTGAGTTTCCCGGGCGTAGAATACACCCGTATATTACCCCGCGAACCCCTGAGAGGGATTAATACCCTCTCTACAACTGAACCCCGTTACAATAGGTATAGATATAGGGCTCAACGGCTGTAGCGAGTGCACGCGCACTGATAGCACCGAATCTGTCCACGGCGAGACAGCGCCGACGCACTAGCCAGTAAACGAAAGTTTGAAATCGACTTTTTCAAGGGAATGGCAGCATTTTGGATATTTGGTAAAATACATTGTCTAAAAACGATGGTCAAAAATGCAGCCTCCAAAAACGCCGGCGTCACCCCTAGTTTGTCAAAAAAATACCCCCGAAAACGGTTTTTCGCTTATAACTCGCGGACTATAAGAGATAACGAAAAAAGTCCCAAACAAAAGTTGTAAGGCGTGAAATTTTACATAAGAGTGATCTGTCACTTTTTTGCATTAGATAAAATTAAGCTTGAGAAAAGCACGCAGAAGTTGCAAACAGCAAGCGACTGAAGAGGAAGGGAGGCGGGACCTTCCGCGCGTGGTTGCGGTGTCGGCGGCATTGTTGTTATATCAGCATGTGCGTGAACTGTGTGTCTTTGCTGCTTGCGAGCCGTTTTTCAGTTTCTAGCGATTCTAGCTGGCCCAGGCGCCGCAAAATTTTTCGTTTTTATCTCCCTTTCTATACCGGTCGTTGCAATTGAATAAAGTAACCATCGTTTATTATAGATTTTGATTCGTAAAATCTAAATTTCGTGTTTACAGTTTATCAAAATGGCAGGAACCTTGATTTAAGGCATGGTGTGGTTTGTGCACATAAGAATTATGCACATATTTATTGTGCACACTTTAGCATTGGTGTATATCTATATCTATGTGTATACTCCAATACTAAAGTGTGCACAATAAATATGTGCATAATTCTTATGTGCACAAACCACACCATGCCTGATTTAAATGTATTTGTTTAAACAAAAACTCCATTTAAACAAATAAAAACAATCTTTTGAGATCAGAATAATTTTTTCTTGAAAATACAGGCAATTTTTAGATTAAAATGTTGCATTCAACATATACGACAAATCAATATTCAAAGAGTTATAGATTTTTGAAATATTAATCTTCAGTATTTAAGAGATTTTTAATAATATTCACAAAATTAAACATCAAGTAAAAATTATTACAGTTACTTATCGTTTACTATCTAAAAAGAGATGTGCATCGTTATTGTAATATTACTTTGTATAATAAATAATTCACATTGATATATGAGTAAATCTCACAATGTTTGCTTTTCAATAAAAGAAAAAGAAACAATTATAAACAAGGGTAAACAACCTAGCTATGTACACAAAATTAAAAAAAAAGGTCGACAATCAGTCATTTTTTATGTTGTTCATTTCCTTTTCCAATTGATATATTTATTTAATAGGAACAGGAACACATTTACGATCGTTGCACAATTTGTTTAGCTTTTTTGTTTGCAAAAAACTTTAATTTGAGCCCTGGTAGGTAAATGTGATATAAACATTTTTTAAGGAATTTTCCTATTGTAAAAGGGTGATAGGGATTATTATCGAATTGAAGCTTACAGAGCCAACTTCAGAGCGTTATCAAAAAATTTCATTGGCGAATTTACTAGGTAAGGTACGTTAGATGAAAGCGCGCGTAGCGCGCTCTGCTTTACAATCTAGTAGGGGTAAAAAGTAGGGGTGCACGAGTACTCGGCTCGGCGTGTTTGAACTGTATCGAGTTTTTTCTTCGAACTTGAATCGAGTACTCTATACTTTGAACTGCTCGAGTCAGGTCGAACTACTCAGACCAACTCGAACAACTCGAATGAAGTCGAACTACTCGAATTAACTGGTTCGATCTAGATCGAACCAGCTGGCTCTCTTAGAACTTATAAAATGATATACTTGATTAGCTGAATATAATTTGTTTTTGGATTTATCTACTACTTAGCGATAATAATTATAATTATCATAAGATTACTTATAAGTATCTATGATTTTTTATTTATAATTCTTTTATAATTTATTCATTACTATGCACTGGAAGTTCGAAGTGCCCTATCATTTCAAACTACTCGATCAAAGTTCGAACTACTCGATTATTTCGAACTACTCAATATATCAAGTGAAAGAGTTGATTCGACTCGAGTTCGTCGAGTCGAGTTTATAGAGCAAATAGTTCGGATTTCGAATAGTCGTACCCACCTAGTCAAAAATTACTGACATTTGTCAATACGCATTGATTCAATTTTCAGGGGAAGACTAACACCCTTATCTATATCTATATCATTTCCAAAGATATTCCCTAAATATTAGTATTTGTTACTGGTACAGAAAATTATTTTATAAACACCAGTGTGCAGCGAACCACTACAAATTTCCAATTTAAAAAATGACTAATGCCAATGTGTACCTAAAGTATATTTTTTCTTCTGCCAACTGCTTTATATATAGAGACAAGGAAAACAAGTTTTACTGATTTTCTTACTGTCTTTATTTGATATAATAAACATTTTTTTCTACAAGATGCAATAGTTTCTTACAAATAAACAAGTTTTTTTATAACCCACATAGCATGAAAGGTTCCGGAAGAAAGTTCCAAGGAAGCTTACAGAGGAAGGTTAATGGAACCTTCCAGGAAGCTAACTGAAATTTTCAGGAAGGTTCCATTGGAAGATTTCTAAGTAAGCTTCCAGAAAGATTCCAGGAAGGAAGTAGAAAAAGTTTCAAATACTTAACTATGAAATATTACATGGAAGCTCTACGGAAACTTCCAAAAAGCTTACATAGAAGATTATCGAAAATGAGTACTGGAAGCTTTCGCGGAAGGCTCTTGGAAGCTAACATAAAGCTTCTAGGAAGAACAAAAGTTAAATTACATATAAAGATTACGGGAAGCTTTTTAAATACATTTCAGGATGCTTCCTCTGGAAGTTCCAATTAAACCTTGAGAAAAGCTTTCATAGAAGATTCTAGGAACTATTCAAGCAAGGTTCCTGACATATAAATTAAGCCACTTGCCTAAAGTTATAACCAAAGCTTCCGGCTAGATTCCGGAGTAACCTTTCTAGGGAGCTTCCAGAACGCGTCAGGAAAGTCTAACAGAAAGGTTCCAAAAGTGCTACGGTGAAATGTTACTCAATACTTACGAGTAAGCTTCCACGAAGCTTACATAAACGATTACTGAAATCGGCACTGGAAGGTTCGCGGAAGGCTCTTGGAAGCTAACATAAAGCTTCTAGGAAGATCGAAAGTTAAATTACATGTAAAGATTGCGGGAAGTTTTTGAAATACAGACCAGGAAGCTTCCTATGGAAGTTCCAATTCAACCTTGAGGAAAATTTTGACGGAAGGCTCCAGGAAGTATTTCAAGCAGGGTTCCTAACATAATATAAAAAATAGCTGGCTTAAGGATATAATGGAAGCTTTCAAAAGGGTTCCAAAGTAACATTCCTAAGAAGCTATTAGCAAGTTTTAGGGAAGGCTGACAAGAAGGTTCCAAAAGTGCTACGGTAAAATGCCACTTGAAATTTACGGGAAAGCTTTTAGAAAGCTTACATAAAAGTTTACAGAAGATCAGCACTGGAAGTTTCGCGGAAGGTTCCAACTTGGTAGCTTCATAGATTCATAGATCGTCTGATAATCATCTTATTTTGAAAATCGAGAAAGTTCAGGCGCGCTGCGTGCGCTCTTCCTTTGCCTTTATTATATTATGCCTGTTACGAAACCAATTTGTAAATCCGTTCGTATCGAAATTCACTTTTATACACACATATATATGGGAGCGTCCAGCAGAAACGGGCCACCGAACGCGCGCGGTGCCTTTTTTCGCGTAAAAGGCGCTCTGTTTAACTCGCTCATAATCGTATGCTGCGTCTTTGAAAAAAAAACCAAGGACCTATATCGATAGATTTTTTTCTGCTCTTTCCAATTGCGCCATTGTTTTTATTGCGAAACGCGTTCTTCCGGACGAAAACTCGAGTTGAATATTGAAAGCCACTTTTCTCAAAGTATATCATGTTTTTTTCAAAATAAACTACACCATTGGAATGTACAACTCTTAAGCATCAAAACCCTATCTTAGAGAAGTTGGAGAAATAAAGGGTTTAAAAGTAACAACATCAAAAAGACAGCGCCGAGCCCCTCGCGCCCGTGCGTATGGCACGTTTAAGTGCACGCTCTATTCAATTCGCTAATAATCGTGTACCAAGTCTCTGAAAAAAGAACTAAGGACATATATCGATAGATTTTTTCCTGCTCTTTCCAATGGTGCTATTATTTTTATTCTGAAATGCTTCCTTCTAGTTGAAAATTCCATTTGAATTTTTAAACTCTATTTTTTCAATAAAATATCAGTCTTTTCTTCAAAATGAATTATATTCTTCAAAAGTACAAGTCTTAAACTATAAAATATTATATTTTTAAGTTGAAACATGAAAAGTTCAAAAATAGTAAGATCAAAAAGACAGTGGCTGCCCGAACTTTTTACGCTATGCTCAAGGGCGGATTAATACACGCGATGTGCTATTTCGTCCTTTCTTTTTTGTAAATATAAAATGTTTTGTAACTTACAATGCCAATGCGTGGACATAATTTTGTGGATCTAGTTGTAACAGTTAGTATAATATTATAATGAACTTTGTTCATTTATATAACGAACTTCGGGTACTAATCCCGAACAGAAGCATTTCGGAATAAAAATAATAGCTCCATTGGAAAGAGCAGGAAAAAATCTATCGATATATGTCCTTAGTTCTTTTTTCAGAGACTTGGTACACGATTATTAGCGAATTGAATAGAGCGTGCACTTAAACGTGCCGTACGCACGGGCGCGAGGGGCTCGCGCGGACCCTCGGCGCTGTCTTTTTCATGTTGTTACTTTTAAACCCTTTATTTCTCCAACTTCTCCAACATAGGGTTTTGAAGCTTAAGAGTTGTACTTTCCAATGATGTAGTTTAATTTGAAAAAAAACATGATATACTTTGAGAAAAATGGCTTTCAATATTCAACTCGAGTTTTCGTCCGGAAGAAAGCGTTTCGCAATAAAAACAATGGCACCATTGGAAAGAGCAGGACAAAATCTATCGATCTAGGTCATGGTTTTTTTTTCAAAGACGCAGCATACGATTATGAACGAGTTAAACAGAGCGCCTTTTACGCGAAAAAAGGCACCGCGCGCGCTCGGTGGCCCGTTTCTGCTGGATGCTCGCATATACATAAATAATTAGAGATTTTCTTTTAAATAATTTCTTCAAAACTCTGTCTTGGTCTCAAATTATGAGTTACCGACCGCGTGCACGAATTTTCATTCGGGGCCACAGCTGTCTCTTAACCAATTTTTGAAATTAATGAAGAGAGACCACGGGATAGGCGCGAAGAGGCGCGCTTGTAGATGTTCTGGTCGGCTGAGACATTCTTTTAAAGTGTTACCATAGCAACCGTTTGACTTTAAACATAACAAAAAAAGAACAAAAAAGATTCATTCTATGATTGAAGCTCAATACGTTCGGATGTATTTCAATCTGTCTATATTACGTTGACTAATAATAAAAAATAAATATTTATCCACTATTCTTTGACTTTATTAATTCTTTTACGAACAATGCCTATGCAATAAATAACCGAAAATTTATTCAATATTATTTATTGAAACTTGGATTGTATTTTTTTGTTTATTGCTACAATACAAAAATTTGGAGGTTATAATATACAATTAAAGTTTGGAGGTATAATATTTTATGAAAGGTTTCTTCGTAATATTTCTGCAATGTATCCCCTTATCGTTTCAGGTAATATTGTTGGAATATTTTAAAAACGTTTTTTGATTTACTAATAAATAATTTTTCGATTTGATAGAGAAGTTTACGCCGCTTTTGGTGAAATATATCATGAAATATTTATCTTTAAGATTTCTGCAATGTATCGCTTTTGTCATTACTCGTTATGCTTCAGAAATAATTAAAAAACATTTATAGAATTATGGAAAAATAGTTCTTCAATATAATGTTGAATATTACGTCATTATTAGTGAAATATTATAATTAAATATCTCTGCAATATTTCCGTAATGTATCGCCTTATCAATTCTCAGAATATTTCACAAATGTTTCACAAACGTTTCTTGAATTGTAATATCGATAAGTAGGAATCTTCATTTTTGTCATTTTCATGCAATTTTTCTCCGGGTATATGAGAATATCTCTAGAACTTTTAATGTTCAGTGTTTAAAAAAAAACAATTTTTTTGTTCGAGCACTTATCTATTCAAAGCTTGCTTTACTCGTTTTTTAGTTTTTTTTTTTTAAATGAAAGCAACATAATTCCATTTTACGAGTATATCGAAAATTTTTTTTTTATAATATAAATGACGAACTTATTTGGCTTAATCCTATCAAAATTGTATTAAATTCTAAATATATCATGTGACAATTTAACTACGTTTTTCTAGAATATTAAGTTAGTGATTACAATGACTTTTGCAATATAAAATTCAAAATTTAGCGTGTGCTTATCAAAAATCTATTTTTTTTTTTTTTTCTTAATGAGTTAACGCTTGAGAAATAATTTTTTGAAGACGCATGACTTTTAAACAATGCGTGGCATACCCACGTGCAACAAATCAAATGATTGTATTTTTAATAAAGAATGAAATCTGATAGCCATATTAAGAAAATTCTTTATGTTAAAAGGTATGGAACAGAATTACTATGAAAATTTTTATTTTTGAGAGATGACTGATACAACTTTCTTGATTCTAGATTTCAAATGTATTGTAGGCACATCTTTGAAATTAGGTTTTTCTACTTACGCTTTATACGTAACTGGAACGATTGTTTCATACATGGAACATTTAAAAAACATTTATTTTTACCTATTTACTTTGCTGAAAGTATATATTTCTTATTAAAAAGATCTAAAAAGTTGCCGTAACGTGAAAATTAAAAGTTCTGGAGATATCCCCATATCTCATGATAGTACTAATAGAATCGCTAAGAAAATTCTGAATATAGTGTTTATGTATAGAGAGGACGTGAAAATTGTGTTCTTCGAAAGGAATGTTTGAAAGTTAAATTATTAAATAATTAAATTGGGTTAATTTTGGACTCCACATGGCCAAAAAAGGAATATAATGAAAAATATACAGTAACATTTTTTTTATTGTAGCTTATCAAATCTTCAACTTGAATGGTTTACCTGGAGGCTAAAATCAACCCAATTTCATTATTTGATAAATTAACTTTCAAACATTCATTTAGAAAAACACAATTTTGACGTCCTTCCTATATATAAATACTATACTCAGAATTTTTTGAGCGATTCTATTCGTGCTATCATAAGATATACTCGTTGAAAAATTGCATCAAAATGACAAAAAGCAGATTCCTACTTATCGACATTACAATTTTTTTTTAATTAAAAAATTTCTAAACAATTTTTTGGAAAAACACAATTATTAGGCCCACTGTACATATAAATACTATACTAAGAATTTGTTTAAACCATTCAATTAGAATTTTCATAAATTATTTAATCAACATGAAATGCCAAATATAAAAACATGTTTATTCAGAGTAATAATTCCGACACTATAATTTTTTAATTTACCGCATTAAATATATAATTTTTGAAATGCATTAATATTTTAAATAAAATAATCAAAATAATAACAATTAAATAATCGTGAGAAGTGTAACTTATTTAGATGAAAATGTCCGAACTCCTTCAAGCGAGCGATAGCGTAACGGATAGCATGCGTGCGTAGAAACCCAAGGATCGTGGGTTCGATTCCCGGTCAGGTCAATAGTATATTACGCACCAAGGGAGGAAAAAATTTAGAGAGTCCACAGCTCGTGTAAATTGCCATCCGAGCCGAAGGCGAGGGTGGCAAACACGAGCTGTGGGCTGGCCAATTTTACTCCCGTGGAGCGTATACTATTTTTTTGCCTAGCGAGACCGAAAATACAACTTTCGCGATCGGGCGCCGGGAGCGAAAGTGGTACTTTCGGCCCGCTAGGCAAAAAAAATTTATGTGAAATTTTTTCTCCGATTATAAATGGCGATTAATATAGGTAGAAATAAGTTCTAAAGAATATGTGCGAATTGTTAATACTTATAGAGAATTTCTAATATTTATAGCTTTAAGTTACTCTTTCAAGAACTTGGAAAAAGCTTCCTAAAAGCTTACTGGAAGGTTCCCACAGACTACCTGAAACTTCCAGAACCATATTTGAAAGCTAACTGAAAGCTTACTGGAAAGTTCATAAAGTCTACTTGAAACTTTCGGTAACTTTTCGAAAGATTCCTGAAAGTTTCCTGGAAGGTTCCCACAGACTACCTGAAGCTTCCAGTAACTTCTTTGAAAGCTAACTGAAAGCTTACTGGAAGAATCCGATAGTCTACTTGAAACTTTCAGTAACTTTTTCGAAAGATTCCTGAAAGTTTCCTGGAAGATTCCTACATCCTACATGAAACGTACAGTAATTTTTCGGAGGCTCCCTTAAGTTCCTAAAAGGATTCTTACACAGTTCCTGAAATCTTCCAAGGAAGCTTCTTGTCATGAATTTGACCTATACATTATTTACTGCCGGGAAGCTTTCATGGAACCTTTCTGGAAGCTTCCATTCTCAAACTGATATAAATCGATTCTGAAGTCTTGTAGAAAGTATTTTTTAAACCTTTCTGTAATCTTTCGGGGAAGACTACTGGAAGATTCCCACAGCCTACATGAAGCTTCCAGGAACTTTTTGAAAGCTTCCTGAAAAGTTCCAAGAAAGGTTCCGAAAGCTTCCTGAAAAGTGTTTTGTCATAAATTTGACCCAGACATTAGGTACTTTCAGGAAACTTTCGTGGAAGCTTTCCTGAAGCATACGAAACTTTCATGAAAGCTTCCAGGAAGTTTCTAGTAAGCTTTCATGATATGTGGGAACGGATAAACAGTATTTAATTTTCATTTTTATAAAAATGCAGCACCGCGGAGATAATATTTTTGTTAATAGTAGGCACGTTGTATCCAATCACATTTACCGAAAATTTAACAAGAGTTGATAGCCTAAAAAAATTGGTATTCCTTTTTTTTTACCATAGTCTGGCAGTTTCTTTTTAACAACTTTTAAAAGTATAAAATTGTCTTCAGTACGTGGAGAAAATATCTAAATTTAGGCCTCTTCTGATGCCCCATGAGCTTATCCTTGCATAATAGTGAGTTTTATACAGTGGAACATATTACTGGAAGTGGATTATTATATAAATATTTACTTGACTTATAGTTAGCTAAATATAGGAGAACCATAGATGTGTCACAGTACCGTAAAAGTTATTTCCCTCATATCTCTCGAAAAGAATTAAAAAATTTGTTTGAAGTCACATCTACAAGACAAGGTTTTCTTGTTCCTTAAGCCTTTCTGAATATCAACAAAATTATTTACTTCTCCCTTCTTAAAAAAGCGATGAGCGGCCATGTTGAAGCATCTAAAGGCTTGATTTTGATTGGTCGATAAAAAGAAGGCTCGAGTAATTTACTGTTTGGAATTTAATGTTGGAATTTTTTAATAGAATTTTTACATTTAGAGTAGTATAAAAATGATTAAGTTCTGACTTTGAAAAAATACTTAAATAAGTTAAAAGTAAAACGTAATGAAGATAGCATACATAACCTCAAAAACAGATAAGTACACGCGAAGCGCGTTTGAATATCGCTTGTAAATCTAAAATTAAGAATAATTTCGTCTTTTTTCTAAACGACGATACCTTATAAATACTGGTATCTACCTATTTGATCTTTGCATGAATAATTATCTACACTGAAATTATTACTTTAAAAGTTACAGTTTTCTAAGGAATAATCCGTATTTCTTATAATTAGTAAATAAAAAATTAAATGGGATGACTGATGTTCCTTATTCACTTAGTTACTTCAATTACAATATGCATTACGTAAAGCTGATGTGATGATTAAAAAAAGATTGATATTTTATATTTTCAGATATTTATTGAATTATCGCGTGTAACAAATTATTATGGGAAGTTATAATTATAATAACGATTATTCCTTAGAAAACTGTAACTGTTGGATTGGGTATGTAAATGAAGAGGCCAAAATACTATATAAAACAATGAATCTGTTTATTGAGACTCTGAGTAGGTTTTTGTGGCACAGGGTGTAGCGAAAGCGATGCGTCCGTTTCCTTCGGCGTTCGGCACGAGAGAGAGAGAGCGGCGTCACTCGCGCTCTCATGTGGTAGGTGAGCGGGGTAGAGGGGAAGAAGGCTGGCTGTCCGCTGCGCTGCTCTGCTTGAGACGTGGCGCCCTCCCATAGTCGCTGGCATACAACGCCAGCTCCTCGCTGTGTGTGTAAGGCGTAGCGGCCTGCTACGTTGCGTGCTCTTGAAGCATATCTCTTACACTCCCTCCCTTCGAGGGTACGCAACTTCTGATTATCGTATATTCTGATTATATTATAGAATTATACTCTGAGTCTTGTATATGTATATATATATTTGTACGTATTAAACTCAATCTAAATAAATTAATTACTCTGGATAAATTTCTGAATTTTATTTATATTATCAAAGAATACAAACTTTACATCTGGTATAAAAACTTAGGGAATATGTCCTTCATTTGTGTTGTTTGGAGTCATCTCTGAAATGAAGAAAATTACACACATATATATATATATATATATATATATTATATCCATCTGATTTTATATTTATTGTTATATTTTATGTGTATTAGTGTATAGTGCCGATTCTCTGATTTTTAAACTATTCTGAATTCATTATTTTATCTCTTAAATATTTATGAGTATCAAAGGGAAGTGGTTTAGTCATTATGTCTGCTTCATTTTCTTTAGTAGAAACCCATTTGACTGTTACTTTTCCTTCTGAGACACATGACTTTATATAGTCACCGTGAGTGACTGCCATATGACTTTTACTCCCTGATTTTTCTCTATTTTCTAAGTTACTTCTGATAGTTTCTAGATCGTCATCAAAGTTTTTCAGTTTGTGACTGCCATCCATCTGAGTGCAATCAATAGCTGACTTATTGTCGCACCATATTGTGACTGGATACATGGTTTTGCCTGTTATATCTCTGATTGCTTTATCTAACGATACAAGTTCTTGACATGCATCACTCATGGCAAGATACTCTGCTTGGCAAGTTGACAGTGTCACATACGTCTGTTTATGGCTTCTCCAGATAATTGTATCACCAAATAGTTTTATTATATAACCACCTGTGGAAGATGAATCTGAACAATCTCTAAAGCTTGCATCTGTCATAGCCGTTAGGTGTTCGTCTTTTGCACTGTATGTCAACCCAAGATCAGAAGTTCCTTTGAGATATCTGAAAATTCTTTTTACTTCTTTCCAGTCCTCTCCTGTTGGATTTACATTTTCTGTTGTCTGGATAAATAGTTGACTGCAAATGCGATATCTGGTCTCGTAGCTCCTGCCAGATATAATAAACTTCCAATGGCTTCTCTGTATGGTGCTTTGGTTTTTATTTTTGGTTCTTCTGATTCGTTCGAGTTTTCTTCACTTCTGAGTTCTCTATTTTTAACTTGTCTTGTCACCATGGGTGTTCTCTGAGTTTTGCATTCTGTCATGTTAAATCTTTCCAAGATTTTCTCTGTGTATTCTGTCTGTTTTAATGCCAAGGTTTTATTTTGTCTGTCTCTGATTATTCTCATTCCTAAGAAGTTCTCTGGTTCTCCTAAGTCTTTCATTTTAAATACAAGACTTAGTTTTTCTCTGATTTCTTCTAATTTTTGTTTGTCATCACCTGCTAGTAGTATATCATCTACGTATAGAATTAACATAACTCCTTTTCCATCTTTTCTCCAGGTAAACAGGCATGGTTCATTTATGTCTTTTTCCAATCCTAGTTTTAGTGCTTCTTCTGAAAACCTTACATTCCATCTTTTTGGACTGATTCTCAGACCATATAGAGCTTTCTGTAGTTTGCATACTTTTGTTCTTCTGATTTCTGCATCACAGTTTATACCATCTGGAATCTCCATGTATATCTCCTCTTCCAGTATTCCATTCAGAAAAGCGGTTTTGACATCCATCTGAAATACCTCTAGGTCGTATTTATTTATTATGGCTAACGCCGCTCTGATTATCGCTAATCTGGATACTGGTGCGTATGTCTCTTTCAATTCGTATACATTTCTGTCTTTGAAGCCTCTGATTACTAATCTGCCTTTGTACACATTTTCACCTTTCTCTCCTGTCTTCCTTTTGAAGACCCATTTCGAATCTATTATGTGTACCTTCTTGCCATCCTTTGTTGTAGAGGATCTATCAACAAATTGCCATACTCTGTTTTCCTCCATTGATTTTATTTCATCATTTATAGCTTCCAACCACCTATTTTTGTCTTTTGATTCCATAGCTTCTGAGTATGTTGTTGGATCTTTATTGATGGTTGCAATAAAAGCATGTCTGATTTCATCCTCTGAATTGTTTCTATCGCTTGTTGTTTCAAGATTTGATGTTGTTACTTTATTGTTTAATTTTAAGCTTGTATCCTCTAATTGTTTTGTTGTTTGGGTTCTTCTGATTGCTATGTATTTTTCTCTGTTTTCCATGGTCTTCGCATTTCTTCCAGGTTGTTTGCGTTTCTGTGCTTCTGAGTTGTCTGGTTCTTTGTTTTCTGCTTTTCTCTTCTTTGGCCTTTCATCTTTTTGTTTCTTTTCTGATTGTTTTTCCTCTGGTTTATTTTCTTGAATCTCTTCTGCTTGAGTTTCTTTCTCTTCTGAGTGTACTGGTACTATTCCTTTTTCTGGATCCTTAGATTCTTCTGTTTCTTCTGATTTGTTGTTCTCTTCTGAATTATATTTATGGATATCTTTATAAACCAGTTTCTCATTACATCTGACATGTCTGGAGTGAAGGAATTTTCCAGTTGAAGGATGCCAGAGGACGTAGCCTGTTGGCGAGTACCCTACCATTATAGCTTTAATTGCTCTCTCCGAGAACTTCCTTTCGGTTAGTGGTATTTTGGCATATGCTATACATCCAAATCTTCTGATTTTCTCTAAGTGATTTTTACCTTTTAGAGTTAGCATTTTTATTGGAGTTTCTGAGTTTAACGACTTATGTGGTGTTCTATTGTACAAGTGAACTGCAGCTTCTACTCCCAATATCCACATGGTTTCTGGTAAGCCAGAATCGATCATTAAAGCTCTGATTTTATTTTGTAGCGTTTTATTAAATCTTTCTGCAGTTCCATTTAATTCGGGTGTGTGTGGTGGTGCTACATTATACTCTATCTTTTCTTTTTCCATTACTTCTGGAAATTTTCCTCCGATGAATTCTGTTCCATTATCTGCTCTGATATAACAGACTTTTTCATCTTTGCCTAATAGATTTCTCATTGTTATTAGGAATTTTTCTAGACAATCCCCAGCCTCATTTTTATGTTTCACAGAGTATGCTTTAGCAAATCTCGTGTGATCATCTATAAACACTATTATAAACCTGTTCCCACCAAGAAATGAAGCTGGCTTTATGGGTCCCATTGTGTCCGTGTGTATTATTTCCAAGGGTCTGGATCCTCTGGTTCTGTCTTCTGAGAAAGGTAATTTTTCCATCTTCGCCATGATACACACTTCGCAATCCATAATATCTTTGTCAAATTTAATTCTTTTTAGTTTTTCATCTGATTTTTGCATCTGTTTGAGATAACCTAAAGAAGCATGACCTAATCTGATATGCCATAGCATGCCTTCATTCAACTTGCTCTTTTTGTTATCCTCTGATTTTTCATTATATTCCAAAATTTCCATTGACTCATTTATGCTCATGTTGTCTAGGTTATGTATTTTTCTGTTTAAAATTCTTTCATCTAAATCGAAGTCGCTAGTTTGAGGGCCTCTGATATTTGATTTTGTTTGAACGAGTTTTTCTCGATTCTCCTCCCAATCTCAGATGTGCTTGTCTCAAGTATCTTTGTATTCTCTTCTGATACTTTGTTTGAGTCTAAGTTCATGACATCCGTCTGAGATTGTTGCAGAAACTCGTCCAAAGTTACGAACCTAGCCATGCATGAATATTTTCCGTAATCTGAATTTACATTCTTACTATTTCTTTGTTTTTCTACTTCTAAGTTTATTATCCAATTTGGTTTTTCATACTTCCCTGTAATATATTCAGCATTTGTATTTTTATCAAAGATTTTTAAGATTTCATCATCTAAGTAAATTCCTAAACCTACGTCTGCAAAGCGTCTGAGTGAGATTAAATTCTCTGATATGTTTTCTGCTGATATTACATTTTCCAAAATAATTATTTCATCTGTATTAATATTTGATCTTACAATTAAATTTCCTTTTCCGTCTATTTCTATATTTGCCAAATCATTTTTATTCGCGCTTCTGATTACCTCTCCCGTGCATTCTTTAAAATCGCTCAATATTATACCCTTATTTACAATGTGATCGGTAGCACCTGAGTCTGCTATAAACGCTATCTGTATCTGAGTTTTTAGTTTATTAAAATCTTTAGTCGTACCTGCAATATACGCTGCTGCTCCTTGCTTTACGGTGTTTTGTGACGCACCTCTCGGGCCTCGATTACTACCTCTTTTAAAAACCCTATTTCTGAAATTTCCCTTTCCACCACCTCTTATAGCAACACCTCTGCCTTTGTTATTACCTCTCCCTCTGATATGTTTATTACCTCTGAGTTGTGTGTAATTGTTTGTTTTGTTCTGTGTGGTATAATCTTTATTATAATTGTTATCAAACCTTCTGGGTGCCTGCACTGTCCCCTTGTTGGGACAGTTAGTGCCTTTGTGGTCGGTTTCAGCATTGCAGTAGTAGCAGAACCATCTGTTCTGCGCCTTCAACGGGCAGTTCGGTGCCATGTGCCCCCTTTGGTTACACCGAAAGCATTTTGCATGCGGCCCTGACTGCCACTCTGGTGTACTCTGAATTAAATTCGCTCTGGGACCTCTGGTTTCCTCTGAGCTCTTCTTCTCTGCTTCCAGCTGTAAAAGAAATGATTTTATTTCTTCTAAGGTCATTTCTTTATTGTCAGTTTGTCTTCTGATTAGATAGGCTGAACGAAGTTCAGAGTTATCGCATGAAACCGCCTGGTAAAAGGCTGATCTTTTCTCTTCCTCAGAAAGTGGCACAATTGTATCGCAACTCTCATACTCTCTTATAATTGTATCAAATCTATCACAAAATTCGTCTATCTTTTCTTTCTTATTTATTTTTAGACGATACATTTGAGCCCTGACTGAGGAAGCTGTCATGTTTGCTTCTACTTTTCTGGATTCTCTGATTTTAATTAGAATTTCTTTGGGATCTTTTAAGTTCAAAATTTTCTTGTGATAGTATTCGTCCAAATGATTTATGATGATATCTCTGACTACTAATTTTTTCTTTTCTATTTCTTTTTCTGTTAAATTTGTTGGTGTTTGTATATTATCATCAACTATGTCCATTAATTCATTTGTTCTTAATTCTGAATAGAGGTAATCTAACCACACATTTAAAACTACCTTTTGTGTTAATTTATAATCTCTTTTGATGTTAACCTTCTGATTATTTTTATTCGATTCTAACGTCTGAGTTAAGTTTTTAAAGGTTTCATTTATTTCTACTATCATGCTGTTTTGAGGTGTTTGTGTATTGTTATTCTCTGATTCTGAATTAGTATTTTCATCTGGGATTACGGTGGTGGAATTATGGATGGGTTGAGGTACCTCTAGTCGTCTGATTCTCGCCGTTTCCACCTCGAGCATCGTCTCCATAAGTTTTTGTTGTCCCTCCATCAAAGCTTTCATGCTTGCCATCATCTCCTTCATTTCTTGATGATTTTCTTTCATTGCGCGAAACCACACATCCACGTCATGTTTCGCTCTCTTTGACGGCTTTATTGGTGGAGGGTGTGGTAGACCGGGCGGCGTGTGTGGAGATGTTGTGTTCTCGTCTGTTTACATGTAAATAATTATTCTTATAAATATTTGGTCTTTCTGAATAATCTGAATTAAAGAACAATTTTATAGATCTGTATTCTGATCCTCTTATATTAATTATTTACATTCTGCTCTGAATAATATCAATATTAATTTCGTTATGTTTTCTTTATAATAATCGTAATATATTAATATTATTTTTGTTACACTGTGTAAATGACTTTATTTAATGTGAGATGGAGGTAATTATTTATTTATATTTTAATATTTATATATATATATATATATATATTAAAACAAATTACTTTGTACGTCTCCGGGCTGAGTGTCTCTCTCTGGTGTTTTGTCTCCTCTGCTTGACATTCTGTGTATCTCTTCTTAACCTCTGAACTTCTTGATTCTGGAATGCCAAATATTTATTCTGTATAAAATAATATCTTTTATCTATTTAGTTGTATTATTGCTTCTCCCCGTACTAGACCGCACAGCAAGTCTAGTAAGTTTGAAGCTAGTCGTTACTCCCGTGTGTATCGTTTCCGCGCTCGTGCTCCCTCCGATCGTGACGTCACGCACAGCAATGACGCCAATAGTGTCAGAGAGTTGGCCGTGCACTTATACAGTCCCGATAATTCACAAGGTTGCAACAACTTTACATGAAGGCAAGAATTCTCTGCACGGCAGTATCCTCTACGCCTTATGTCGTCATTACAGTGTTTTTTCTCGCGTCTGAATTTACTTCTGAGAATTGTGTATGTGTGCGTGTGCGCGCCCGTCTAAGAGAAAATACTTATTTGAGACAAAATGGCGTCTGGTTTTCTCTTCGCGGCTCGACCGCGCGAGCGCGTCCGTACGTGCACAGAGCATGTACGTCACAGCGATTTTTCGCACTCCCTCCGAATTTCTGAATTTTTCACATGAAGTTGTTTAAACCTGGATCCACATGCACATTTCACTTAATTGATTCTCACGCGCGCACCACAATTCTTAAAAAAACCCCACACGCCCCGTCAAAATCTCGTCTGATTTTGCTTCTTAATAGATTTTATTCTGAATACTTAATGTTAAATTTATTTAGTTAGTCTTAGTTATTTTATTTATTCTAATGCAAGAGAGCTATTTGTCGCGTATACTAAATTAATCGCTTCTACGTTAACTAGCTCGTCTGAAAAAAACTCGCGTCTGAAAAAAAACTGCCATGCGGTCAGAAACTCAACATGGCCGCGCTTGTAGGTTAGCCTCGCAAAACTCAGGTACTTACCACCTTTCTTCTGAGTCCGTCCAAAAAACAGCGTGGCTGAGCCTATAACCTGTTGGATTGGGTATGTAAATGAAGAGGCCAAAATACTATATAAAACAATGAATCTGTTTATTGAGACTCTGAGTAGGTTTTTGTGGCACAGGGTGTAGCGAAAGCGATGCGTCCGTTTCCTTCGGCGTTCGGCACGAGAGAGAGAGAGCGGCGTCACTCGCGCTCTCATGTGGTAGGTGAGCGGGGTAGAGGGGAAGAAGGCTGGCTGTCCGCTGCGCTGCTCTGCTTGAGACGTGGCGCCCTCCCATAGTCGCTGGCATACAACGCCAGCTCCTCGCTGTGTGTGTAAGGCGTAGCGGCCTGCTACGTTGCGTGCTCTTGAAGCATATCTCTTACAGTAACTTTTAAAGTAATAATTTCAGTGTAGATAATTATTCATGCAAAGATCAAATAGGTAGATGCCAGTATTTATAAGTGTCGTCGTTTAGAAAAAAGACGAAATTATCCTTAATTTTTAGATTTAAAATAAAATAATTTTTTTTACATTCAGAAAGGCTTAAAGAACAAGAAAACTTTGTCTTGTAGATGTGCCTTCAAAATTAAATATCTTTTCCAAGTTTCGTGATTTAAAAAAAACGTGAAACTTCTTATCAATCCAAAATTGACTTATAAGTGTCGACGAAAAATGATACTATTAAATTGAGTTTGTAAATATTTTTTTTAACATTCAAAAAAACTTTGTCCTGTAAATATGTCTTCAAAGAAATTTTTTTATTGTTTTCGAGACGTAAAAGGGAAATAACTTTTGTAGTACAGATCTATGGTTCTCAGATATTTAGCTAAGTCAAGCAAATATTTATATAATCCATTTCCAGTAACATGTTCCACTACATAGAACTCACGGTTATGCAAGGATAAGCTCATGACATCAGAAGAGGCCTAAATTTAGATATTTCCTCCGCGTACTGAAGACAATTTTATACTTTTATATGTTGTTAAAAAAAAAAATGCCAGAATTTGGTAAAAAAATGCTATACCAATTTTTTTAGGCTATCAACTCTTGTTAAATTTTCGGTAAATGTGATCGGATACGATGGCCCTACTATTAAGAAAAATATTATCTCCGCGACACTGCATTTTTATAAAAATTAAAATTAAATACTATTTGTCCGTTATAAAAAAAATTTTTGTTTTTATAATTTTCTAAAAATACGTTCTAACGAACGTGATCTCGATGCGCCCCTCGTCGAAGAAATCATAAATTTTTCGTGGCACACATCTTTATGTGACATGAGTCTGAAGTTTGCATCGTTGGAATTTATTTATTTATTTAGCCAGAGTAATACATATAGTAATACGTGTTATAGTTTGCTGACTACCAGACTTACATAATAAGTCTGGAGCAGCAAAAACATCCTATAGATGTAGTCAATGCTACCTGTACATAGGTCTGGTAAATGCAATGAAATAATTTTTACAATTAATTAAAGTTACTTTTGGCAGTAAAAAATTTCTTTTCTCTACACACATTTTCTTGAAGTAATTCCTGGTGTCTCTAACGAAATAAAGATTTATTTTGAAAAAAAAATTAAATAGGAAAAATTTTGTAACGCATTCGCTCACGCTTACTCGCACGTGCATAAACTTTTTATCGATCATTGAGAAAATTGTTCAGTTAGTCTAAAAACAGTCTATTTCGCCCAAGAGGATATTCTTCTGTAATTAGATAGGTATTAGAATTGATTATGTAGGTTAGTTGACTCTAGACAAAAATCTTTTTAAATCGAAATCCATTTGTTAAAGTACTATAGTATCATTTTCTTTTTAAAAGATTTAATGAAAAAAAAAATCGTTTTACTTATTGCCCTTTATTGTTATTTTTAGACTTATAACAAAAAAAAAATCGGAAAAAAGTTATTCTCAGCGATAGACCCTCAAGTGCAGTTATGGGTAATCGAACCATAGACTGTTTTCATAGTATTTCAACTTGATAACTAACTCAAAAGAGCTTCTAATTTCCTGAGCATCGATTTTGCTAAAACTTCAAGATGTCATTTTTAAGCCACAAAATTACGCCCTGAAGTTTTATCCATATTCATGATCCAGGCGTGAGAAACTCCCCTCGTGAGTTTTTGACCGATACTTGCTATTTAAAATAGAAATATATCTAACAGTAAAAATAACTTTTACATATCTCTTTACTTTGTCATCATTGAGATTAATTTTTTTTTAATAAAATGTAAGATACATATAATGTAAATATTAACAGTAAATTGCATTGTAGCTTATATCATAATTAATAATTACTTGTATTAAATACTCGTATTTTTTGTTACTTACAAAAGGACGGTTATTTCAAAGTAAAAAGTTAATAAATTTCGTCATAAATACTCATAATTCGGTCTATTCTCCAAAGGAACAATTTTTTATTATCTTCTACTAATTATGAATATTGAGAGAAAAATCCTGGGCGAATTACTTTTCAGATAGAGTAGGAATCGAGTCTTCATAGAAAGAAAAATTGTTCTTGAATCTGGAGACAGAGATTTAGACTGAAAGGGTAATTTCTGTTTTAAAAGTATAACTTGGCTTTAAATAGAAAATTATTTTATTTAAATAATAATAATATATGTTTGTAAGAAACTATTGCATCTTGTAGAAAAAATGTTCATTATGTCAATTAAAAACAATAAGAAAATTAGTAAAACTTGTTTTTCTTCTCTCTCTAAAGCAGTTGACAGACAAATTATGCTTTAGCTACACACTGGCATTACTAATTTTTTAAATAGGAAACTTGTGGAAGTTCGCTGCACTCATGTTTATAAAATAATTTTCTTTCCGAGTGACAAATACTTATATTTAGGGAATATCTTTGCACATGATATAGATATAGATGTGGCTGTTAGTCTTCTCCTTGAAAATGTAATCAATACGGATTGACAAATGCCAGTAACTTTTTCCCCATGTTAAAAAATTTAGAAAATTTTGTATTTGGGCTAATTTTCACAGCACATCAACCTACCAGGGCTCAAATTAAAGTTTTTGGCAAACAAAAAAGCTAAAAACAAATTGTGCAACGATCGTAAGTGTGTTCCCGTTCCTATTAAATAAATATATCGATTGAAAAAGAACACGAACAACATAAACTAGGGGAGCTGCGCACAGTGGGAAATTTTATTGAAAAAAGTTTCAAAATTCAGGCTACACTCGAAAAATAGCGGAATCGCTTAGTTCTTTATAACAATCGGTAGGTTTGATATTAATCTTCAATAATATATTTATCCTTTTTCGAAGTATTTCGCTGTGTAATAGCTGCCAATGACCCAAGAACCGAAAAAAGTGAAAATTAACTTTTTTTGCTATTAATATTCGCGCTACGATCGAAAAATGGGTACTTTTTTATTTGAATTAATGAGTGAAAAAATAGCTTGTACACTTTTCGTACATATAAGTATATAAGTTATATGTATAGTTATATTTATTATATTATAAATGTAATATATATATCACATAATGTATAATATAATGCATTAACAAATGTGTAATACGTTTATTATCACAGTTATATTTATTTAATAATATCAATAAATACAAATAATAATGAATAATTAATGTGTAAGATTTCAAATTTTTTTTTCTATATATAGTATAAAAAAATTTATGACTCTTCTTCAGAATCCGAAATTTCATAATCGCTTGCACTCGATTCATCTGAAGATGTAATTTCCTGATTACTGTCTACATAACTTTTTTTTAACAGTTTTTTCATTTCTTCTGTTAATTTGTTGATCCTCTTTTCCAGTAGCTTTCTTATTAAAGATATCTTCGGATCTGAGCATAGAAACATGCGATTGAAAATATCTCTGTTGGTATCGAGTCTGTAAAAGTTCATTAATAAATTATAATTAAATATTCTAAAGTAATTTTTGAGAATGACTGTGTATGCGCGCGTGTGTGTGCGTGTGCATGTGCGTGTGCGTCTAAATATATTTACAACAAATATAGATCTGCGTTTGCCTTTTAATTATTAACAAATATAAATGTATATTATATATTAAAACAATACCTTGAAGTTTTTCTTGAAAAACTTTCACGAAATCTTTTGAGATTTTTGTGGTTTGCTTCTTGAGCTTCTTCTGATAAGAAGCCCATTGGTAGTAAAAGATCTTTCATGAATTCATGACCATGCACTAAGATGACGTGCATCGATGGAGGCATATAATACCAGTTGTATTTTTCCACGTATTTTCGAGCTGTTTCACGGCAATACACCCGAAAAGCATCAGCATCTATTTCTTTATGACTTGATATCACAGCCAATACTACCTTAAATCTGTCAAGCAGTTCTTTATCAAAACCTAATGAAATTAAAAAAAAAAAAAATGTAACTCATGAACAAGTAAATAATAAATATGAAAAAAGATATTTTGAAACGAGCTGTTGCATTTTCTACCTGTAACTCGAGCCACAGCTGCTGTGTTAGCAAAAAATTTCCTAGCAGTATTGCCATCATTAGTATTTCCAAAATTTGACGTTGGGGCATCTACTAATATACCCAGTTCCTTACGCAACTCACTTTGTATGAAGGCTTTTTTTTCTTGTGCATTTTGTTTATTTTCAGGTGAAATCTAAAAACGAAATATAATATTTTACACTAAGTGGAGATATTTTTATCAACAACAATTACAGTTTTTGTAGAACTCACTCTCCATTTTTTGAAATCAATACGATATGATACATGCAAAACTAACTCCATAAAACGAATATTTGCATGTAATATCGAAAATCCGTATTTTAATGAGCCTTGATTAATGGTTCGGTTTGAACATATATCAATGTTGTTTAATTGAGAAATTGTAGCACCACACACAAAACATGTCTGGCTTGATGTACGATTCAATGCACTACAAACCTACATACGAATAAATTTTATTTAAAATGTTATTAGCTTGATCAATTTATTAAATCTGTTGAAAATAATCTTGAATAGATAATACCTTCCCGTCAATCATAGTCAGAATCATTTCTGTTTCGATGGTACAGCCACAATTTTCAAAAGGTCGTATGTTATCAATTTGATGTTTTAAGTACTCTTCTTCTAAACGACATAATTCGTCAGTTTCTTTTTGAAATAAAATTTTTATGGGTCTACAAAAACGAGTAGAAGAAGGACGAGGATTGACCCAGTAAATCTCTCCTGTATTTTTGTCTATCAATTGCAGTGGTAAAAGTGACACACAGAAAACACTATCAGTAAAAGCATTACTGTCATTAGCAGGTTGCTTATAGCACTTGGCGTTTGTACCGTCAAAACCATATTTCACAATAAGTTTTAGTTTTTCATGATTTTCAAATTGAAGATCTAAGAATTCCATAAGTCTCTTAATAGTGTGATCTAATAAGTCTTGAAGACGTACTTCGCATTTAGTTTCTGTAATACTGTTAGAATATAAGGTACATTTATGTCGACGTATGAGAGAGAATGAATACGTAGCGCCATCTCGCGTATAGCGAGGCGCAAGCTAGCGAGAGCGAGCGGCCGAAGCGGGAGCTCACTCGTCCGCCGTCCTCTGCCAGGAGCAGTTGTAAAGAGAGAGAGCTGTACTCAAGTTAATAAAGTTCACCGTTGTTACTGTTCACAAGAGAGTGGCTTATTTGAAGAAGCCCTGTGTCCCATCCACTACTCATTTCCTGACATGGTAGCAGAGCGTGGTTGTTTGATTCTGACTCAATACAAACCTCGGTGAGTATTGTGGCAGCTTGCCGCAAGAACAAAGGAAGACGCATGAGCGTAAACGAAGAATCTAAGGTAAAGTGTGAACACGTAAGTGAAACTAAAAGTGAAGAAGAGTTTCTCGAAATTGAGACTAAAGAGACTGAAAAGAAAGAAAACATGCAGGAAGTAAAAATACCGATTTTTGATGGACAAGAATACAAAAATTTGAAGAAACGCATATTAATGTTTCTAAAAATGAAAAAGTGTGAGATTGTAGTTACACGTGCAAAAGTGGAAGCAGACAAAGTTGATTGGGACGAAAAAGATGTGCAAGCTATTAATTATATTTATAGTGCGATTTCAAATAATCAAATGGAATTGATAAGTGACAAAGAAACGGCGTTTGATATTATGAGAAAATTTGATAGCACATATTTGAAAGAATAGACAGCTCTCCAGATAATGTGTAGAAATAAATTGGAAAATTTGAAGTTAAAAGATTTTAAAAACTCAACAGATTTCTTTAATAAATTTGAAAAATCAGTGAACGAATTGAAAGAAGCTGGTGCAAATGTGACAGAGAAAGAAAAGATGAATTACATGTTGAGGACATTGCCGGATTCGATGAGTCATATAGGAGATTTAATAGATGTAATAAAAGAAGAAGAACAAAACGTAGATTATGTGAAAAACAAAATTAAGATGGCTGAACAAAAACAAAAAAGTACAAGTGAAAATTCAAGATCAAACGCGTTTATGCTTGAAAAGGATAAATACCAAGAAAACAAAAAGACATGTTATGTATGTGGTGGTGTCGGATACATACAGTATGAGTGCCCAACCAAAAACAATTCGTGGAATCGAGGGACGCCCCAGCGACGAAGCGGACAGAGTCGCGCGCCACAGAGAGGAGGGGGCAACGGCAGAGCCTACTCGCAACAGCGAGGAGGCGCGAGCGGGCGCGGAGCCTACCAACAGCGAGGATCGAGTTACAACCGGCGCGGCAGTGGCAGCTACGGACAACGCGGCCGAGGCGCAAGAGTCAGCGATGACAACAGCCAAGCTGAACGAGGCGCGAAGAAAAGCGAAGCTTTTAACGCGTCAATACAGGTTAGGTCTGCGAATACTGAGAACGGTAATGTAAATGAAAGGGAAATAGAATGGATTTTAGACAGTGGTTGTACAGACCATGTCATAAATGATGACTATTATTTTAGTAAAGCGATTGTTTTAAAAGAACCGATTAATGTCAAAGTAGGAGATGGAAGAATTTTAAAAGCAACTAAAATCGGATATGTGAATAGTAAATTTAAAACTTTTAATGATAATGTGACATATATTGAATTGAAGAATGTTTTCTATGTTAAAGATATGGATAAGAATTTAATTAGTTTTGCTAAAGTAACTGATAAGTATAAAGTAGTATCTATCGGAGATAGTTCTAAAATTTACAATGATGATAATAAAGTAATTGCAATAGCTTGGAAAAACAATAGAGTCTATAAAATGACAAGTTATTTAGTAAAGAATATAGAGTCAAATATAGTAAGAAAAGATAATAGTAAAATGACATTAAAGGAAAAATGGCATAGAACTTTGGAACACGTTAATTTTAACTATTTGAATACGATGTGTAAAAATCATGTTTTACAGGGTTTGCCAAGTGAAATAGAATCAGATTATTTTAAATGTGCTACGTGTATTGAGAATAAAATGCACAACATTCCATTTGAAAACAAAAGAAAAAGAGCACAAGACATATTAGAAATAGTGCATACAGACTTAAATGGGCCACATTCTGAAGGTTATAAAGGGGAAAAATATTTTCTAACGTTTATTGATGATTTTAGCAAATTAGCCAAAGTTTATCCGATTAAGTCAAAAAGTGAAGTATATGACAAATTTATTGAATATATTAATTTAGTTGAGAATAAAACTGGAAAGAATATTAAAAAATTAAGATGTGACAATGGTACTGAATATTTAAATAAAGATATGTATAGATTATTTAGAGAAAAGGGAATTGAATTAGAAACATGTCCACCGTATGTACATGAGCTGAACGGTACCGCTGAAAGGTACAATAGGACGATTATGGATAGTGCTAGGTGTTTATTAGCTGAGTCTAAGGTGGAAAGAAGATTTTGGCCAGAAGTAGTCTGCGCCGACGCATATTTAAAGAACAGGACAATGGCAAACACGTTAGAAAGGAATAAATCTCCATATGAGATATTTTTTGTTGAAAAGCCAGATACTAAATATTTGAAATTGTACGGAAGTAAAGTATTTGTGAGAGTACCTGAAAGCAAAAGAAATTCGAAATGGGATAGAAAAACAGATTTGGGAATTTTGATAGGTTATGATGTAACAGGGTACAGAGTGTTGATAGGAAATAGAGTTATTGTAACTAGACACGTTGATGTTATAGAAGAAGATATAAAATGCATTGGGTTTAATGATATTGATGAAAGAAATGAAAACGATAATGACTTAATCCCTTCACCTACTTCGACCCTCGGGGAGAGTAGGGGAAGTAAAACTGATTTAGAAAATTTAAATGAAAATATAAATAACAATGAAAATGCTGATAATGAAGTAGAAGAAGTACCTGAAATAAGAAGGTCACAAAGAACAATTACAAGACCTAGTAGATTTGATGGTAATTATGTATATAGTGGATGTATTTATGTAAATTATTGTAGTGCAGATAGTCCTGCAAGCTTTAAAGAGGCTATTGAAAGTGATGAGTCTAATTTTTGGATAGATGCTATGAACAAAGAAATGAATAGTTTAAAGAAAAATAAAACTTGGGAATTAGTCGAAAAACCAAAGAATGAAAAAGTGATAGACTTAAAATGGATTTATACTAAGAAAAGCGAAAACGTATATAAAGCTAGAATTGTTGTAAGAGGTTATCAACAGAAAGATGTGCTGGATGATATTTATTCTCCAGTAGCGAAAACGCAAACGTTGAAAGTATTATTATCATATTGTTGTCAAAATAGACTTTTAATTGAACAGATGGATGTAGAGACAGCGTTTTTAAACGGTAAAGTTAAGTCGAGAGTATTTGTTAAACAACCTGAAGGTTATGAGGATGGAACTGAAAGAGTGTGTATGTTGAATAAAGCATTGTATGGTCTGCGTGAGAGTCCGAGAGCGTGGTACGAGTGTTTGGATGATTATTTAAAATCATTAGGATTCGCGAGAAGCAAAAATGATTATTGTTTGTATACTTTGAAACAAAAGGATGAGATTATATATTTGATTATATTTGTAGACGATCTTTTGATTTGCTGTAAAAATAGACACAATTTAGATTTGATAAAAGGTTTACTCAAAGAAAGATTTTAGATGAAAGATTTAGGAAAAGTGAGTATGTATTTAGGAATTAATATTGAATATGATGAAAAGAAAAATGAGATGTCTTTAGATCAAGAAAAGTATATTGAATCACTAGCTAGAAAATATCAGATTGAAGAAGCTAAATTATATGAGACTCCTATGGAACAAAATTTGAAACTAGAACCTGCTCAAGAAATAAATGAGAATTTAAAATATAGAAATTTAATAGGAGCACTTTTGTATATTAGTTCAGGAACTAGATTAGATGTGAGTTACAGTGTTAATTATTTAAGTAGATTCCAAAACTGTTACGATGAAACTCACTATAAATATGCATTAAGAATTTTAAAATATTTGTATTTGACTAAAGATTTAAAATTAAGTTACAAGAAAAATGATAAAGCAGATGTTCTTGAATGTTATGTTGATGCCGATTGGGCAGGAGATTGTAATGATAGAAAGTCAACGACTGGATATGTTATAAAGTTATTTGGTAATGTGATTCATTGGAAATCAAGGAAACAAGGAAGTGTAACGAAGTCTTCAACAGCTGCAGAGTATGTTGCACTGTCGGAAGCAGTAAGTGAAATTTTATTAATAAGAGATTTGTTAAATAGCTTTAATGTAGAAATTGAGAAACCAGTAAATGTTTATGAGGATAATTCAGGCGCTGTGATTATTGCCAAGTACGGTAATTTTACTAAAAAATCTAAGTACATCGAAGTACATTATCATTTTGTAAACGAGAATTATGAGAAAGGTTTAATTGATATTGTTAAGGTTAGTACGGAGAAAAATGTTGCAGATATTTTGACAAAGGCTCTTGGACGAGTAAGATTTGAAAATTTGACAAGTTTATTGAATTTAATTTCAAGACTATTGTAATTGCGAGAAACATAAATGTAAGGAGGCGTGTTAGAATATAAGGTACATTTATGTCGACGTATGAGAGAGAATGAATACGTAGCGCCATCTCGCGTATAGCGAGGCGCAAGCTAGCGAGAGCGAGCGGCCGAAGCGGGAGCTCACTCGTCCGCCGTCCTCTGCCAGGAGCAGTTGTAAAGAGAGAGAGCTGTACTCAAGTTAATAAAGTTCACCGTTGTTACTGTTCACAAGAGAGTGGCTTATTTGAAGAAGCCCTGTGTCCCATCCACTACTCATTTCCTGACAAATACTTATATTATCAGGGTACGTTTTTCTTTTTTCTTTAAGAACCTGTTCATGTGTTAATGATATTTTTATTAACCATTAATTAAATATAAAACATTAAATTACTACTTAATTACGCATAAACATTAAAGTACGCGCGCGCGCGTGTTTGTGTGTGTGCATGCGCTCGCTCGTGCGAGTGCAAGTTAACTTGTTACACGTATGATATGATACAAATAAATTTTTTTTCATACAAATTTATAATTAAATTCACAAATTTCAAATTTACCTCTTCGTATAATGGATATATGTCATGGCCGGCTTTTCTTGCAGAACTTCTGATCTTTTGGTATTTGTCTTTTGTTAGGTGTGCGTCTGCTATTAAACCCACAGCTTCTTCTGGAGTCATCTTCTTAGGTGTTTCTTTATTAGCTACTGTGAACAATATGTTAGCTGATTCTGGATCAGTGATGATATCCATCAATTTAGAACCTTTAAGATTTCCGTCCATTTTCATTTTTTTTTAGCAACTGCATAACATTCTTCGCTACTCATTTTCCTACTTAAATTTATTAAGGGGGTGCGAAAGTCAATTAAAAATTCAAATTTCGCGCCACAATATAGCAGACGAAAAAATAAGTAATTTGCCCATAACAAATAGTAAAAACAATATTACGGAAAACCAGGACTGCATTGCCCTCCGTTACATTATTATCTATCATTTAACAAAATTTGAAGTTTCTATATAAATATTTCGCTGAATGGCATTTGAATTACTTGATTTTGAGACATTATTCAAATGCCATTCAGCGAAATATTTATATAGAAACTTCAAACTTTGTAAAATGATAGATAATAATGTAACGGAGGGCAATGCAGTCCTGGTTTTCCGTAATATTGTTTTTACTATTTGTTATAGGCAAATTATTTATTTTTTCGTCTGCTATATTGTGGCGCGAAATTTGAATTTTTAATTGACTTTCGGACCCCCTTAACTTAATTTCTTTAGTTTTTTTTGCTGAGTTTTCATATGAAAGTGTTGGACGACCGTGATCTAAAAATACCGGTAGCAACAGTTTGTTATAATAAACAAAAAAATTATAAAAAATTATAAAAAATCATTTATATATCATATTAAAATTATAAAATTATATATATATTATATTTTACACCAATATTGTCAAAATAGTACTGTACCAATATTGTACCAATATCGTGCACGTACTTTCGTTATTCTATGTAAAATATTTATATCGAAATAAACTGTTTTATATTCTTTATTGACAGAAAAAAATTTGAATGTTGTATTTATAATTTTACCCCTCAGTAATTTTAAGTTTTGTAAAAAAAATCTACTGCCTTTGGCTGTATTTAATTTCTGCAACATTAACACTCATCTCATATAATTATGTACAGTACAAATCATGCATAAAAATATCAGAAGTTTTTTATTTAATGTATAATATTATGCGCGTATACGTTAAATTAAATAATAATTATTTATATTTATACAAATCGTAGTGTAAAAGTAATTGAAATAAATAATTGATTTTTGTATTTTTTAAAATAAATGAAGTTTGAGAAAATTTACATATTATCACTTATTTTTACCTCTAACTAATTTACGAAAATTAGTTACAGAAAAGTGTAGTCATGATAAAGTAAAATGATCAACTTAAATTGAAATTTAAAATACTTACTCGGAGTATTCTCAGGTTCTAAATCACTTTTTTCTGTATAATTGAACTCAAAATAATGATCCAACCAATCTTTGTTTTTTTCCTCAAATGTATTTTTCTTACCAGATGTTAAATTGTTATATCGCCTTTGATAGTTAGTATGAAAGCAGTTTTTAAGCTGACACTTCAAAGCCTTTATAAAATTTACGTCTTTTAAACTATACATTTCAACTAAATTATTTAGTAAGGCTTCTTTTCTGAGATGTATCTTAAGATGCGAAAATTTTTTAAGAATGTTAAATAATTCTAAATTTTGTATTCTTAATGTGAAATTCGACATATTTTACCGACTTCTTTTAGTTTACTCGTCGAAAGTTTCAATAAGACTGATAAATATAAGTAAGAAAATTTTGTTAGAGGACAATACTCATAAGCTCCTACAGATGCAGCTTGTACAAATATGCGGCGTAAATAAATATAATGAATACTGCCTTGTACATATAAACATATAAGACGTAGCATAAGGGCATACATTTCAAAATAGTGATTATTTAAAAAGCGTTAATATTTTATGTATTTAGCTCAATATGATTTTTAAAAGTAAACCATTTTTTAGTATTAAAATTAAGATTCATGTAAGATTTTCTAGTTACAAAAAGATTTACTAAATCTTTGAAACCTACAGTAACGTGTATTAGTGTAGATATTAAGTAGACATTAATTTCTTAATTGGATTCGAAATCGTATATTTTTATCTTTATTTATTGATTATTATAAAATAAATATAGTTTATGTATTGAAATATACATGGAGTATACTGGCAAATAATGATAGTTTACACATTTGAATATGCAGTGTACCATATGTTAATTTTTTTTACACTACACAGAAATTCAAATTTGAAATCTTACATAATAATTGTTCATTATTATTTTTATTTATTGATATTTTTAAATAAATATAACTATGACAATAAATTTATTATATTATACATTATGTGATATATATATAAATAAATATATAAATATATATTGTATTTATAATATAATAAATATAACTACATAACTTATATACTCATATGTACGAAAAGTATACAAGCTATTTTTTCACTCATTAATTCAAATTAAAAAAATACCCATTTTCGATCGCAGCGCGAATATTTATAGCGAAAAAAGCTAATTTTCACTTTTTTCGGTTCTTGGGTCATTGGCAGCTATTACACAGCGAAATTCTTCGAAAAAGGATAAATATAATATTGAAGATTAATATCAAACCTACCGATTGTTATAAAGAACTAAGCGATTCCGCTATTTTTCGAGTGTAGCCTGAATTTTGAAACTTTTTTTAATAAAATTTCCCACTGTGCGACGGCTGCCGCTTGCCGCCTAATGGAGCGCGCGGAACTCTCAGTGGCGCGAAATTCAAATTGACAGTTAAGCAGCATTCGGATGGGTGACAGCGGTGAAATTCGGATATAGTATATAGTATATATAGTATATAGTATATATAGCATATATAGTATATAGTATATAGTATATAGTATATAGTATAAAGTATATAGTATATAGTATATAGTATATAGTATATATAGTATATAGTATTTGGGTTATCAAGTGCCGGTAGACTGCTCTGCAGGTAAGGTAGACTGCTCTGCGGGTGGAGATTGGTTATCTGCTCTGCCAGTAGACTGCTCTACCGTTAAGGTACAGCACTCTGTCGGAAAACTTGAGTGTTAATGTAGACTGCTCTGTCGGTAGAGGTGGGATATCGACCGTTGGTAAGGTTGGATTACCGCACTACCTGCAATTACCAACCGCAGGCAGGGCATCGCTCTACCTTACCGACCGAACGCCAACTCAGAAGGTAACTGCGCCCGGAGTTATATAACTCAGCTACTAACGTTATTAATATGTTAAAATAAAAAAGTTGTTGGAATGAGTGTTCACATGTATGTGCTTGGATGTGTATGGGTGTGTCGTGCATATGAGAGCGAGAGGATGCTACACTTACGATGCCCTTGTGTTTCGGAGCATTGCTCCTGCCCGGCTTGTAGCGCTAACGAGCAAGCCTGTATCTTATGTACAGAGCAACTCAGCTCCTCGTCAAAAGCGCCGTTTCTGTATCATTATAAGAAGGATTGATAATAAAGTACACACTACACTTTTACTCAAACCATACTCATTTATTACGCGCGCTCCCCTCATAATTCAATTTCTAATAAGTTATGAGCTCATGGGTCCGTTGTCAGTGTAAGAACAGTTTGAAATTTATAGCTTATAACGGTTTTGTTTAAGAGTGCCGTAGCTATAAGAGTGCTGTAGTCACCAAGATTGTCGTAGAAATAAAGGACTTCAGTATCCGCAATATCATCAAATTCGACAGTACAAATTTTCAGCAATGGAAATTTCAGATTATTCAAATTTTGGTGTCAATAAAACTGAAGAAAATCACTCTTGGTGAGGAGCCGCGCTCCGCTGACAGTCAAGGTAACGGCCAAGACGCATGGGACGAGAAGGGCGCTAGAGCAATCGTGATTTTATCCTCTGCAATGACGTGCGAGCAGTTAGAGAATTCTTTCACATGTGAAACATCGAAAGCGATGTGAAATCAGCTATGCCATATACATGAAGAGCGCTCAGAAACAAGTAAATTAAGGCTCTTAAACAAATTCCATCAGTGTAAAATGGAGTTAAGCGAGTGTCCACATAGTGTCTCGTGTTCCTTGTCTCTTGTCTCATGTCTCATGCGCGAAAAAAATCGTTGTCCGCAATCTTAATAATCATCTGTAATTTTCTATTGCTATAAACTATAAATGTACAAGAATTGGGACAACGATTTTTTTCGCGCTTGAGACATGAGACAAGAGACAAGGCACATGAGACGCTATGTGAACACTCTCTAAATGAACTTGTGATCAAGTATATCACTAAACTCCAAAACATCGCTCGTCAACTTAAAGATATAGATGAGAAGATTTCTAATACTCAGATCATGGAAAAAATTTTAGGCGGACTCCCAACTAAGTTTTTAGCATTTTACACGGCTTGAGACAGTATGGACTCTAAGAAACAAACGCTTGAAATTTTGCAAGCAAGACTGTTAAAGGAAGAAAGAAGAATTTTAAATGTAGACGAAAATTCAGTTACAAGGAAGGTATCCCAAGTGTAGGTCGCCGATTTGGATGGTATTGCAATATGTTGTAGTACATTAAAAAATAAGAGACACGTATTTTTTTTTACGTGCTGATAGACACTTTAAGGGGGTGAAATCTACCCCTAAAGTTCACCCCCAAAAACAGTTTTTTTCTAATATTTCAAAAACAAATAAAGCTAGCTTAATGAAATCGACGCCAACAATTGAAGAATAAAAAAGACTTCAAAATAGCATCACTTTCAATTTTAAGGGATCCCCTATTTTTTTTCAAGAAAACTAAGCTTTTTTCATCATTTTTCGGCTATAAAAATTACAATAAATTATATATCGCCTGAACTGATTCCATTTAAAAGAAAATTAAAAAAAAGTCGACGTATTTCGTGGTTTTGGCCAAAAAAATTTTTTAGGGGTTAACTACCCCTTATTTATATTTCAGAAACAAATAAAGATACCTTAATAAAACCAACACTAAAAATTTTAAAATAAAAAAGCCCACAAATCTGCATCACTTTCAATTTTAAGGGTAGCAACCTCTATTTTTTTTTCAAGAAAAGTAAGCTTTTTTCATCAATTTTCGGCTATAGAAATTACAATAAATTATATATCTGCTTAAAAATCATTCCACTTAAAAGGATATTAAAACTCAAAGTTGATCTGTCTCGTGGTTTTGGCCAAAATATATCTTTTTGGTGGGTATTACCGATTTTTGTTCTTAATTAAGCAATGGAAGATTAAATATAATTTTTTTAGAAAGTTTTTTCTCTAAACGTTTTTTTACGGTCACATGCATTCTTCAAAAAGTAAAATAGATATTCTTAACTGGTAAGAACCACCCCTATATAACTTAACATTCTCGCCGTTAATGACCATAAAATTTTAACCAATAACACAGATAAACGGTATGTAATTTTAGTGCTTTCGAGCAATACGAAATACTAATTTATCATTAATTTTGCAAAAATAGTTTGATTAAACTATTTGTTTAAACGACTTATTGTAAACTTTTTTTCGAAAAACTAATCTTTAGTTGAATCCCACAAGAACAATAACATGTTTATTTAAACTTTATGTTGTAGTGAACCAAAAAGTGAAAAATATTTATATTTTTTATCTGTGAATAATACATTCTGAAGGGATGAAAATCATCCCCGGAAGTTCATCCCTCCTCCAAAACAGTGTATTATATATTATATCGCATAGCTCGAGGCATTATGGATTGTAAGTTGAACAATAATGATATTCTTCAAAAAAGTGTTTTAAGCATAAAGACTTTTTACACCACGAACATCTAATAATTGCAACATTATTACAACCATTGATCTCACAATGCATTGCACAGGAATCTCCGAAACTGAAACTTACGGGGTCATCGAAATCTCCTGGTTGATTCACAAGGTACCCACTTTTATACCATGGATATTTAAATAGATTTTGGAGATGAAAATTGGTTATGAACTAAAGACTGTAATTTAATTATATTATTTCTCAAATGTAAATTTAAGTGTCTTCGTCTGTGAGCATAACATGGTCTGAAAAATGTTTAACATAGTTCTTCCATGTGCGGAATCCATATACATCTAACGGCTGGATGTTTCCAGACGTTCCTGTAAGTATCATCTTGAGATGTAGTGTTTTATCGTGGGGCGTAAAGGTTGTAACAAAGGTTGTAACTTCCTGTACAACCGTTGGACAATGACCACGTCACGAATCAATTAGCAGCATGCTTGTACGTCCAACTTGAGGAAAATATACCTCTTTTAACCATGCCTTAAAAAGTTCTACAAAGTTTGATTTTATTTAAATGTGTCTTGCGAAATAATTAACGTTTTATTTTTAGAAATTAATAAAACATTATTTTACCTGAATTAAGTTTTCCAGATGTCGAGAATGTAACATATACGTTTGGAGGCCCAAACAAATTTTGTGAGACAATTGGTCCGAATTCTCCGCTTCGTTTCCTTTAATACTAAAAATAAAGGGAATAGTAACTTTCCTTTAACCCTTTGTGGCATACATTTTTTATATGGATGGATTTTCATGAAAATTGGTTTATAGGGGTTTTTGAGGGCGCTGATTACGAATTTGAACTCAGATTTTTTAAATTATTGAAATTCAAAATGGCGGAATCAAGATGGCTGCTAAAATTTCATAAAATTAAGAAATTTTGCTGAAAATTACACATAGGAGGTTTTGTGGGTCGGTAATTACGAATTCGTACTCAGACTTTCAAAATTCAAAATGGCGGATTCAAAATGGCGACCACAAATATGGAAAATTATCATAAAATTTAGAAAAATTTATAAATTTTGCTGAAAATTACACATAGGGGGTTTTGTGGGGCGGTGATCACGAATTCGTACTCAGATTTTCAAAATTCAAAATGGCGAATTTAAAATGGCGACCACAAATATGGAAATTTATCATAAAATTTATCATAAAATTTAGAAAAATTTAGAAATTTTGCTAAAAATTACACATAGGGGGTTTTGTGGCTCAGTAATTACGAATTGGTACTCAGATTTCCAAAATTCAAAATGGCGGATTCAAAATGGCGACCACAAATATGGAAAATTATCATAAAATTTAGAAAAATTTTGAAATTTTGCTGAAAATTACACATAGGGAGTCAATAATTACGAATTCGTACTCAGATTTTCAAAATTCAAAATGGCGGATTCAAAATGACGACCACAAATATGAAAAATTATCATAAATTTACGTTTCGATGGTTTTTCCCGCGCTTGGTTGATTCCAGAGACACAAACGGGGACTTGGCGGTTATTGTCTCCATTTTGTTTCGTTTTTTTTTGTACTTTTTTGTTTTTTTTATTTTTTTTTTATTTTTTTATTTTATCAAGATTCCGTGAATTATCGCATTTTCAGCCGCAATTTTGAATTTCCAAAATGAAAATTTTAATCTTTTGTAAATCATGTATACATAATTTTAGCAAAATTTATCGAATTTTCGAGTTTTCGGCCGCCATTTTGAATCCGCGATTTTGAATTTTGCAAATCTCACCCTAATTTCGTAATCTCACCCTAATATCGTAATTTCCTAATTTCGACCTCGAAAATCCTCTTGTATAGAGCTGCACGAGAGCAAGACAATACGATATTTCTGTAATTATTGTCTCGTTCTTGTAATTTCTTGAAAAATTTTCTCTTGTCTTTGTCTCGTCAGTCAATATGAAAAGTACTATTGTATTGTCTTGAGATTCTTGTTTATATTACAAGTTGATAATATTATAAAGATATATTTTATGTACATGGTATCATATTCAAACGATCAATGTTTGTATTATGTTGCACACAAAAAATTTAGTTAAGACTTTAACATACAAGGTAATCAATATTTAGTTTACTATGATAAATAACCTAACTATCGAATTAAGTTTTTTCGATTAATATTAAATTTGTATTTTTTCACTTTCCATTACGCATAGTATATGATTACAAAACTGATTCATAAGTGTATTCAATTGATTTTTTTTTTTTGAATGTCCAAAAATACAAATAAATATATATTTTGTTTGCATTATAAATACAAGAAAGATTGGTACTATACTGCACAATTTCTAACTGCTAGGGAGCGCCAAGTATGTATATGACTTCCCACAATTCCGCCACTCCGCTGTGTAAAGATTTTTGCTCACACGCGTGCTAAGCCAAATTTCCACGTGTATATTGTCTGCGTCCATAGTCACGCAGCCGGCGCATCCGCGTGCGCTTGCGCATCGTGTGCCGATCAATCATAAGTATCTTACGAAGAGAGATTTCGGTCTGCTCGGAAAAACTCGGATTGGTCGGCGCTAGAGGTGGGAGATATTTATCGATATTTAGAGATATCGATATTTCCAATGAAAAATATCGATATTTCGTATCGATATTTTGCGTACCCGATACTCGGTTGTATCGATACGTTTACCCTAATATCGGAAAAAAATATCGGAGTCCCTATAGGCGCGAGGGGGACGAACGACTGAAATACGGGTTACTTACAGGATACGAGCAGCAACGCGTCTTTTGTCGGCACATCGGCAGTGCTGCCAGTAGCCGGAATAACACTGTTGCGCAGTGCGCATAGGGCTGCCACCTTTTACATTTGAAGTTTCCGGCCGACCGATGACCGCAGGGGGGGGAGTTAGGAGACGTGTACCTCTGCAAATCAGTACATGGTGAAGGAATCTTTTTATGTTTTTGCGATCTAAAAAAAAAAGCTTCGAGTCTGCGCAGTAGAGACTGTCACGGATGGGGCGCGTGCCTTCAAATGACGAGTGAATTTAAGCTAGAGTCGGGTGTTATGTAGAGGTGTAATACAAGGCAAAATAATTATGTAAATAATTCTTAACCCCAAGTAGGCGGGGGATGCGAGTTCCACGCGTATACGGGAGTGCGTCAGACGTGCATACAAGGCAAAATAATTATGTAAATAATTCTTAACCCCAAGTAGGCGGGGGATGCGAGTTCCACGCGTATACGAGAGTGCATCAGACGTGCACACAAGGCAAAATAATTATGTAAATAATTTTTAACCCCAAGTAGGCGGGGGATACGAGTTCCGCGCGTATACGGGAGCGCGTCAGGCAAGATAATTATGTAAATAATTCCTAACCCCAAGTAGGCGGGGGATATGAGGTCCACGCATATAAGGGAGTCATGTAGACATGAAAAAATAAGCAAACCGATTATTTAAATAATTTTTCAACACACAAGTAGGCGGGGGATATGAGGTCCACGCATATAAGGGAGTCATGTAGACATGAAAAAAAAGCAAAAAGATTATTTACATAATTTTTAAAACCAGGTAGACGGGGGACGCGAGGTCCATGCATATTAGGGAATTATGTCCACGTGCAACAATAAGCAAGACAATTATTTAAAAAATTTTTAAACCTAAGTAGGCGGGGGTCGTAAAGTCCACACATATTAGGAAAGTACGTAGACGTGCAACAATACGCAAGACATTTATTTAAACAATTTTTAAACGTAAGTAGGCGGACATATGAGGTCCACGCATATAAGGGAGTCATGTACACATGAAAAAATAAGCAACAAGATTATTTAAATAATTTTTAAATCCAAGTAGCCGGGGGACGTGAGGTCCACGCATATTAGGGAATTTCGTCGACGTACAATAATAAGCAAGACAATTACTTAAACAATTTTTAAACCCAAGTAGGCGGGGGATACGAGGTCCAAGCATATAAAGGAGCCATCTAGACTTGAAAAAATAGCAAAACGATTATTTAAACAATTTTTAAACCCAAGTAGCCGGGGGATATGAGGTCTACGCATATAAGGGAGTCATGTAGACATGAAAAAATAAGTAAAATGATAATTTAAATAATTTTTAAACCCAAGTAGCCGGAAGACACGAGTTCCACGCATATCGGCATATAACGGAGTTCCGTAAAACTGGTTTAAAAATTATTTAAATAATCTTTTTACTGATTTTTTCATGTCTATACATGACTCCCTTATATGCATAGACCTCATATCCCCCGGCTACTTGGGGTTAAGAATTCCTTTACATGATTATTTTGCCTTGTATGCACGTCTGACGCGCTCCCGTATACGCGTGGAACTCGCATCCCCCGCCTACTTGGGGTTCAGAATTCCTTTACATGATTATTTTGCCTTGAATGCGCGTCTGACGCGCTCCCGTATACGCGTGGAACTCGCATCCCCCGCATAGTTGGGGTTAAGAATTATCTACATAATTATTTTGCCTTGAATGCGCGTCTGACGCGCTCCCGTATACGCGTGGAACTCGCATCGCCCGCATAGTTGGGGTTAAGAATTATATACATAATTATTTTGCCTTGTATGCACGTCTGACGCGCTCCCGTATACGCGTGGAACTCGCATCCCCCGCCTACTTGGGGTTAATAATTATTTACATAATTATTTTGCCTTGTATGCACGTCTGACGCGCTCCCGTATACGCGTGGAACTCGCATCACCCGCCTACTTGTGGTTAATAATTATTTACATAATTATTTTGCCTTATATGCACGTCTGACGCGCTCCCGTATACGCGTGGAACTCGCATCCTCCGCCTACTTGGGGTTAATAATTATTTACATAACCATTTTGCCTTGTATGCGCGTCTGACGCGCTCCCGTATACGCGTGGAATTCGCATCCCCCGGCTTCTTGGGTTTAAAAATTATTTAAATTATCGTTTGGCTTATTTTTGCATGTCTACATGACTCCCTTATATGCGTGGACCTTATATGCCCCGCCTACTTGGGTTTCAAAATTATTTAAATAATCGTTGGGATTATTTTCTCATGTCTACGTAATTCCCTAATATGCGTGGACCTCGCGTCCCAAAGTTTAGTTCAAGACAAGACAAGATTCTCGTCATTATTGATACAACAATCTTGATATTGTGTTGAAAATTAAACATAAATATTGTATCGATTATTGCCTTGAATATTGAGGCAAGACAATACAATATCAAGATTACTCTTGCTATATCGTGCAGCCCTACTCATGTACGTAATTTCAAATAAATCGAAGCATCCGTTCTCCTCCACATGAATTATTTCGATGAAAATGACCTTTTTTATTGTTTATTTATTTATTTAACAAATTTTTAAACAAATATCAATGTATATGTTATGCAAAGTACTTCCTAAACTTCTACTTAAATGAAATTTAAAAAAACCGGACGAAAAAGCGTGATATAGTCTCTGATATACCATAAATTAGAAGATTATTTTGGTGGTTAATATATTAACTACCATGCCGCAAAGGGTTAACTGAAACTGTCGGCTGTACAGTATAGCTGAGAGTTATTCATGTGACAGACTGTACAAGGCATTGTACTTTATTTCCTCCTTCAAAACCAAGACATCGACCAGAATGCATTTCCAACTGAAAACCACTCTGGTCTGAATTATACGTATTGTCAGCGCCTACTTCATTAATCAATTCTTTGTCTTCTGTTACGAGTTCTACTTCTTTTTTATACAAATCATTTCTATTTTCTATACTTTTTTTTGTGATAAATTTATTAATTTTTCGAGAAACAATTCAATGGGAGTTTATAAATTTTGAAAGCCAACGTTTTGAAGCTGTAAATCTTACGTCCTCATTTCCGATTAATTTTTGTGCTTGTAGAGCTTATCTTCTTAAATCGTTGTCATGACTTATTAATCCAGCTTCAGTAGCAGCTTTAAAATTTTCTAGTATGAAATCGCAAATTCTTGCAATTTTCTCTGGGTAAGTTCCACCTTGATTGATTTGATGAGCCCAGCGATGTAATTGTGTTTCAGAACTAACTTTCCTGAATCTATTTTGAACTGTTTTAAGCGATAAATTCTTTTTTGTTTTTCCATTTCTCCAATAATCTACAGCCCTTTTTTGTATTCAAAACTCAATGGTTCTTCATCTCTCGTACATCGATCCGTAGGTAATTCAGGACCGTAAGGTAATGTATGTAAATCAATATCTTCCACAATACGTGCATCTGATTCTTTATATTCTTCTTGAAAATCCAACGATTTTTCCATTATAACATCTATGCTATCAGACGATTCCATTAAATGTATCATTTGCAATAGTCTTTTATTTCTATTTCTTTAATATTATAAGAGCTTTCTTCAATATCAAGTGTTCGGAAATAGGCAAGCAGCAAATTAATAACATTCAGAGTATTAATTTTCATTTTGAGTGCTAAAATAATAAAACACTTATAAGAATAATCGCATACAGAAATAGTATCTTTACAACACACATATGTAAAATGGTAAAAATAAAAATATTTTTTTTAATTTGTATGCGTCACCCCTTTAAACGTTACATTACGTTATGAGAACATAGATATTGCTCAATGAGAAATCTTTGTACGTGTTGTACGCTGTCATGCGACCAATGTCTTTTTACCGGGAAATATTTGTTTAAATATTAGAAAAATATCATGTTTTCGCAAGATAATAATGTTGTATTTAAAGAGGCGACAAATACAAATAAAACAAATATTTGTACTTTAGGCCATCCTGTTAAGAATCTATCAAGAATATCGTATCTGTATATTTCTTTACTAAAGCACTTGATTAAAATAAAAAAAAAGGTAATCTCGAGTTTTTTTTTAATTTGTAAACATTAATCGATAAGGTGTATTGCACAAATCATATATGCCTGTTAATTTAGATTTATTAAAACTAAGATTTAGTTATTTAAAATTATTATTTATATGTAAAATTTATGTACAATTTATAAAAATTTATTATTTGTAAAATATCTAATAGTAAAGGAACCGTATACAATTTTGGCTAAAAATTGAATCAGGAGTTTATAATTTTGTTAATAACATAAAGTAAACAATACAGTATACACAATAAAGTATATTCTGATACATTTTTTATTATCGTGAAAATATTAATAATAGTTTATGCACGTATGAATCAGGATTTAAAAAATTTTAAAAATTAAAGAAAAATCAGTTTAAACTATTTGTGCTCTATAACGTCAAATATATATCCAAAAAATGTAACAATGTATGAAATTGCATACTTTTAAATATGTTAATTAAAATGCGACGAGGTACTTAGACGTAGAACGCCGAGCCCGTGCCTCTGCAAATACTTAAGCTCAACTCACCAACTCGCGTATTCTCTCCTTCCCTCTCGCTCAACTTCCCGTCTGTCCAAAAGGAGGTTCCACTGTATCGCCGTACACTCGGACAAGCGATGATGCTGAAAAAGGTTGGAAAGGGTTTCGCTCTAAAATAAACACTCAAAGACAGCTCTTCACTTCAACTCTTTCATTTTATTAAAACTTAACCCTAACTACATTTCGCTAAGGTTAATTCTTTCATACTCTCACTCTGTAGTGTTAATTCGGCGCACGGGAAAGCTCCTTCCTGCGTTGCCGCGCGATACGTACTTACTTTCTCTCTCTCTCACTCTCTCTTTGCGTGCAATCACGTTATACGCCGAACCGCGCGACACTCGCAAAACCGGAAGCCATCGCCGCGTGATTCCTGAATCGCCGCATTAGTAAATCTGTCTCGCGGCGACCACGATGCCGCGATGCAATTCCGGAAATCGCGGCGTACAGTTATTCCTCTCTCTCTTTTTCTTTTCCTCTCTCTCTCTCTCTCTCTCTCTCTCTCTCTCTCTCTCTCTCTCTCTCTCTCTCTCTCTCTCTCTCTCTCTCTCTCTCTCTCTCTCTCTCTCTCTCTCTCTCTCTCTCTCACTTCATGCAACGGCGGTTACCGCTCGCGTGCTAGCTACGCCGCACACTCGCTGGAAGCTATCGCTGCGCGATCCTCCGAATCGCCGCGAACGCTAATTTCCTCGGTGAAGACCGTGACGCCGCGATGCTATTCCGGGAATCGAGGAGTTCCTGTCTCTCTCTCTCTCTCTCTCTCGCTCTCCACTTCGTTGTGCAAACTCTCCCTCTCCCTCACCCACTTGCGAACTCCAAGCAACCAAGGTCGCTGCCCACACACCAGCCTCTTAGCACGTTCACCTGTCTCGATGCAAAACAGTGGACGCCCTTGGCGCTGCGCCGTCCTCTCACCGATGGTTTGGGACCTCGAAGGCTCCTTCGCACGTCCTCCCAGTATGCTCTCTCTCCCTCTCCCTCCCTCCCTCCCGCCCTCCCTCCGTCCCTATCTCTCTGTCTCTCTCTCTCGCTCTCTTATACTTCCTAACGCGTCTCTGCTCTCTGTTTGTCCCTCCTCTCGTTCTCTCTCTTTCTTCGGCACCGCTACTCCTTACTCACGCATGCTCAAAACTTCTCCCTGATAAAGCACTCTCTCTTTCTCTACTTCTCTCTTTCTTTCAACGTTCTCTCTGCATCCGCTTTCTCCGAACTGACGTTTTTTCGCGACACGCCGGCAACTCTCAAACAGCTCCCGTCACCGTAGCAACCGTTGCCTGCCTGCTCGATGCTACCGTACCTCCGTTGTGCCGCCCGTGAGGTGCTGCCAACTCACTCGTCGCGACGTTAGCATCAGAACGCGCAAATTTCGAACACATTGCCCGCTCTCTCTTCGTCACCACTCTACTTAAATACTTACCCGTGACCAGCTCACGGCAGCCATAACCGCATCCACATCCAGCCAAAGTCTCGCCGCTCATATACCGAAGCAAAACTCATGTAACACCAAAATCATAAAGGGAAAAAAGGCCCTATTAGTAATTCCGCCTAGGTATCAATAATTGTCCGGCCGTCACGAGTCGAGAGAGAGAAGGAAGCGAGGAGTCAAAATACAACTTTACAAACTCCCCTCCCCCCCCCTAAGATGGAATACTCTCCGAGATCCCGCTCTTAACAATTTTGGAGGCACTCTGCCCCCTCCCCCTTTCCTCTCTCTCTCTCCCATAGCACATCAGGCCGAACCAAAAAGTAACTAGTTAAATGACTCACCGGGGAATCCGCTTCTCCCCGCTTCCTGTCTCCACTTGGCCTCGGCTCTCCACTTTGATCTCACGTCCTGGGTTGGGTGATCAGGATAGTTTTCCGGAACCCTGAATTTCTTTGCTCTCTCTCTCTCCATAGCGGTGTTGGTGACCCCACCCCTTTCCTCTACTAACCCCGGCTCTTACCTTAACTGCACTCTTTCTCCCTCTCCACAATCCGCTCAATCCTTTCTCTTTACTCAACTAACTCATCTTCACTTTCAAGCTCTACCTTACCTCTTTTCCTACTTCACTCCTTCTATCCATTATCCTCAGGCTCCACGAACTCAACTCTCCACTCAATTAATATCTGAATGTGAACCGGATGTCCGTCGGAATAACCGCAAGAGTACGGCACTACGGTCCTCAACCGGAAGATCCTGCAGGCAGTTCACCAGGCGCAGCGCCTCCCCGACCGGCATCAGGTCAAGCCCATCTAGGTTCACCCCTCCTCGCGGCTGGGAGGCTATCACCGATGCGACCGCAGGCTCCTCCGGTGTTTCGTCTCGCAACTCGGGTGCTGGACGGCCTCGCGGCTCTCTCTCCAGATGCGAGGAAACAAGTACCCCCTCAAAATGCGTCGCCCGGTCGGCGGGAACTACCGTCATGGAGACCACGACAGAGGTCAATTCCCGCCACTGCACGAGCGGCACCTCGTGAGCTTGCCGGCGGAACAACGACGACTGTCCGGGAGGTGGGGCATCAACGCTGGCGGGTGCCGGGCGTTCTATCCCTCCACGCCCCTCTGACGTAGTCGCCACATTGCCTTGCCAATACGAGGCCGAAAGGCGCGGACCATCGCAGCCATATAGCTCCTTAATGTAGGCGCGATGAGCCATCCAGCATCTAGGGCAGACCGTGAGGTTCGCTCCTCTCCGCCCGCAATTGTGGCAGAACACTACCGCAGGCCGGGGGTACCGCAGGCAGGAGTGATTCCGCTGCCAGCAATTGTAGCATGCCTTCGGGGGAGGGACGTACGCGGGATCGGTAGGGATCGAAAGAAGCCCTCCGAACATTATTCCTCGCGTCTTGATGGGTGGAGGCTCTTTCCCGCTTCCCTTCGTGCCCGCGATCGCCCTTGACCGACCCTGCTCTACTCTGCTCTCTGGTCGAAGAGAGGGAGGCCACCGAGGGGAACCAGAAGGAGGCGAAAGTGATCTCGGGGGTGTGGACACGCCCGAGACATAATCGTCAAACTCTAAGTGCCGCCTCGGGTTATACGGCTTCGGCCTCTTCTTCCTCTTCTTCCTCCACTTACCACTTGCGGGCGTTGCCGGCGGTGGAGGTCCCTCGATGAAGGGAACGACCTCGATCTCTGCTGTGAGGGTTCCCTCCTCCAAGTCCCACTTCATCGGCTCCTGGGAGACCGGAGCCACCTGAATCGGGAGTGTCCGGGGCACGAACTGGGGTGGTAAGGCCGGCTCCATGAACTCCAGGTCTCTCTCACGGCCCTCCGGACCCGGCTTCTCCAGTCGCCGAGAAACGCGGCGTCTGGGTAAGGGAGCTCTCTGGGGTGCCTCCTCCGGAGGGGCCTCCACGCTGGCGGCGGACAGGTAGTCGGTGAGCTCCCTCTCCGCCGCCCGGCTAAGCCTCCCCGATCAGCATCAGGAAATTTAATAAAGATTTTAATGAATTCTTAATGAATGCTTTTTTCCAGTAGGATTTTTAATAGAATTCTTAATGATAGCTTCATGTTATAACGAATGTCCGCCTCTAAAGCATTCATAAAGAATTCTCAATTTTAAAATTTGATTTTGTACTTGCGCAAAAAGAATTGATAAAGAAATCATAAAGAATTCTTTATGTGCGCTTTCTATAAAAGTTTAGAGAAATTATTTTTAAGATCTGTAAAGTATATTTATATAAATTTTCGCATATCATTAGAAATTGTTTATAAATTAATCGCATTTTAATTATCGCAGAAAAAAACTTACATAAAATTTTCGCCCTGACCGAGAATCGAATCCACGACCCTTGGGTTACTACGCACGCACGCTATCCGTTACGCTATCGCTCGCATGGAAGAACTTGGACATTTCCATCTACTTAAGCTGCATTATCCGTATTTATTCAATATTAATATTTCATTATAATTTTTCATCTGATATATTAATGGTTTTTAATAATTATTTATATTTACACAATATTTTATGAAAATGATTAAATTATGATAAGACGTTAATTAATTAAATTCGATTTACTTAAAATATTTAGTGCCGATAAAGTAGAAATCTTTGGTATTAAAACATCTATATTTTTTATTGAAATGAAATATTAGCTTTATTCTAAACTGCTATCTAAAAGAAAATTTAGATTTTAAAAATTTTCATTCTGTAAATATTTTCTTTCTTCAAGAAAATGGTTCTTTATTCCTGCTATGTCATCATCTTAATTAAAAAATTTCGTAGTACCGGGTGTCCCATTTTAAAACCACCAGGCAAATATCTCGAAAACTAAGGGAGCTGGAAAAAAACTTTTAATACAAAAGTTGTAGGGTTCAGAGGGGCCCAACTGACCGTGACCTTGGTTATGACCTTGAGATCAATGATCAAGGTCATTTGAAGGACAAATCGATTTTTTCAAATGGGAACCCCCACTTTTGACCTCGTAAATGGAAAGAGCAGAAAATTTTACGTTCCGATATGTCCTTGAGTCAAGGTCATGGTCATCGTCATGGTCATGTTTAAAATCAAAATCAATCAACGCATCAAAACATTCCCATAATTAGGCATACGAGACAAATTGTTAAATACAAAAGCTGTAGGGTTCAGAGGGGCCCAACTGATCGTAACCTTGGTTATGACCTTGTGGTCAATGATCAAGGTCATTTGAAGGTCAAATCGATTTCTTCAAATGGGAACCCCCCTTTTTGACCTCGTAAATGGAAAGAGCGGAAAATTTTACGTTCAGATATGTCCTTGAGTCAAGGCCATGGTCATGGACATGGTCATGTTTAAAATCAAAATCAATCAACGCATCCAAACATTCCCATAATTACGCATACGAGTGTTAAATACAGAAGTTGTAGGGTTTGGAGCGGCCCAACTGATCGTGACCTTGGTTATGACCTTGAGGTCAATGATCAGGGTCATTTGAAGGTCAAATCGATTTTTTCAAATGGGAACCCCTATTTTTGACCTCGAAAATGGAAAGAGCGGAAAATTTTACTATTTTTACTATTATCAATATTTACCAGGGTTAACCACTTATATCAAATAATAACAAAAGTTAATAAGTGTTGACCACCTGTATCCAATAGTGACCGGTAGTATTCAGCATTGATCGGTAATAGTCAATAATTATTACTGTTTACATCAAATTGTTTTCAAATTGAGCACACTTATATTGGCACAGAAAATTAAACTTTTTCGTTTTAAAATATTGTATAGTATAATAACATATTATTTCTTTTGTAGTGTGTTTTGATAAATAATTGCATTTACAACTAAAAAAGAATGCCTGACTATTCTGCTAATGAAATAGTTGACATTCTTCTTATTTTAGGAGAATGTCGACGAAACTATCGAGAGGCAAGCAGATTGTATCGTGCTCGGTTCCCTCAACGACAACATCCTGATCATACGGTAATACGTGACATTGAACTGCGCGGTCGACAAGGAAACTTCGTTTGAAGAAGGAGGACACTGAATGAACACGATTATGAAAATAATCCTCGCTTTCTTGCTGTTCTAGCCATGGTATATTTAAATGTTCATGTCATTTTACGCGAAATCGAGTTAACAATGGGTATTCCAAGATCTACGGCCAGTAGATATTTACGATATGCGCGTTACCATCCTTACCACATTACTCTAAATCAAGCTTTAACTGTGGAAGATTATCGACGGAGAATAACATTTTGCCAATGGGCAACACAACAAATTACTGATGATGAAAATTTCTTTAACAATGTTCTTTTTAGCGACGAGGCTACATTTCAGAGTACTGGTATGTTGAATCGCCATAATTGCCACTACTGGTCTCCTGTTAATCCTCATTGGATGCGAGAAGTTGATCATCAGCATCGCTGGAATGTAACGGTATGGTGTGGTATTATTAACGGATGTCTGATTGGACCTTATTTTTTTGAAGGTCACGTAACTCAACATACTTATTTACAGTTGCTGAGAGACGAGCTGCCACTCTTTCTAGAAAACGTTGATCTCCATACAAGGGCCAGAATGTGGCTACAACAAGATGGTGCTTCTCCACATTATGCCAGAATTGTCATAGATTTTCTTAATGAAAGGTTTAACGGTCGATGGATTGGTAGAGGAGGTCCCGTAGCATGGCCACCAAGATCTCCAGATCTGACATCTCCAGATTTTTATTTATGGGGCTTCCTAAAAAATACAGTCTACCGCAACAGGCCAACTACAAGAGATGACATGATTCAAAGGATTACACAAATCTGCTTAAGTATTCCACATCAAGTATTATTAAATACTGTTAGAAACTTTAAAAGGAGAATAGAATGTTGTCAATAAGTAAATGGTGCAACTTTTGAGCATCTTCTTCAGTAAATGGTGACCGAAACACTTGGATCCTATGACTAAATACACATGAACGTGGAATTTTCCAATGAATTTTTAGCTGGCCTGATCATCCCCGACCATGCCTTAACTGGCCGGGTCATCTCCGACCTTGCCTTAACTGACCGGGTCATCTCCGACCATGCCTTAACTGGCCGGGTCATCTCCGACCTTGCCTTAGGTGACCGGGTCATCTCCGACTTTGCTCTTAACTGCACGGAAACTGACCATAACTTTGACCATGACCTTGACCCAAGGTCATATCAGAATTTTTCGGTTTTTCTATTTACGAGGTCAAAAGTGAGGGTTGCCGTTAAACAAAATTGATTTAACCTTCAAACGACATCATCCTTGACCTCAAGTTCATGGTCAAGGTCACGATCAGTTGGGCCCCTCCAAACACTACAACTTCTGTATTTAACACTCGTATGCGTAATTATGGGAATGTTTGGATGCGTTGATTGATTTTGATTTTAAACATGACCATGACCATGACCATGGCCTTGACTCAAGGACATATCTAAACGTAAAATTTTCCGCTCTTTCCATTTACGAGGTCAAAAGTGGGGGTTCCCGTTTGAAAAAATCGATTTGACCTTCAAATGACCTTGATCATTGACCTCAAGGTCATAACCAAGGTTACGATCAGTTGGGCCCCTCTGAACCCTACAACTTTTGTATTTAACAATTTGTCTCGTATACCTAATTATGGGAATGTTTTGATGCGTTTATTGATTTTGATTTTAAACATGACCATGACCATGACCATGACCATGACCTTGACTCAAGGACATATCTGAACGTAAAATTTTCTGCTCTTTCCATTTACGAGGTCAAAAGTGGGGGTTCCCATTTGAAAAAATCGATTTGACCTTCAAATGAACTTGATCATTGAGCTCAAGGTCATAACCAAGGTCACGATCAGTTGGGCCCCTCTGAACCCTACAACTTTTGTATTAAAAGTTTTTTTCCATCTCCCTTAGTTTTCGAGATATTTGCCTGGTGGTTTTAAAATGGGACACCCGGTATATTCTGAGATCCCCATACGTTATCAGCCCATGAATTTTATTTCTTTCATCACATCTAAACGAAAATTTTAGGAAAAAGCGTTCGCTCAGGCCCCAAAACCTAATAAAAAAATCAATTTTTTTTTAATTAAATTTTTCAAATTGAAAAAAAAATAAGTATTTTTACAATTACATTTGCTAAAAAATTGAATTGATATATTTTGACTTAAATCCAGTATTATACAAAAATCTTTAAAAAAATAAAATAATATAGAAAACTTTTTAAAACTTAATGATTACTTTTTTTTAATTTAGTAACACATCTCTGGTAGAAATGGTAACCAACCGTTCGCCATCCGTTCACCAAATCGCAAAGGTTTGGCCAGCCATTTAACCAACGGTTGGTAATAATTACCACTTATTTCGTCACGGAATAAGCCTTGTGGTTGGCCAATGAATGCTATAATAAGAAAAGTGATTTCTTGATACAAATAAATGGCTCATTAACTTCGTAAATGGTGGCCGATGACGGAGTCAAGGTGGTGCGCGACGTAGGTTTTTTGCATGTAGGTGTTGGAACACATCGAATGCGTGGTCTAGGTCTTTGGGCTAGTCGATTACGGAGTGTAGGTGATGCGCACCGTAGGTTTTTGGCTGTAGGTGTTGGATCTCATCGAATGCGTCGTCTAGGTGTTCAGGGTGACCGATTACAGAGTCTAGGTGGTACGCTCCGTAGTTTTTTGTATCTAGGTGTCGGAATTCATTCCAAGCGTCGTCTAGATGTTCGGGATAGACGATGACGATGTGTAGGTGGTGCGCTCCGTAGTTTTTTGCATTTATGTGTTGGAACACATTGAATGCGTGGTCTAGGTCTTTGGGGTAACTGATCCCGGAGTCTAGGTGGTGCGCACAATAGGTTTTTGGCTGTAGATGTTGGGTCTCATCGAATACGTGGTCCAGGTGTTCAGGGTAGCCAATGACGATGTCTAGGTGGTGCGCTGCGTAGCTTTTTGCGTCTAGGTGTCGGAATGCATTACATGCGTGGTCTAGATGGTCGGGGTTCCTCGTCAAAAAACTATGGAGCGCACTACCTAAATATCATTATCAGCTCTCCCAAAAACCTAAACCACGCATTCGATGTGTTTCAACACCTAAATGGAAAAAACTACGGGGTGCACAATCTAGACATCGTTTTGGGCTACCCCGAACACTTGGGCCACGTATTCGATAAGATCCACCACCTACAGCCAAGAACCTACGGTGCGCATTACCTAGACTCCGTAATTGGCTACCCCAACGACCTAGACTACGCATTCGATATGTTCTAACACCTAGATGCAAAAAAACTACTGAGCGAACCACCTAGACAGCGTCATCGGCTACCCCGGATACCTAGACAACGCATTCGATGAGATCCAACACCTACAGCCAAAAACCTATGGTGCGCACCACCTAGACTCCGTAATCGGTCACCCGGAACACCTAGATGACGCATTCGATAAGTTCCAATACCTAGAGACTCCGTAATCGGCTTGGCCCCAACGACCTAGACTACGCATTCGATATGTTCCAAAACCTAGATGCAAAAAATGACGGAGCTCACCACCTAGACATCGTTTTCGGCTACCCCGAACACCTGGGCCACGCATTCGATAAGATCCAACACCTACAGCGAAGAACCTACGGTGCGCACCACCTAGACTCCGTCATCGGTCACCCGGAAGACCTAGACCACGCATTCAATAAGTTCCAACACCTAGAGCCACAAACCTACGGTGCGCACCACCTAGACTCCGTCATCGGCTATCCAGACCACTTAGACCACACATGGAATGCATTCCGACACCTAGATGCAAAAAACTGCGGAGTGCACCACCTAGACATCGTCATCGATTACCCCAAACACCTGGGCCACGTATTAGATTCACCCTGAGATCTTAATGCTAAAAACTACGGATCGCACCATAGTCCTACCTGTAGTCTATCATCGGCCACCCCAAAGACCTAGTCCACGCATTCGATGCTTTTAATTATCGATAGTTCACCATCCACTGACCAATCGTTCGTCAATATTTTTGTTATTCGTTGGCCAAAAAGATTGGCCAACCGTTGCAGTTAAGCCATTTTGGTTGGGTTATTTTCTACCAGGGCATTGATAATAAAAATTCATTCATAAAGAATACTTTATGAATACTTTTATTAAAAATTTGAAATGCCTTATTTGCTTGATATAATTTCGTCTTTAATTAATTTCTTCATAAAGAATACTTTATGAATACTTCTACTGCGACCATGAAATACCTCGCTTATGGTTGAAGCCACTTTGTATTTCATAATTTTGTTCATAGTGAATACTTTATGAATCCTTTTATTACAATTACAAAATGCTTTGCTTACGGTTGATACTATTTTATATTTTTAAAAATTTTTTCACTAAGATTACTTTATGAATACTTTTTGAATACAATAAGTTTTTATTTAATGCGGACATTAGAAAATTCTTTATGAATACTTTTTTTTTCAGAGTGTGCTTATCGGGTCTCCTCCTCGCTCAACTCTCTCTCATTCTCCACTACGGTCGGGACGCCGTCTTCACGATTCTCCGATTCCAGTGCTGTCGGGCAAGGTTCCAGACCCCCATGGGATCGATCGACTAACCGTCGGGAAATAGCTCTCTGACGGCGGCAAACCTGCATTTCTATCTCCGGCTCCCCTTCCAAAAGGGCCGAAGGAAGCTCGGAGGCAACGCTGCAGGATAACAAGGCCTGAACCCCCGCGGCGACCACACCCAGAGGTGGAGAATCACCCGGTGATTCTTCCCCGATCACCATTCTGGTCCCGGTTGCCCGCTCTAACTTCCCTCTCTCCAGTGATCTCCTCTCTTCTCTCATCTCTTTCTATTTCTCTCTATCGCTCTCCTCTCCTCGGGCTCTCTCATTCTTTTTTTCTTTTTCGCTTTCTAACTTAACTCTTTCCTTCCTTTCTCTCTCTACTCTCACTCTCTCTACTATTTCTGCTTCCAGCCGCATTCTCTCTTCCTTCTCTCTTTTCCTCTTCTCCTCTCCTCTCTCTCTCTTTCTTCTCTTTCTCTACCCTCTCTCTTTCTCTACTCTCCTTCTCCTCCGCCTCCATTTCTTCCGCCCAAGAAACGCGGGGTAAGAGCCGATGCGGCAGCACACAATCGCCCCGTCCTCAAGTTCAGGATCTCTCCGGTCGACGTTGCTCGAAACGTCTCCGGGAGCTCTTGAAACTCAGGGAACGGAACGTGCGTCACCCCAATCCCTCCCTGTCTACCCGCCACACCTCTTCTTTCTCCCATCTGAAACATTCCAACCAACAAAAAGAAAATTAATCTTTGAGCCTCGCTGGGATCTCAGCAGCTCTCGTCGGGACATAACGCTTAAGTTCAGAAACATGCACTTTCGCCAGCCGCCGATTTGATATTTCCCTTTGACCGAGTACGTAAACCATGGGGGAAATAATCTCGATCATCTCATACGGACCCTCATACTTCGGTGCCAGTTTCGGATTAAATTTCTTCGCATTAAACAGTGCATTTTTCTCATCACGCTATCACCTACTGAGAACTGCACATCCTTTCTTCCCTTATCATAGTGCTTACTTTACACCTCCCAGGCCTTGTCAATGTGACGACTCATCAGGTCTCTCAACGCGTCCAAACGCTTCATACGATCCACCCATACTCCCGGATCTATCTTTTCCACTAACTTCTCGCTCTCCACTTCGCGTGGTAGGCTTCTGACTGGTCGTGGATGTCGACTAAAATTAAGGAAAGCTGGTGAAACCTTCGTCGTGGCCTGTACCGCAGTATTCACCGCGTTCCTAAATTCATGAATATGTCGGTACCAGTTGCGGTGATCGGAGCCCACGAAAGCGGAAATCATTGCCTTTAAGGTACGATTGCTACGTTCTACCGGGTTTGCCTCCGGGTGGTAGGGTGGTAACGTCACATGCTTCACCCCATATTCCTCCAACATTGTTTTCACGAACTTATTGTCGAACTCCTATCGCTAAGTAGATAGTCAGGGGTCTCCCTCCCGAATAAAATCAGCTCCTCTACGGCTCTCGATACTGATTTCCCATCAGCCTTACGGAGAGGTTCCACCTCAATCCAACGGGTGAATAATTCTTGGAAGACCAATAGATAGCGGTGCTGGTACTTACTCGGTGGGAATTCCATCGTGTCTACCGCGGCTACGGCCCACGGTCTCTCTCCTATTCGGATCCCCATAAGACCTTGAGGATCCGTCTGTAACCCTTTATACTTCTGACACAGCTCACATTCTCGCACAAACGTATACACGTCATGGTAGACCCCTTTCCAATAATACTCTCTAACAACACGATCATATGTCTTTTCTACACCCAAATGGCCGGACGATGGAGCTTAATGAGCATCCTCCATTACTCTCTCTCGATATTCCCCGGGTAATACCAATCTCCACTTCTCTTCTTGATGATCCACTGGATCCATCAACGGGGCCGCTCTGTACCTTTACAGGCACCCTCCTCCACTTTCCACTGCTGAAATTTAGCCAGAAATTTTTCCACTTTCTCGAGCATTCTTAAGTACTACGGGTCCTTAATCTCCCCAAACCCGGCTATCTCTACCCCTTCCGACTCTTGGGCTCTTGAAAGTGCATCTGGTACCTGGTGTAGGGTTCCTTTGCGATGCACTATAACGAAATCCGATTGCCGGAGTTGTAAGGCCCAGCGCGCCAACCTCCCAGTTGGCTCCTTGAGGTTACACAGCCACCGCAGAGCTCTATGATCTGTTACCACAGTGAACTTGTAACCCTCCAAATACGGTCTCAGCTTTTTAATTTCCCACACCATGGCCAGACACTCCTTCTCGGTCGTCGTATAATTCTTTTCGACAGAAGTCAACACTCGACTAACGTACACAATAGGATGTTCCCCGTCTTCACTTTCCTGAGTTAGGACCGCTCCTAATGCATATCCACTAGCGTCACACCGCACCTTGAATGGCTTGCTGAAATCCGGTCATGCCAGGATCGACGCCGACGCAAGCGCTCTTTTCATCTGCTCAAAGGCCTCTTCCTGCTCTTCTCCCCAACTCCACTCTCTCCCTTTCTTCAACAACTTCACCAAGGGAATTTTTATTCCCGATTCATTCTCAATGAACCGGGAGTACCACCCCAGCATCCCTAAGAACCGGCGTAGTTGCCCCACATTCTTCGGAGCGGGGTAATTAGCCACTGGCGCCACCTTCTCTGGATCCGGTCTCAAACCTTCTCGATACAATAGAAAACCTAGGTACGACACCTGCGAGCAGCAGAATTCACACTTCTTCCGATTAACCTCCAATCCAGCTCCCACTATTTCGGTTACCTGTAAATCCAGTAAAGGTGATCCTCGAACGACTCCGTGGCGATGATTATGTCATCAAGGTAACCGAAGACATTCGGTTGCATCTCTGGACCGAATAAGGAATCAATCAGTCTCTGAAGTGTACTTGGCGCGTTCATTAACCCGAAAGGCATCCGTGTAAACTGCCACAAATCCGACCCCGGCACAGAAAAGGCCGTATATTTTCTACTCGCCTTCTCCAAAGGGATCTGATGGTAGGCATGCTTGACATCAATTTTCGTCAGATACTTCGCTCGTCTCAACTTATCTAAAATCGTATCCATATTCGGAATGGAGTACGCATCTCGGCGTGTCACCTTATTTAAAGCTCGATAGTCCACACAGAACCGATAAGTGCCGTCGGACTTTTTGATCATCACCGGAGCACTACTATAGTCACTGGCCGACCTCTCGATTATTCCCTCATTAAACATCCGCTCCACTTCCTCAATCGCCACTTGTTGCATCATAGGTGATATTCGACGGAGATGATGCTTAAATGGTTTCGATCCTTGCACGTCTATTGTATGCTCTGTCAGAGTTGGCACCCCCTTCTTTCGCTCCCCCGCCGAATAAATTAGCAAGCGGTCCACTAATCTCTCCACTTTTTGTCTCTCGTCTTCCTCCAACTCAGAAACCTCTGCACACTCAGCATGAATGATGGCGTTTTTCTCCTCGCTCGTCTTGGCAAAAGGTCTCCAACGCCCCTTTCTCACTCTCCACACTCCTCTCCCGAGCTCGCGTCCACGTTGAACAACTTACAGAAATCCATCTCTAGGATGATTTCCTAGTTTAGATTATGCAGAGCCTTCATTGGTAACGATGCAGCATGATTATCGATATCCAACATCACGTTCAGCCCATCCATGACCTTGGTGATTCCTCCAGTGACGTTGCGTACCGCCGTTGTACTATCTCCTAATCGATCCTCGAACCGCTCTGCTACGCTGGGTTCAACTAACGATAACATCGCCCCCGGGTCGAACAAGGCTTTATAAATCTATCCACCGAGTTTCATTAAAATGAAGTTTCGATTTTCCCCACATAATCCTGCGACTGCAACGGGATCCTCCTCTAACTCCTTTTCCCCACTATCATCTGGCATCGTTTCTTCTCTGTTTTCCTCTACTTCGTTCTCCTCTCTCTTCTCCACTTCAATCTCCTTGACCTCCTTCAACGGCAACAAGTCAACCGGTAATTTCACTTCCTCTATCTTCACACTCTCCAGCTCATACATGATATCTTCGAGCCACCCGTCGTCACTGGAATTTTCATTCCATCCATCTACTGACAAACGGACTTCTGGCGTAACCAACTCTGGCTGTCTGGCTTTGGGCGCGCCGCTCTCCTCTTTAGTCGTCTCCTCTCTTTTACTCATCTCGTTTTCCCCTTGTGTCTCCGGTATCACTAACCTCTGCTTCTTTTCTGCACTCTTTCTTCGCTCCTCTCTCCTTCTCCACGGGACTCATTCCACCTCTCACTTCTACGCTTACATCTCCCTCTATCTTCTTCTCTCTCTCCTTACTCTCTCTCTCTCTCTGTCTCCACGAGTCTTTCCTGACTCCTCTGAAGTTTACTGGGGGACAAACACATTTAAGCTGCCCGTCCCCCAGCCTGCCCGTTTCCCAACTTCGCTCGTAATGGCGCATATTTTGGACAGGTCTTAAAGGTTACATTCGGTGCATCACAGTTCTGGCAGCACTCACGTGGAGGCTGAGTCGGCTGATTACGTGTCGAATAATTTCGCACCGTATGTCCCTTCTGTTTACACAAGTAACAAACCACTTCAGGACACACAGAGGCTTTGTGACCCACTGCTTGACAGAGGTTGCCAACCCCCATAAATGGTCTCTCCTCTCCTCCTGCAGTCGGGGTTTGGCCAAGTCTAGCTGAACGCCCATACCCGCCTCTTGGAGGACCAGATCGCCATTCTCTAGAGCCCTGACTTTGAGCCGGAGCCCCTCTCCACGGTTCGTCCCCATAATCTCCACCTGCTCTATAGGAAGGCCTGTAGTTTCCAGGGCCTCCTTGGATCCAGGTCCGCCCTGCACCACAGCAGCGAAGGTCCTCGCCTATTCTCTCTCCACCGTCTGTTCATCTATAATTTTCGGTTGCACAGTTCTCGGCTTCGATTCTCCGTCATTTTTTGTTATGAAACTAATTCTTATAAATTGTAAATCTGCTCATTTTTAGGCCGATTACACGCAAAAAAAACAGAGAACAGGAACAGTTACAGGAACAGATACAAGGAACAGCGCCGCTGTTCCTATGGTGGCAACGAAATAACCTACAACTCGGCATATGTTGTTTACAGTGTTACGACCCGAGTCGAGGTCTTTTAGCAGAAAGGCGCTTCTGCAATGGTCGCCAAGTTGACCAATCGGAACGTGGAATTCGTTTGTTCAATTAAGCGCTGAAGCGCAAGGAGTCGCGGGAAATTTGAAATAAAACTCGAACTCGAAAGAATTAAATTTAACTTGATGTTTATTGAATCAATCGAGAACTTGTTGCTTTTAACAACAAATTGACTTAAAAGCGTGACTCTATACAATTCAAACGGCGTAATTGCAACTGACACAGTGACGTGATCAGGGCGCTTGCACTAGTGCAATTAAACAAACTACGAAGCTTATCATGTGCTTGGCAGCGACTGACTCGAGGCCGGCGGTGAGGCCCAATTTATATTATGGGTCATAGGTGGAGCTTCAGGTTGATAGAGGGAGGCAGAATAGTGTAGAGGCTGTAGGGCGCCAGGTTGCCTCAGAGGCCTTCCCCAATCCTAGGTAGGAAGATCGGCGATGGAGGGGCCCCAGGTCAGAAAGCAGGGTCGAGAGTGATGATCAGCGGGTGACGGACCTCCTCCTTCGGTGGCGTGGGGCGCCGCTAGTCCGTGATTGGTTGTTGGGTTGCTCGGCCGTTGCGTTCTTTTGCGCAATCATTCCGGGAATTGGTTGTTTCTGCTTGGTCGTTGGGTTGCCCTTGAGGTGACCTTCCCTGCTGATTGCCAATTGTCTCAGGAGTAAACAGCTCTCGGAAGTGTTGACCTCTTCGTTAATGGATTCGTAGAAGTGTTTACTCCTCTTCGCTAATGGATTCGTAGAAGTGTTTACTCCTCTTCGCTAATGGATTCGTAGAAGTGTTTACTCCTCTTCGCTAATGGATTCGTAGAAGTGTTTACTCCTGTGGGTCGCGTCCGCTAATGCATTCTTGGAATTGTTTGTCCTGGTAATCGCGTCCTCTTTGTCCTTGAGGTGGATCCTGTAACAGAGCTGTCCCTACCAGAGCGAGCTTCCCTAATTAATTATTGTTACACGCGTCTTTTATTATTTATTGATTCGTTAATTATATTTATTCCGAAATTGCTTATTTAATCGCAAGCCATTGAATTACCATCTACTCAGGTATCGTAATGACTCAATGCATTTGCCTCCCAATTGATAGTTTAATAAATTTGTTATCACTTCATTATTAATTCTTATTCGGGTTACTATTTATTGCCTATCTATAATCCGGTTAATTAATTAATGATAACTTTCGTTAAATGCTAATGTATTGGGATTAAATGGTTATTAATTTGTTCCTACTGTAATTGCAAGCTATTAATTATTTGTTCATTTAGAAAATCATTTCTTTAATTAAACGGAACTAATTAAATTATTTATGTTCGTAACGGGTAATTGCGGTTAAAATGTAGGTTAGTATTGTAGAACGACCCTAAACGTCTCGTCGTTCACCTATGCGAACGCAGTTCATAACAGTTCCCCCGTCTTTTAAAACACGAACCCATGGTTCGGGCTTTTTGTAATTTCCGGACTCCGGTTTTGAATTTTCGCCCGCTTGGGGAGTTCGCTTGCTTACGCGAGGTTTTGGGTAGACGCCGTCGGATGGCGCCACGAGCCGGTGGAATCGGTAGCTCGATCGGCATTGCCGCTGTCGTCTGCTAGCAGCTGTCAGAATACACATGTGGCATTGTTTATTTGCTTTGAGGCACAAATATTAACATAAAAGGATGTGGAGAATAAACTACATTTGTTTCAGGAAGATATTCTCAATTTCATCTTGTCCAAGGAGTCTATCAGAAAAGTATACAATATTTAAGAAAAATTATGAGTGCAAGTATTCTTTGTGAGAAATTTAATTTGGCTTGCAGCTTGTTGCTGGTCATGTGGAGGAAGATTTTCCTCGCCCCAGTATAAGGCTTGGACAACTGACCACTGCATAAAAAGGGAATTGAAGAAGTAACTTCTACCTTGAAAGCGTTCCTAGAGGAATAGATCCGCTCCATAAGGCAATTAGTAATTTTAAATAATTATTTCAAAGCATTCACTTGCGCTTGTGAGCTCATTTTCCTTTTATACTAAAGGATTACAAGAGAAATAAGTGCCCATTATCTGCAGGAGAAGAATAAATGACCGTACAATGAAAAGATATATCAAAAACGTGCCTTTGGAGTTACCTAAATACAAATATGTTATATAAGATTGAAGACAATTTCAGCCCAGACAATGATTAGTTATGACATGCTTCTACCAGTGTTTAATACTATTAATTTGGCTACAATCATATGGCGATATAGATATGATAAAAATGGCTATGAACATATTATTGAGTACTAAAATTTGAAATAACAAAGGATTTTAAATAGGAATTTTATATAAATAGTATGATAATTCGGTCATCATGGCTCATATTTGAAGAAATAATACTCGGTTTCACTATGCCAGATAGCTCATAATGCACACGTCCCTTTTAAAATATTAATTTAAATTCTCTAATTTTGTTATAATCTATCGGGTTGTGGTATTCAGTGAGCGGTGAAGGGATAGTGTTGTCGTTATATATATATATATATATATATATATATATATATATATATATATATATATATATATAGAATAGATAAGGGAGGCGTTTAATAAAAAAGGGTAGTCCAAATATATAAGCTTTATTTATTATATAAAAATATAAAAGATGTGTCATATACTAATACATAAAATGGTAACAATCGAGTTAGCCGCATTCAAAGAACCTCCTCTTAGGTTGCCACTATTCTTGGACGCTTGAAGGGGTTCCTGACGGGGTCTGGATTGCCTTGACACTCTGCTGCTTCTAACGGATAGGGCAGGAGAGATATACTTCTCCCAGCCGTACTTCATCTTCATGCTGCAACAATACAAAAGTGCATTGTCTGCACCTGCTAGCTCTCGTTGTCCGGAAGGGATTTCGCAGGCACTGCCCAGGACATGAGGGTGTCTGAATGCTAGTGGTGAGCCCCGCCACGTGGAGGTATCTGAAGTCCCAGTTAGCCTCCATTTCTGAATACACGTCATACAGCGCCAAGTGGAATGATCTGGCTTCTCAAAATACACCAGATCACAATGTGAGCAGCTTTCCAGAAAGGAGTTTCTTCTCGGGGTGCTTCCAGGCAATATGATTTTTTCCAGTTTTCCAGCTTCTTCTTCAGTTAAAGGTGGTGCTGGGAAGCGATGTGGGACTCGTCCCCGCACGGGTTTTTGCCCTGGTTCCTGACTGATGACTCGACAAGGCACTACGGGTGGTGCCACGATGGCCGGTACGATGGGCGGCGTATTCATATACATTGGTGGAGGCGGATAGTACATCGCGCAGTTCCCGGTAGCAAGCTGCGGGTTTATATAAAACACCGGGGATTGGGGTATTCCTCCCACCTGGATATTTGCCTTATCGTCGGCCAGCTCCTCCTTAACCACGACGAGGGGTGACGTTGCGGGGTACATTTCTAGAGAAATCAACGAATTTATAATCAGATCCCACCCCTTCCTCTGCTAGCATGAAAAAAGAATTTTCCTTTTCTTACCTGCTCAATGTTAGAGAATAGGAGAGTCGTCCAGTACCGAAGGGTTTGGTTTTTCCTTATCCTGAAGGTGTTCCGGTCTCAACCCGATTAGACGTGTTCGAACGGGTGGCAGTGAACAGATAGGTGCACAAGGGGAAACGTCGGGGACGGAGCTTTCAGGCGGCGTTGCCGGTGTGGCGTAGATGCGTGGGACGGCCGGTAGGGTAGGGCGCAAAATGCAGCCCGCTTCCTTCGCGTGATTAAGCGCGAACTTAAATTTCTAAAATTTCGATGTTAATTTAAACAAATTAATTTTTAAGGACGAAGTTACAATGAAACACGGGTTTTAATATAATTAATTAGGGTTTTAAGGATAAAAACGCGGGTTGAATAATTACCTTTAAGGGTGAATCCACAATGAGACGCGGGTCCAAGTTAAATAATTAGGGTTCGAATTTATAATGAAACGTGGGTTTAATAATTAGTTTTAAGGGTGAATCTACAATAATTTCAATCCTTAAGGGTGAAGGATTTTTCTATTAAATTTTGTTGTCTGCAATTTTATTACGGAGCGCGGTTTTTCCTTTAAACAGTTTAGTTTTAAAAAGGGGGAAGGTTTTAACGAATTTATTTTTGAGAGTAAAAAAAAAATTAGTAAATTTATTTTCCCAAGAGCGAGGGGAATACAAAACGCGGTTCTTTTAAATAATTTAAATTTTTAAGGGTGAAGGGAGCCCCTGCCATCGCTCCCTTCCGTGAGATGCTTCCTATGGCTCGCCGAAACTCATCCTGATACGAGATATCAGGAGTACATCCGGTTTCCCATCTCCAGGGCAGAAAAGGAACAAGAAATTAATTTAAAACATTTTTGAACTTTATTTTTACGAGCCCTGGCCATCTCTCCTATAACCCTTATTACCATATCATTTATTTATAACAAGATACATACAGTTTTTAGCTTAATCGCACGCATACAATAAGAGGATACATTTAGTTAGGACGCAGGCACGCATGTTTTAACTTGTCCAAGTGAACTACCTTAGTTCTATATTTATTTCCCAGATCTATTTTCGCGTTTCTATCACCTATAAACTCGAGTATTTTGTAACGGCCTGCATACTGTTCGTCAAATTTACCTACTTGTGGTTCTTTTAACAAATATACATCTTCTCCGATTTTAAAATCTTTCACGTTTAATTTCTGGTCATAATATCGCTTAGATCGTTCTTTTGCTTCTAATAATCGCGCATTCGCCATTCTCTGAGTATTATTAAGTTTAAATATTAATTCATCTAGGTACATTTCGTAGGTTTTCTCGACATTTTTCGTTTCGAATTCTGAAGGCAAATGCGCTTTTTGTCCGAAAATTAATTCATGGGGAGTGAAACCGTGAGCTGAATGGACCGACGTATTATATGAGAACATGGCCATCTTAATCCAGGTGTCCCAATCAGTTTTATCCGTATACATTTTTAGATATTCTACTAGTAAATGATGGCTTCTTTCTAAAGAACCCATTGTTTGGGGGTGGAAGGAGGTAGATCGCAATTGTTTGATTTTAAATATTTTAGCTATCTTCTGCATTAAGCTGCTCTGAAAATTGCTGCCCTGGTCGGTTTTTATAGCTTCAGGGCAACCGAATCGAGTTATAAAATCGTGAACTAACGCGGTGGCGACCATCTCAGCGGTCATATCGGACATAGGGAGGGCGTCAGAATATTTAGTTAAGTTGCACTGGAGGGTTAATAGATATTTATTCCCAGCTACAGTTACAGGTACGGGCCCGACGATATCCATCTCTAAAATCTCGAACGCTTTACTAGGGGTTGTAGTAATTCTCATGGGCTGCCTTGTTTTCACGCGCACCAATTTCTTTTTCTGGCATTCTGCGCACGTTCTAACATATTCTGAAACATCTTCTTTAATTCCGGGCCAGAAATATCTCTCGCGGACGCGGTGGTAAGTTTTGGCAACACCCTTGTGACCCCCTATCGCTGAGTCATGGGCTTCACTTATAATTCCCAATCTATCGTCGGGAGGAGGAATAATTACTTCGCCCGTACAAATAATTAATTTAGGTATCGCTGTTTTCCAACGCGCCCGTAGGGTAATTTTGATGGGTAACCAATGGTTCTTCTCCAACCCGTCTCTAGATTTCGAGATGCTAACTGAATTTACTTTTTCCTCAATCATTGCGGTTCGGAGTGACTCTAAGCATTGAACTATTATGCCCGCGGTGGCTGTCTCATTTAACTTTTCTTTTATAAATAATGAATATATAATTTTTCCATTTGATAAGTTCGTCTGCACTACCGCGCCTATACCAATGGGTTCTGCCTTTAATTTTTCAATATCTATCATTTCTAGGTCTACTAGCTGTTGACAAATAGGGGTACTTATTTCGCAATCTACTGACACGAAGTGCGCGATATTATCTTTCCTCATCAGGAGTTGGTCGCGGGAGTATTCGACTGAGGTTATGAGTAGGGTATCAACAAGGGGTTGGGTAGTGTTGTTCGCAAGAGGCAGTGTCGTGCTGTCCATACAGGACTGCGTTGTGTCGCCCACGCAGGACTGTGTTTTATGAGTTTTGTCCACAAAGGATCGTGTAATTTTGCCCACACAGAACTGTGTTGTGTCGCCCACGCAGGACTGTGTTTTATGACTTTTGTCCACAAAGGATCGTGTAATTTTGCCCACACAGGACTGTGTTGTGTCGCCCACGCAGAACTGTGTTTTATCGTTCACATAGGACTTTGTTTCGGGAGGCATATAAATTTTTACTCTTATAATTTCATTCTCTACTTTATTTTCTGAATCGTCAGACGCTCCGTCAAGGGAAAATTGGTTGATTGTCGTTGATTTTAATTCTCTAAATTGCGTCTGTGTTATTTCGTCCCTACTTTTGCCTGACGGGATTTCTTGATAGGAATTTTCCTGTTGGTCCCCAGCCCTATCTTCCTCAACATGCGCCGAAGTACTACACTCTAGAGTCACGTAGTCTCTGAGTCCCCCGTCACATTCGAGAACTTCAGTCGCAGTGGTCGTAACCGGAAGTTTTCTTGCCAGGGTTTCTTGATAGGAATTTTCCTGTTTGTCCCCGGCCCCCCCGTCACGCATGAAGGCATCGGTCACGTTACCCGCAACCGGATATTTATTTATTCCGACTCCTCTTGCGAGGGCATCGGTTACGTTACCCGCAACCGGACGTTTCCTACTTCTAATTTCCTCCATTTCGAGGGCATCAGCCACGACCTCTACAACCGGCGCTTTCCTAAAGCTACCCTCGGTTACGTTACCCGCAACCGCTGCCTCTCCTCTTGAGGAGGAGGCAGAGCTAAAGTCGTGTGCGTTAGTTTGTCCGTCATTCCTTTTAAATAAAAAATGTAAATGTCCGTGACTCTCAACTGCTTCAGAACTCAATCCCCCCGATTCTGAATTGCGAATCATAAATAAATTTTCTATGTTAATTTCGGGGGATGGTTCCTCTGCGTCGAGATGGTCGGGTTTCGTAGTTATGGAAAGGATGGGTTTCTTGACAGTGCGTCTGCATTTATATTGATCTTGCCGGGTTTATGTATGATTTCGTAATCATATTCTCTCAGTAAAATTTTCCAACGGCCTACTCGGGTGATGGGGTCTTTTAATTTGTGGAGCCATAAGAGGGATCTATGATCGGTGACTAATGTAAATTTTCTACCATATAAATAGGGTTTAAATTGTTTGACCGCGTGGACTATCGCTAATAATTCTGTTTCGGTGGTAGTGTATCGCGTTTCAGTATCGTTAAGGGCCCTAGAAGTATACGCAATGGGGAGGTCTTTTCCGATTGGACCTTGGCTTAAAATACCGCCTAACGCATAATCGGACGCGTCCGTGGTTACTACGAACGGTTTACTAAAATCAGGGTATTGCAAAAGGGGTTGTGAACAAAGAATTTTTTTAAGGATGACAAATGATTTTTCCTGAGGACTCTCCCACAAGAAATGTTGCTCCTTTTTTAAAAGCAGATGGAGTGGCCTAGCAATTTTCGCGAAATCAGGAATGAATTTCCTGTAATAACCCGCTAAACCTAAAAATTGTTTGATATTTTTCGCGGTTTTTGGACGCGGGAACTCGGATACTGCTTGGATTTTTTGGGATCTGGTCTAACTCCCTTTTCCGAGATAATGTGCCCCAGGTAACCAACTTCCTTCCTCAAGAACAGGCACTTGTTAGGCTGCAAGATCAAACCAGAAGTTTGTAGTCTACCAAAAAGTTTCCTCAATTTACGCGTATGTTCCTCTAGAGATTCGGCATATACGACGATGTCGTCCATATAGACAAAAAGTTCAATGCCTTGCAACCCACTCAGAACCCGGTCCATAAGGGCTTGAAATGTTGAGGGTGAACCCTTCAACCCCATAGGCATCCGCTTATATTGAAGGTGATTAAATGGGGTGGAAAACGCGGTTTTGGGGGCGTCCGCTGGGCCGATAGGCACCTGGTGGAACTCTGAGGCTAAATCGAGGGTAGACAAATATTTACTGCGACCCAATTGATCAAGAATTTCGGTGATATTCGGAAGTGGGTAAGCGGAGGTGATCGTTTTTTCGTGTAGGGCTCGAAAGTCTATAACCAATCGCCATCGCTTGTTTCCTTGAGAATCTGGCTTTTTGGGTACTATCCATAATGGAGAATTATATGGTGATTCGGATTCTTCTATTATATCGTTATCGATCAATTCTTGAATCTGTTTCTGGATTACTTCGCGCAGTTGAGGTGGGTAGCGATATTGTTTTACATTAACCGGCGCGTTATCAGTAGTGGGTATCTTATGAGTGACCATAGATGTCTTACTCAGCATATCACCGGGTAAATGAAACTGGCAGGGAAATTGAGTGACTAATTTCTTCACGCTATCCTGTTCCACGGGATCAAGGTCTTCTATATTCAGTAAATCTATTATGCTATTTGTTGTTCATGACCTTGATAGAACGTATCGGCTTTATAGTACTATCATACAGCTCCAGAGTGAGGGCTGGTATCATGACATTTATATCTTCCGCGGTTGAGTTTATTGCAAATAGGTGAGCCTTACCGTTTTTATTCGCAACTAAACATTCCCCTATAAAAAGTCCGGGCCCAGCATTTATTCTAGGGATATAGCCTGCAGAGCGCGTAGGATTTTGAATTGTGATTTGAACCAACGTTTTCGTCCTAGCCGGCAAATGAAATGTATCGTGGCTTAGAAATGGTGTCGTCTCCCGCGGTTGTCAGAAAAAAAGTGATCTATCCTTAAAAGATAGGGTCGCGCCTTGTTCTCGCAGAAATTCTACTCCAAGAATCCCGTCGGCCTCTATGGGGAAGTCGTCCGACACAATATTTAATCGGCAATTAACGCCCCCCAAATCTATTATCGCGGAACCCAGAGGGTTTATTAAGTCTTTACCTATCCCAGCCAATCGGAAAAGAGTATTTGTCTGAATCGTCACATTAGGTTTCAGTAATTGAGCTTTGATAATATTTAGTTCGGATCCAGTATCGATAAGAAATCGCGGCAAGGTCTTAGTTAAATTCTTACTTTTAAAAATTACCACCGGGGATTTAGACCGATCAACGGCGGTGGTAAGGAGGATGGCGCGGGTCGGGGCACTGCGGTGTTTGAGATTAACGGGTTCGTCATGGCGCCCGTATGGCGAATCACTTGAGAGTTTAAAGACTGCATATTATTATTAGAGGGGTATGGTCGCGAGGGTTGGCTTGAGGAAAAATTGGCGGGGTTATGGGTCCTCAGACGCTTCCTACATGCTTCGAATGTGTGTCCTATTATCTTACAAAAGTTACAATACGGATCTAAATTCTTTCGTGTTGGGCAATTTCGCGCGATATGACTGGGCTCTTTACATTGATAATATCTGCGGCGCTTGGTCTCGGGCGCGCCCTCGGTTTGGGGTTCGGTAAAGTGACAGTACGCTCGCTTCCGACTATCATCTACTTTGTCACAGTGTAGTTCTTTACGTTGCTGTACATATTTTTCGCAATTTATGGCGGTACTAATCGCTACTTCAAGGGTAGAAAATTGTTTTCCTATCATTCGCGTTGCTATATCGGCTTCTAGACCTAAGGTAAAACATTCAATGGCCGTGTTCGCCGTTCCTTCAATCGTACCGCAAGCCACGACAGGATTAAAATTTTCATTTATCAGTTCCCGAGCTCTTTGCAAAATCTGAGTGACCCTTAATCCGTATTCAGAAACCTTCTCTTTGTGGTTTCTGTCGTACTCGTACTAAGTCAGTTTGAATTTGAGGCAAATTTTGAGTGGGCGCGAATACTCTCTTCAGTTCTGATAGAAACTGATTTAAATCGTTAAAACTTTTAAATTGTAAATAATCGTTAGCATCGCCGGTAACTCGTGATTTTAGTAATTTTAAGAAGAAACTTTGGTCACTCGGATTTACAAAACTCTCGGCTTTCCTACACTCCCTTACAAACCGATTTACAGAGATATTCTTTCCATTAAATTCGGGGAGTATACGCACTATCTCATTGATCTTTTTGTAACTCGAAAAAGAATCTGATTTAACGGATCTATTATTTATTGAATTATTATCGAAGTCATCGCGCGTAATTGAATTATCCCCAATATTACGCGACCTCGGGGCGGGATTAAGCGGCAGCTTAGCCGTTGTTAAGCTCGGTTCGACGCGTGTATTTATTGTTAAATCTAGTGCTTCTATAACGTCAGGTAAACTACTATTTCTATCCGTTGGCCTAGAATTCTCCGAAATTGACCATGAACCCGACGCCTGCTCGCTATTAACCTTTAGAGGACGGGATGGCCCCTATACGGGCCATGCCCATGATCGACCCTTTACATGTGTTAGTTTTGAGATGTGAGACATCACAAAAACTCGATTTCTATAGAAAAGTGAGAGAAAACAGTAAACCCAAATCCCCGTCCTCTAAAGGTTAACCGACATTTTGCAATAATCGTTCGCTCGCTCGCTCGGGTTACTTATCTCAATCACTCGCTGCCTCGCAGATGCTCTCGATGACTCAGGCGGGGCTGATGAACTTGACGAATGCTGGGAACACGTTCGTGGCAGGTGCTGGGGACTCGGTATAGATGCCGGCATTTGCGGCAGGTGCTGGTGATTTTTGGCCGGGGCTGATGATTTGAAGCTGGCGTTTGTGGCTAAGTACTGGTGGCTCGTAATAAGCTAGTGTCTTTTAACCACTTCTGATCACTTCGCGATTAATTCTGATGACTCGTGGTTCATACTGGCAATGCTTGCAAGCTGGTGGCGTGGAGAGGCAATGTCCCGATCGTAGATGACGCTGGAAACGGAGCTGATATGGGCTTCTTCTGCCTTGAGGTTGCCGCCTAGGAGCTGGCCTTAGATCTGCGTCGTTTCCGCTCCCGTATCCTGAGTCGGGAGTGCCTTCTCTTGAATTAGGTAGAGTCACTACGTCGTTTTTCATGAAGTCTTTTCGATTTATTTGAGGATTTCACCTTGATTCTTGCCGTGGACCCAATTCCTCGAATCGGATGTTCTGGCATTCGCCCGTGGTCCAGGGGAAACCACGGCTCAAAAACCCTGGACAGAACACTATACACTTCAGTTCGTTTAGTCTTTTCCACTCGCGAACTCCTTGAACTAATCCCACCGCTATCACCAAAATTGTTACGACCCGAGTCGAGGTCTTTTAGCAGAAAGGCGCTTCTGTAATGGTCGCCAAGTTGACCAATCGGAACGTGGAATTCGTTTGTTCAATTAAGCGCTGAAGCGCAAGGAGTCGCGGGAAATTTGAAATAAAACTCGAACTCGTAAGAATTAAATTTAACTTGATGTTTATTGAATCAATCGAGAACTTGTTGCTTTTAACAACAAATTGACTTAAAAGCGTTACTCTATACAATTCAAACGGCGTAATTGCAACTGACACAGTGACGTGATCAGGGCGCGTGCACTAGTGCAATTAAACAAACTACGAAGCTTATCATATGCTTGGCAGCGACTGACTCGAGGCCGGCGGTGAGGCCCAATTTATATTATGGGTCGTAGGTGGAGCTTCAGGTTGGTAGTGGGAGGCAGAATAGTGTAGAGGCTGTAGGGCGCCAGGTTGCCTCAGAGGCCTTCCCCACTCCTAGGTAGGAAGAGCGGTGATGGAGGAGCCCCAGGTCAGAAAGCAGGGTCGAGAGTGATGATCAGCGGGTGAGGGACCTCCTCCTTCGGTGGCGTGGGGCGCCGCTAGTCCGTGATTGGTTGCTGGGTTGCTCGGCCGTTGCGTTCTGTTGCGCAATCATTCCGGGAATTGGTTGTTTCTGCTTGGTCGTTGGGTTGCCCTTGAGGTGACCTTCCCTGCTGATTGCCAATTGTCTCAGGAGTAAACAGCTCTCGGAAGTGTTTACCTCTTCGTTAATGGATTCGTAGAAGTGTTTACTCCTCTTCGCTAATGGATTCGTAGAAGTGTTTACTACTGTGGGTCGCGTCCGCTAATGCATTCTTGGAATTGGTTGTCGTTACTGAGCCGTTGGCTGATGGATTCGTAGAAGTGTTTACTCCTCTTCGCTAATGGATTCGTAGAAGTGTTTACTCCTGTGGGTCGCGTCCGCTAATGCATTCTTAGAATTGTTTGTCCTGGTAATCCCGTCCTCTTTGTCCTTGAGGTGGGTCCCGTAACAGAACTGTCCCTACCCGAGCGAGCTTCCCTAATTAATTATTGTTACACGCGTCTTTTATTATTTATTGATTCGTTAATTATATTTATTCCGAAATTGCTTATTTAATCGCAAGCCATTGAATTACCATCTACTCAGGTATCGTAATGACTCAATGCATTTGCCTCCCAATTGATAGTTTAATAAATTCGTTATCACTTCATTATTAATTCTTATTCGGGTTACTATTTATTGCCTATCTATAATCCGGTTAACTAATTAATGATAACTTTCGTTAAATGCTAATGTATTGAGATTAAATGGTTATTAATTTGTTCCTACTGTAATTGCAAGCTATTAATTATTTGTTCATTTAGAAAATCATTTCTTTAATTAAACGGAACTAATTAAATTATTTATGTTCGTAACGGGTAATTGCGGTTAAAATGCAGGTTAGTATTGTAGAACGACCCTAAATGTCACGTCGTTCACCTATGCGAACGCACTCAAACGCAGTTCATAACAACAGTGTGCCATGTGTGTCTGTGCGTTGCAGTATTGCAGTAATCGTGATTACAGCTTTTAAAAAGTCGGAAAATTAAAAAAAGGCGGAAAATGGCCTTAATTTTTTCTGACAGCAACAGTAAATTCGTAAAAATTTGAAAACTATTGATTTTTTCTCTATCAAAGTATAAACATTTGTTAAAATTTCTTTTAATCTTATGTTGTATAAATGTAATGGATATTAATAGTTATAGAGAGAAGATGGACAATGACGAAGCAATGATTTATCTTAAATGATTTTGCTGATTCAAGTTAATGCACTGGCTTTATATTTTTGTTTCATCTTGAGAAAAGAAAACGTTGGTTGAATAGACGATGGTTGGTTCGACCAATTAATTCCAAAAGAATGCACAGAGGACATTTTCATACACTTTTTCAAGAAATAAAAGAAGACAAAGCTATGTTTTTTAAAGTTACCCGAATGGATGTTGATACTTTATGTATTTAAATGATTTTAAGTTTATTTATTTATTTATTAAAGCCTCGCTCTAATATTTCTCCTGCTGAATGCTTAGCTATCACACTAAGGTGATTTTTAGTTTTTGTTTAATATAATAAAACATTAGGAATGGAATGCTTATACATATTTGTTTGCAGGTTTCTATCAACTGGTGACAATATAAATTCTATTGCTTTAGATTATCGTACAGGTGTATCAACATGATACAACATCATTAAAGACACATGCATAGTTATTTTTGAAAAATTATCACCAATCTACTTACGTGTTCCCAGTGAAGAAGAGTGGAAAAATATTAGTTATGGATTTTTAAATAATTGGAATTTACCAAACTGCTGTGGAGCAATAGACGGAAAGCATGTACAGATGAAATGTCCGCCTAATTCTGGATCAGTTTATTTTAATTATAAAAAGAACTTTAGTTTGATATTACTAGCTGTCAGCAATCATCAGTACGAGTTTGTTCTTTTCGACGTTGGAGCTGTTGGTGGCGAATGTGATGGTGGTGTGTTAGCCAGGTCAGAATTGGGGAAAGCTATGCGATAACGAAAATTAAATTTACCTTCAGTTGACTCTATACTGCCAGATAGTAACAACAAAGTTCCTTATTATTTTGTTGGCGATGCAGCTTTTGAAATGATGCCAAATTTAATGAAACCCTTCCCTGGTTTAAATCTGGATGACAGAAGAAGAATATTCAACTACAGATTATCAAGAGCTCGTTGAGTAATAGAAAATGCTTTTGGAATTTTGGTCTCAAGATGGCAATTTATTCAAAAACCAATTGGTTTTCATCCCGATGTAGTCATCAAATGTGTACTAGCTTCCATCACGTTACACAATTTTTTAATGAGCTCAACAAACTTAAGAAGAAATTTATATTGTCCACCAGAATACTTAGATCAAGAAGATAATTTAGGATTAGTAAAAAATAGAATCTGGCGAACAGAATACAATGGTGCTAACCCATCCCAAGTAATTGATAATATACCCTTAAATGGTAACGCTTTAAATGCAAATAATATACGTGATACGCTTGCATTACTTATTGACCCCAGAAGGAGAGGTACCATGGCAATATGACTACATACGAAGAGGATCATATAATGACTTTCACGAGTGAAATATTTAATGTATAAATGCAATAGAATAACATTTATATAAAGAATTTTATTATTTGTAACATTGATATTAAATTGTATAAATAATGGAATAAAGGATTTTATGATTTTGTATTTTTAAATAAAAACATTAAAACTCATAAATTTCTCTTGAATAATTTCTTACCTATTTATTGTAATTTTTACTTACATTTTTTGAAGTTACATAATATAAAAAATTACTTTTTATACATAAATTATATTATAAAATTTAACTACTTAAAACAACAAATTTATACATCAATATCTTTTGATAAACAACAAATTTTAAAAAGAGCTGAAGTAAAATACTTCAATCGGAGTCAAAATCTAATTCTGAGAGAAACAGCTCATTAAAAGTTTTCGTTTTTTTTTTTGCGATCTTTGGATCCATTCCATTAAGCTCAGATTCAATAACATTCCAAATATTTCATCAGGATTATCAACTGGTTTGTGTTGCCTCGGTTCTTCGTGCAATTGCTTTTCAATTTTACTTATTGTTGAATTGCAATTATTAAAAACTGATTGAATTACATCAATATGTTTATTGTTGAACTTTTTGCTTTGCTTGTTATCCATAAAACATTTCTGTGGATATTGTGTTTTTGGAGGTTTAGATGCCACATTGGTAAATGAGCTATAATAAATAAAAATCTATTTTTAGTTGTATTAATTATTATATAGTCAATAAAAAAATGTGAATTCACAATACAATGTTTACAATCGTACTTGCTAAATTGATGTGTATTTTTTTGCAGTAAAGATTGTATTCGCTGAAAGAATGGCCATAAATGTCTCTTTGAAGCAGCAGAACCACTTCTAGTTTCTTTATCTTTTAGTAACTTCTCTCTTGAGTAACAATTCAGTGTTTTTTGCCAGTGTGTCTTACAATTTTCGACTGTAAACATATAATATTTAATTTAAAGCACTTACAATTTATAATAATTCATTTAAACCAATTCACTTGTATCATTCATTATAATACTGATGTCGTTCCAAGCATTGTAAGTCATGATTTGATCACTGTATCCTTTGGCTGCTTTGTCGTATAACCATGGACGTTCTCCTACTAGATCAATTAATAAATCATCCCCTTCATTGAATGTGATTTCAATACTTTCATTATCATCCATAGAGTCATAATGGCTAATAAAAGACCTTATTGCAGGAAAAAAAGCTAATGTTTTTGATCCAATTTTAACAATTTAGCAGTTATCAACTTAGCCAAAGCACTGTTTTCTTCATCTTATTCCGCAGTGTTCTTTGTATTCTTCGAACCCAGATGATCAATCTTTGATACAATGTCTTCAAACTTATTTTGAACTAATCCCTGTAGTAGAGTTTGGTTTTGGCATATTTGAAGGAGTTTCAGTAGGAAGTGGCTGTTGTAACGTCCCGACAAGAGTACGCACTCCGATCTTTTTCCCTTCCTCGCACTGAAGAAGAATAAAGAGTTACCCTCAGTCAAAGGCCTATGAGCCACTGATCCAGAACCTCACTTACCCTAACCCGATTATCCACCAGCCGTCGATAACTTACCTACCTACCGACCGGCCGTCGATAGTCTACCTTAAGCCGATCATCCACCAGCACTCAATGGATAGCCTTGTAAATGCACAGTGTGCACAGTCCACACACAGAGCTTCGAGGGCGCACTCGTCACTCGATTACATCATACCACTGTACACGTGTTCGTATAATGCTATACGACCACGTCACCCTTCATATCTCTATAGCTTAAGAATGTATACACTAATATAATCTATACTTTTCAAAGCGACGAATCAGATAACCAACTACACATACGTCACCACATAAACACTTCGTCACATTCAATCTTTTCACAGAAACTCAAGGCACCAACTCTCTTCTTATCAATTACACTCACACCACCGCATATACAGACACCCGATAAGATAAATCTTTCGTCAGCGAAAAATATCCTTTATGTACATGCGCCGAGGCAGTCACTCTCGTGGAAGACGACCGCCCGCATAAAATTAGTTCTGAGAATAAAAGAACCTACGTGCCATATAGAATATAAGCAAGAGCAGAGAAGCGAAACTCAAAGAGAAAGCCGACAAGATGCCGAGACAAACAGCGTCTCCACGCCAAGTCGAATGGTATCACCACGTGACACGGCGTCCTCGCGCCAAGCAACGACGTCTCCAAGCCAAGCCTGGAGCAGGAGAACCAACCAGCGTAAGCCACGCCCACTGCTCAACCAATAGGAAGGACACCCGACCACAGCCGGAGCGCTCCCACCACTCGCTTCCTCTTCAGCAGACAGAGCCAGCCAGGCAGAGCAGAGCAGCCAGTCAGACAGTCTCTCTCCACCATCGCCTGGAGCAAGCAGCTCCAGCTACAAGCTCCTCGAGCTTAGCTCTCTCTCTCTTTTCATTGTTCATGCGCAACGCATATTATAAACTTTCGATTATAAGACTGAATATTGTATTTTCATATCTGTATTTTTACTAAATAAACGTTAATAACTTTCACCTTTTTACTTCAAAGAATGCGTATTTCAGTTTATTCATTTTACCTCGTTCCGACGGAATAATTACGACATTTTCGTGTCTTATTCTAACTTAAATCGGGAAGGCAGCCTCGTCCGACGAAACGCGACACAGCCCGTTTCAGAGCAGCCCCACGGACGACGACCAGCAGCAGCCAGCCGAGCAACAGGGATCTTCCTGCCCGGGACAAACCAGGAAGTGGTGACAGCAGCCACGAGGAACCACACTCACACGGGGACTCCCATCCACCGAGAAGCAGAGTCGTCGGCAGCCAAGCAGGACGACATCCCAGGAAACCCGCCGCGCAGAACGCCACTCCGGAGGCCCTCGAACATAGGGGCCCGCCACCGAGACGGCCGAGCCACGCATCAAGGCCAACGTAACAAGCTAAGTCCTTTTTAAACTGTCAGCGTACGCGAGTGTAATCTAAGAAATCTAAATTCACACGCGGAGATGTAACACTGTTCATTTAAAATGGTACTGAATGTTGACTAGAATAATGAATTTACATAGAAAATTAAAATGATATTTAGATTGAAATAGGATTTATAGATTTCTAACATATTGTTTACTTACAGAATATGTATCGTGAACTTCTTATACGACTGTTGGTGGTTGATCAACTACACCTCCAGAACGATCGTCTCTTTCATCATCACTTTGAAATGGTTCTGTATCCATTACCACTTCTTCAATAATATTGTCGGATATAAATTGGCTTATCGCAACCTCATTGCTTTCCTGACTTCTGTTAACTCTAATGTACATTGATTTTGTACAATGTCTTGCTCTTCACCAAGCAAAGATTCATTCTGATCTCCTTCAGTACGACTCGTTTCAGCTGTACATGTCTTATTGCTAAGTACTTCAGTCAATTTTTGTTTCTTATGTACAGTTCTGAAAGCAAAAAGATTATTTAAAAATTATAAATTATATTAAAGGATAATTATAGAAAATTTTTTATGTTATAATTACATCCTCCTGTAAATGTGTGCATCCAGGAAAAGCATCTTTTCATACAGTTTAAACTTTGATTTAGAAGTAACACCCAAATCTCTTCTTTGCCCCTCTTTACACAAATATTGTTTTAAACGCTTCCAGCGTCTTTGACACCTACTAACTAAAATAAAAGGCAATATTTAATATTTTTAATTAAGTACTTGATACAAATACTTTTATTTTTAACACACCCCATCATAAAGTTCGTACTTTATTCCCGCTGAAGTGGGAAAAAAGTGCTACGTTCATTCCCTACCCCCACTCTAGGTAGTCCCCAGCGCAACGCACTGTTTGTGCCCGAGCCGAAGGCGAGGGCAGAGAATATAGAATATATTATCTTTACGCATAGAAGGTCGGATCGGGGGGTTTCGGTGAAGCCGAGTTAAGCGTTAGTTCCGTACCCCATGAGGCAGGCGGCGCTACGTTCGGGGTACGCGCGAGATTCAAATAGCATTAGTAAGGAATCAACTTGAACCGTAAATCTTGGTCATTTATTTGGATAAAGTTACTAAATATTTAGTTTATAATTTTTTATTAATATTTTTAAGTAAATATATACTTAATTTATAGATGGACGTTACATCTTTGAAAACTAGACAAATTATGTGGAATTTAATAAATTCGTTAAACGATACATATTGAATTAACTATCACACATTTTAATGAAAATTAAAGTTAGATAAAATGTTCTACAAAAGTTGTTATGAGTTTTAAAATAATTAGAACTTTAACGAACAAGATTTTAGCAACTAATTTTATGATAATACTCCTAAAACATCAGCAGTATTTAAATAAAATTAGTTGCCAAAATCTTGTTAGTCTAAAGTCCAATTATTTTATAACTTGAATGAAAATGTTAATAAAAAAATTAAAACAATTATAAGTAAGCTTAAAGTATTTAGAAATATTATAATTTTTTATGCAGCATATTGGTAAGTATTTTTTATTTGAATGCGTGCACAAAGTGTAGATGTTAGTATATAAAAGAGTAATATATTTATAAAAAAGATACAATTCATTTCAAATAAAATTGATTTTATAAAAGAATCTTACTTTTCTAATGATATCATAAAACTAAATGCATTAGTTATGCATATATACAATATAAAAACGGCGGGAGAACAGCAACAGAAATTATAGAAAAGCGCGGCGGCGCGAAAACAACAATCAGTGTTTGTTTTGTTTTCATTCCGCGAGTAACGGCCGATCCATGCAGATGTGCCGTATATAGTTTTTACTTGAAGTGCATTTATCATTCAGTTTTATAAGTTCAGAAGTAGTAAGTTTTATTATTAGTGAAAGTAGTATTATTATTAAGTTTTATATTTTTGCATATACTTTGTAAAAATGCCTCGGGTCGTGTGTGCATACAAGTCGTGTAGAAACACGTCTTTTAAACGTCAACATCTGACGTTTCACAGGTTTCGACTCAAAATACTCCCCGGTAGGTATTTTATCGTGAATATATTAGCGGACGTGAATTTCTGAAAACCATTAAGTCAAAAGTTTTTTGTTTACTATCTGTTAAGTAGATAACATGAACGTAGATTTATTAATCATGTAAATATACACATATATTCAAAGTTAAATTTTATAAAGTAGTACAATTTTAATTGGGATTCTTTTTAATATTTATCGTTCAATGTTGTGCCAAAATATCATCTAAACGTTATCACACATTGAGTGAAAATTATTATTACAATATTTTGAAAAGCAACATACTCAATTCTAATAACAAACTTTTTATGTTGTACTTTATTATTTATTTTGATTTTCATTCTCAATATATTATAATATATTATAATTATGTAAATAGTTAAGAAGTGTATAATAGAAAGTTGAGTGAATGATTTTAATAAAAACAAAGATTCTGATTTCCCCTTTAGGTAAGGAAATAACAACTAAACCTTAGTAGGAAAATCAAAAAATAACACAGAAAATTTTTTTCCTGATTTCATTTCTCACATTATCATAATAAAAAATAACATTTCGTACATTAATTTTTTTTACACGAAATTTTATTCTATATCCCCTATACATTAGCCGTAAGTAAATCATAGTTGTTTGTAATTTTTAGAGTATGGTGATTTGCTTTGGTGATTGCAACTAGTAAATTTTCAGATTTTTATTGTTTAAAAGTTTTCAACAATACTTTGCGATGTATTTGCATGATTATTTAAATATACTTTTGATATATTTCTTTTACATTAAATAAATGAAATGACCACTTTTTACAAAATATAACCAATCAATAAAATATATAAAGATGTGTAATCAAATTTCTGTTGAATAGTATCTATTATACACTAAGAGTGTAAAATATGATGTTATATTGTATTAAAATAATTTTTTATATTACTTATTATTGATTGGTTTAATATATAAGCTGTTTTTGCGGTTAGAGGTTTTGCTTTGTGTTCTCATCCCTAGTAGAAAAAAATATGTTTCGAGTGGCTTTTTTGTAAATCGCATTGTACGCTAAACTATATGCACTTTTATTTTTCCTTTGATTGTAAAATTATTAACTTTTTTAGGCGGTGTACATCATAAGAATGGTCATTTTTAAATAAGTTTAATCAATCTAAATTGGCTTTTGGTCGCTTAAAAATATTTGCAAACGTTATATATATATATCTGTGTGTCATATCGACGCCCGGTACGAAGAAAAGCACAATTTAGGCCTGTATAAAATACCGTTCGAAACGAGTGCGGAAGTTGATTATTTACTTCATGTGACTTTTCGTTGAAAAACGTCACATGAAGTAAATCATCACCCTCCGCACCAGTGTCGAAATGTACTAATAAATTATTCGCATATCGTTTGACATTTTTTAAATTCATTTTTATAATTTTTATTATTCATTAAAATGATGGTCTTAACGGATTATCAACATCGTATGAATAATGTAGTCTGTATCAATATAAGTAAAATTGCTATAAGGGTACAAAATATTTAAAAGTTTAAATCGTGATGTTAATATTATAAAAATAAAAAATAATAAAACAGATTTATAACGGCTAAAATGGTCAATTCAGTTTGATTTAACTCAGCAAAAATTTCATTAAAAATCATAGCGATGTGAAGTATTATATATTTAATACTATACATATAGTTTACGAGAGTGGTTACGTCGTTCTGGTATTGAAGATTTTGACATCAAGAAGATTGAAAGTAAGCGCCTTTGCAGTGAGCATTTTTTGATTACCGACTTTTTAGTTCAAGGTGTTGGGAAAAAAGTAGTTAAAAATGATAGTTACCCTATTGATGTAAATGACATTATTTTGAATGAATCGCATTTAACAAATGATCCAACATTATTAAGTGATGACAATTTAAATAACAGTTTGATTAGTAACAAAAGCGTTCATTCGGATAACGTCATTGATAACTCAGATATATCTATTGAATATCTTGATGATAGTAGTGTAAGTGCATGTATTCCGAAAAGCAGGAATGAAGTAGTGCATGATCAACTATTTAATGAAAAAGACTACTTGAATGATGTAGAGAACGTGACAGATGTCACTGTACAAAAGGATGCTAAGAATTCAGATTCTCCAGCAATTTGTACAAATCGTGGCATGATTCAAAGATCAAGACGTTGCATGAGAAAGAAATTAAAAAACCTCGATTCACTTAAAAGTACATCAGCGGGTCTGATTAAAAAAATCTAGAACTCATTAAAGAAAATGAAAAGCTATGGAAGCAAAATAAAGTTTTGTTGCAAAAAGTTCGACGTCAAACGAAACGTTTAAACACCAAAAAAGATTTAAATGTAAAAGAGATATTGGAAGCTGCTTCAAAATTTTTAAACGAAAATGCATTAACATTTTTAAAAATGCAACTAAATCATACTAATAAGAAAAAGAAATGGGAAGATGACGAGAAATTGCTTGCTTTGAGTTTATATTACAAGTCGCCGAAAGCTTACAAGTTTTTAAAACAAGAAAAAAAATTAAGTTTACCATGTTTAACTGTAATAAAAGAGTGGGTTAATGAATTAACTTTGATACCGGGTATCAACGAAGATTTATTCAAATTGCTTAAAAGTAAAGCCGAGTCAATGTCTAATTATGAAAAAGAATGTGTGCTAATGTGGGATGAAATGTCAATTACGCCGTTTTTGGAGTACAATTTAAAAGAGGATTATATCGAGGGTTTTGTTGATTTAGGTAAATATGGAAGAACAGAAGAGCAAGCAACTACCGTATTAGCATTCATGCTATCAGGTTTATCTTACAATTGGAAGCAAGCAATTTTCTTTGCATTTTCAAAAGGTCCCGTACCTGGTGATAGATTAAAAGATATCATTCTTGATGTGATTGATTCCGTTGAAAAAGCAGGGTTAAAAATTAAATCAATGGTTTCGGATCAAGGCGCGTCATATCAAAAGGCTATAACTGACTTAAATATTAGCGAAGATAAGCCCTATCTTGAACGACACGGACGTAAACTTTATTTCAATTTCGACGTTCCTCATCTCTTTAAATGTTTTAGAAATAATTTAATGAAATACAATTTTGTATTAGACGATGAAACGATTTCATGGGATGCTATTCGGGAATTACGTGAAATTGAACGTTTTAAAAGTTGTAGAGCTGCCCCAAAATTGACCGATCGACACTTAGATCCTAATAATTTTCAAAAAATGAACGTAAAGTTAGCTGTACAGATTTTTAGTGGATCAGTGTCGAGAGCGATGATGGCGGGTTTCGGTACTAAAGAATTAATAAATCCAAATTGCGTATCGACAGCTTCCTTTTTATGGTCAATGAATTGTATTTTTGATTGTTTGAACGCAAGAAATCCTAATGACTCTAATCCTTTTAGTCGCGGTTTATGTGATGCTAAACCTCAAGTAGAAAAAGCTTTGGATGATGCGATACCGTGGTTAGAAATCTTGCAGATGTTTGATGGTAAAAAGTTTAAATATCCAGATTGCTTTGTAAATTTAATACTCTCGATTAAAAGTATTTTAATGTTTTGGCACGACTTAAAAAATGACGGTAGATATTATTTATTAATCGGGAAGCTAAATCAAGATCCGATTGAAAACTTTTTTTCTTTAATGAGAGCTTTGTCAGGTTTCAACTCTAATCCTACCGCAATGCAATTTAGGAAAAATTTTCAGCATGGCACTGTCACTACACTGCTTTTCCCACCTCCGGGAGCAAATTGTAAACCTGATGAATGCATGACCTTATTGACTAATTATACCGAAGTAATTAAGATTCGTAAAAATAATGAATCTGATGCAGAAGAAAAAGCAAATGAAATTAATGCACGATTGCAAGCATGGGCAATTAATGAATATTATGATGAAGATGATGTCGATGATAATCAAAATGAAAATGATACAAATGATTCCTTAACGATTGTCAACTCAATTGAAACTGTTACTTTAGAAAGATGTTAAATGAAATACGTAGCAGGATATTTAATTTATAAATGTTTGAACAAATTTGGTTGCCTGAAATGTAAAGAGACATTAACGCGAGGAAATCAAAATTTTGAACAGTCTACAGATTTGTTGATTTTTTGGAAAGCATATGCAGTACTAGATAAGGAATTAGGCAATCTAAAAATTCCTTGTGACACCTTTTATTCGATTATTATAAAATGTTACGATGTTTTTGATAAACAGTTTAAACTTCATTATACTGAAAAAAACATTGGCTTCATGTTAACTAAATATATTGAAAATGAAATTTTAACTGAGTTTAATGATTTTTGGCTAATTGAAGAATGCTTGAATCATAGAGAGTACATAATTAAACTTTTTGTTCGGCTTCATATTTTTTATTTCCTCAAGTGGATGTCCAGAGATCATCGCGATTCTGGAAGTAAGAGATCTTGTAATTCGAATCAACAAAAGCCTTGCGCAAAGTTGCAAAAATTGCAAAAGTAAATTGTTACGCAAGTTTTTTTATGAATTTGTTTGTATTGAATTTGAGTAGATTTCTTAATAAATTAATTAATTAATTTATTTATTTATTTATTTAACAATTTATTTATTGATTGATTTACTTAACAATTTATTTATTGATTGATTTATTTAGCAATTTATTTAGCAATTTATTACGTTCTTTTTGGAAAATAACGTATCATACTGTTTTATTGTATGCTGTTGATTGCCATGATTAAACTATAGGCTTTAGTATTTTGTCATCACGTTAACTTTTGCTAATGCTGGTTTATTAAGCACTTTTTTAATATTGAAAATCTGCTATTGAAAATGTTTATAATACTTGTTTTAACATTTTTTTTTTATTATAAATATATGCATGTTTAGTTGTGTACGTCGTACGTAGCTTTGACTTGAAAAATCAAGTCTCATCCATTCCGATTATCCAACGTATGTACCTTCGTTTCCCTTTATCCTATCCTATCCTGCTGGAACGAAAACCTGCCACCTTCCCGTGGTTTCCATCGAGTAATGACAATAACCAAATTTTTTGTTACTTAATTAAAGATTTTTTATTTATTTTTAAATCCACTTATATGCAAACTCTATTTATTATTACTTATTAAATAGAAAAGTAAAACTCTTTAATACTAAAAATCTTGTATTAATTTAATGTTATTGGCATTAGCTAAGTGCAGGAAATCAAAGTTAAAATCCTTAACATTAATTTTGTGAACTTTTTAATATAAATTATTCTTTATATAAATATTTTATATATAAATTAAAATGTTATTATTTAAAGTTATATGAAGTCAAAAATTTAGGAATTTTTTAAAAATATGATAATTTCTATTATTATTTGAAATAATAATTACATAATTTTCTTATAATGACCAATATTTCGTTTTATTATTGTATCTTTATTAATTTGTAATTATTTATATTAATTAATTTGTAATTATTTATATTACGTTTTCTATAACCAAAAATAGCTTTCTTTGATTTTTGCAAATATTAAATGTATAATATAAGTGGTTTGATTTGATAAGATGTAACGTCCATCTATAAATTAAGTATATATTTACTTAAAAATATTAATAAAAAATTATAAACTAAATATTTAGTAACTTTATCCAAATAAATGACCAAGATTTACGGTTCAAGTTGATTCCTTACTAATGCTATTTGAATCTCGCGCGTACCCCGAACGTAGCGCCGCCTGCCTCATGGGGTACGGAACTAACGCTTAACTCGGCTTCACCGAAACCCCCCGATCCGACCTTCTATGCGTAAAGATAATATATTCTATATTCTCTGATGACGTGTCAGGTAGGTAAGTTTGGCACCCTCATATTTTTAATATTAATGAATGCAAAAAATGTAATTTTTACGTAAACCTAATTAGATATGCTTTTAGAATTTTCCTCTATACTTTTGAGATTATAGATAATGTTTAACATTTAATTTAGTAAGATTGAAAATCGGTGCTTAGAAACAAGGTTGACTTCATTTTTAAGTCGCTTGGAGCAACGAGAAAATGATTTTTTTTCTAAATGAGACCAAACCTATTTGATAGTTTCAACTTTTATATTTCAAGCCCTGTTTTTGTTATTTTCAGAAAATCTTTATAAATAATATAATTAAAAAATGAAAATGGTATTAAAATGGGGCATGACGTGGCACCCTGGCGGGGCACGCGTGGCACACTCGGGCGTATCAGTGCGCCGCGGCGGCCGCCGAGCGAAGTGATGTAACCTACAAACCAAAAACGGAGCAAGATGGGTTAACAACTACGCAGTGCAATAATTTAGTTTTAACTAGTTTTTAGTTTCAATTATTACATTAATAAGTAAATAACGATTATTTCGACTGCGTATTAAGTTATATTTAGAGTAGAAAAAAGCCACTTGAAGACTTAAACACAAATCAGCTTGATTTATCCATTGTTAATAATAATTCAGCTTCCGTAAATAATGAAAATTACTTTAGAGAAGTAATACCTGAAGAATCAATTGTAGATACTCAAACTGCCTTTTTCAATGGTCAGGTAGTTCAAATATGCTACATAGATGAAAATGATACGAAATCTTTAAATTTAAACTTATTGTAATAATAATGATAATTTGTTAATCAAACAAAAGTATTATGTTGTGATCATATTTTATAAGAAGGAATTTATAATATAAAATCATTTATTAAAATGTAATAATTTATTTTAAAATAAAAATTGTTATGTTCCTTAATAAAAATAAAATTTTAAATTTTCAATAGACTGATGATTAATTATTTGATTTTTGAAAAGTTTATTATGGCATAATTATTAAAGTATTAATTACTGGAAAAAAGAATTGAAAAATACCTATAGTAAAATATTAAATTTGACTGTGCCATGCGTGCCCCGTCGGGTGCCACAATCCACCCGCCGGTGGGGCACGTAGAGCATTTTTTTCAGAATTTCTTTTCTGTATTTTATCAATAATTAAAAGAAAATGAAAAAAAAGTTAATAGTTTATTTTATTTTTTTCTGATCTAATTATTCCGTTTTTGTACATTTTGAAATAATACACGGTTTAGTCGTTATTTTTAATCAAAGTTAGGTTGTCACACGTGCCCCGCCCTCCCCTATTGCACTTGTGAATATAGTGGCAACGAATATAGACGCATATAGAAGCGTACTCCTTAATAAACTTTTGGACAGAGGACAGAGCGTTTGGGTAACACGCCGATTAGTTCTGTTACCCAACCGCGAGGCGGCGCTGACGGCCGCCGAATATATATAGATATACACATGTGTATAAGATGTGAATAATAAATAACTGTTAATTAAGCACAATAAAGATATTATTTTACAAAAAATTATTGTTTTTATTTATATCAAAGGTTTTGCATATAAAATACTAGTCGATTATGTGAAAATAGGTAATATAATGTTTCTGTCTTGATCCGACTATCGCGCGGAAAACGTAGTGTAAAAAAGCGGGAATATCTGCGAGAGGAGCTTTCTGACAGATGATAGGAGTGTTGCAGTTCTAACGGCGCCGTTCAGTTCAAGGGTTTTGTTTTCTTTGAAAGTAGTTAGGTACTGGTTTTTTGAGCCTTTGAGGTAAATAAATCATGGCACCATCACGAGCACGTTGTGCTTATGAAGGATGCACAAACACCAAAGCGAAGAAACCCACCTTGATTTTTCATCGATTTCCAAAGGATGAAGCACGGTTAGATTGTTTTGGTTAAGTTTATTTATAAAGAATAGTTTCATATAAAATAAATTGAAATTATCATGATTAAATATTGATATTCATATCCGTTAGACATTTTTTGTGGCGGAATCTGGAGAATAAATGAAATTATTTTTATAGGTTACATTTCTGAGCTTACAGTAATAATTATAGTTATTAAATTATTAAATTTATTTTATTTTCGTTTTGATAAAGATTAAACCATTTAAGTATTATATATTAAATATTTGTGTATTGATCTTTAAAATGTTAAACTATATTTATTTATATATATAATTAATAAACGTAGGAAATAAAATAATTTCGTTTGTGAAAATGTAAATAAATGGCTATAGAACGACAGTAAAAATTAAACATTATGCACACTTGTATAATGTAGGCAATACGTGTGCAAAATGTTATCAATTAGATCATATAATGACTTCTTGAGATATTCGATATTTAAAAGTTTGGTATTTAAAAAGTGATATTTATTATCGCACGGTAACTATGGACTGAAATTGGCAGGGTTGGCAACTAGTTAAAAAGTTAAAAGTTAAGTTAGAAAGTTAAAAACTTAATAACTTTTAACATAACTTAGTTTTAAATCTATTAACTTTTAACTAAACTTACAATTAGTTAAATATTTTCTCAGTAACTTTAACTTTTTAACTTTTAAAAAGTGAATTATTACATACGGATTTTCTGAAAAATGATGTATTAATATTATTTATAATATTATTATTGTTATTTGTTGTTATAATATAATATTTATTATTCATATTTCTTACGTCAGAACTAGGGTTTTTCTACGTTATTTTTGACTAATGTACCTTAAACTTTTAAGGGCGTTCTCTTGGTTGAAACAGCAGTTTTCGAATTTTTAACTTTCAAATAATGTTTAATTAATTTAATAATCCAGTAGTAAGTACATATAACAAATATACATTAGAGGGAACGTAAAACAATTTTTTTCAAACGAATTCAGACAATAGTTACTACGATATTGTTAAAATTAAAGCCAAAAACTTCAATAAGATACCTAATTTTTTTTCTTTCTTATCCAATCTTAACGAAATAAAGCTTATTTTGTTCGTCAAGAAATTTCAGGGGGAGTATCGATGGGAAAATTTATGATACGAGTTACCGGTACGGCGTAATAGCAATTTGTTTAAGAAAAGTAAGTCAAGTTTTAATAAACAAATTGATATTACGTCGTATTGGTAACTCGTATCATAAATTTTCCCATCGATACTCCCTCTGAAATTTCTTAACGAACAAAATAAGCTTTATTTCGTTATGATTGGATAAGAAACAAAAAAAATTAGGTAACTTATTGAAGTTTTTGTCTTTAATTTTAACAATATCATGGCAACTATTGCCTGAATTCGTTTAAAAAATTTTTTTTATGTTCCTTCTAGTGTATATTTGTTATATGTACTTACTTTTGGATTATTAAATTAATTAAACATTATTTAAAAGTTAAAAATTCGAAAACTGCTATTTCGACCAAGAGAACGTCCTTAAAGAGTAATAACGTACGCAAATGTACGTTATTTTCCGCTCCTCCAACAAAGTATTTTCTTGCTGGCCCTACAAACAATGCATCGATACTTTACTGTAACGAAAAGTATAAATTACGTAGACGTGCAACAATAAGCAAGACAATTATTCAAACAATTATAAACCCAAGAAGCCGGGGGACGCGAGGTTCACGTATATTAGGGAATCACGTTGACGTGCAACAATAAGCAAGACAGTTCCCATACAGCATGAAAGAAAACTGAAATAATTACATGAAATAATTCATGAATTAATACATTGAAATGATTTAGAAAGAATTTTAAAACGAAAAAAAATTAATTTTAAATTAATTTTTAAAATAATATATGGAATCCTTACAAAATACTTTCAAAAATCTTCCAAAAAAATAAAAAAAGTGTTACCAAAAAATAATTACACGAATTAATTCTGAAAGGACTTTGAAAAGATTTTTTGAAAGAATACATAAAATAATTTCGAAATTATTGCAAGTATTCTTTCATGCAATAATTCAGAAATAATTTCAGAAAGATACAAATTAATCATTCACAAAAATAATTCAATATCTATTCAAAAATCTTACATGAATTATTTCATGAAATCTTCTGGGAAACTCGTGTGAATTAATACAAGAAATAATTTTGAATTCTTTTGAAAAAGATTTTTAGAATAAAATTTTTTAAAACAAAATAGCAAAAAAATAATTACACGAATTAATTCTGAAAGGACTTTGAAAAGATTTTTTGAAAGAATACATAAAATAATTTCGAAATTATTGCAAGTATTCTTTCATGCAATAATTCAGAAATAATTTCAGAAAGATACAAATTAATCATTCACAAAAATAATTCAATATCTATTCAAAAATCTTACATGAATTATTTCATGAAATCTTCTGGGAAACTCGTGTGAATTAATACAAGAAATAATTTTGAATTCTTTTGAAAAAGATTTTTAGAATAAAATTTTTTAAAACAAAATAGCAAAAAAAATAATTACACGAATTAATTCTGAAAGGACTTTGAAAAGATTTTTTGAAAGAATACATAAAATAATTTCGAAATTATTGCAAGTATTCTTTCATGCAATAATTCAGAAATAATTTTAGAAAGATACAAATTAATCATTCACAAAAATAATTCAGTATCTATTCAAAAATCTTACATGAATTATTTCATGAAATCTTCTGGGAAACTCGTGTGAATTAATACAAGAAATAATTTTGAATTCTTTTGAAAAAGATTTTTAAAATAAAATTTTTTAAAACAAAATAGCAAAAAAAATAATTACACGAATTAATACTGAAAGGACTTTGAAAAGATTTTTTGAAAGAATACATAAAATAATTTCGAAATTATTGCAAGTATTCTTTCATGCAATAATTCAGAAATAATTTTAGAAAGATACAAATTAATCATTCACAAAAATAATTCAGTATCTATTCAAAAATCTTACATGAATTATTTGATGAAATCTTCTGGGAAACTCGTGTGAATTAATACAAGAAATAATTTTGAATTGTTTTGAAAAAGATTTTTGAGAATAAAATTTTTTAAAAAAAATAGCAAAAAAAATAATTACACGAATTAATTCTGAAAGGACTTTGAAAAGATTTTTAGAATAAAATTTTTTAAAACAAAATAGCAAAAAAAATAATTACACGAATTAATTCTGAAAGGACTTTGAAAAGATTTTTTGAAAGAATACATAAAATAATTTCGAAATTATTGCAAGTATTCTTTCATGCAATAATTCAGAAATAATTTCAGAAAGATACAAATTAATCATTCACAAAAATAATTCAGTATCTATTCAAAAATCTTACATGAATTATTTCATGAAATCTTCTGGGAAACTCGTCTGAATTAATACAAGAAATAATTTTGAATTCTTTTGAAAAAGAATTTTAAAATAAAATTTTTTAAAACAAAATAGCAAAAAAAATAATTACACGAATTAATTCTGAAAGGACTTTGAAAAGATTTTTTGAAAGAATACATAAAATAATTTCGAAATTATTGCAAGTATTCTTTCATGCAATAATTCAGAAATAATTTCAGAAAGATACAAATTAATCATTCACAAAAATAATTCAATATCTATTCAAAAATCTTACATGAATTATTTCATGAAATCTACTGGGAAACTCGTGTGAATTAATACAAGAAATAATTTTGAATTCTTTTGAAAAAGATTTTTAAAATAAAATTGTTTAAAACAAAATAGCAAAAAAAATAATTACACGAATTAATACTGAAAGGACTTTGAAAAGATTTTTTGAAAGAATACATAAAATAATTTTGAAATTATTGCAAGTATTCTTTCATGCAATAATTCAGAAATAATTTCAGAAAGATACAAATTAATCATTCACAAAAATAATTCAATATCTATTCAAAAATCTTACATGAATTATTTCGTGAAATCTTCTGGGAAACTCGTGTGAATTAATACAAGAAATAATTTTGAATTGTTTTGAAAAAGATTTTTAGAATAAAATTTTTTAAAACAAAATAGCAAAAAAAAATAATTACACGAATTTATTCTGAAAGGACTTAGAAAAGATTTTTAGAATAAAATTTTTTAAAACAAAATAGCAAAAAAAATAATTACACGAATTAATTCTGAAAGGACTTTGAAAAGATTTTTTGAAAGAATACATAAAATAATTTCGAAATTATTGCAAGTATTCTTTCAAGCAATATTTCAGAAATAATTTTAGAAAGATACAAATTAATCACTCACAAAAATAATTCAGTATCTATTCAAAAATCTTACATGAATTATTTGATGAAATCTTCCGGGAAACTCGTGTGAATTAATACAAGAAATAATTTTGAATTCTTTTGAAAAAGATTTTTAAAATAAAATTTTTTAAAACAAAATAGCAAAAAAAATAATTACACGAATTAATTCTGAAAGGACTTTGAAAAGATTTTTTGAAAGAATACATAAAATAATTTCGAAATTATTGCAAGTATTCTTTCATGCAATAATTCAGAAATAATTTCAGAAAGATACAAATTAATCATTCACAAAAATAATTCGATATCTATTCAAAAATCTTACATGAATTATTTCATGAAATCTTCCGGGAAACTCGTGTGAATTAATAGATTTTTTTAAAGAAAACATAACAATTCAGCAATCATGTCAAGAATTATATCACGAAATAATTCAGAAATAATGTCAGAATGATAAAAATTAATCATTCACAAAGATAATTCAATATCTATTGAAAATAATTTCATGAATTATTTCATGAAATGTTGCGGGAAACTCACGTGAATTAATACAAGAAATAATTTAGAATTCGTTTGAAAAAGATTGTTACAATAAAATTTTTTAAAACACAATAGCAAAAAAGATATTTACACGATTTCTTCCTGAAAGAACCTTGAAAAGATTTTTTGAAAGAAAACATAAAATAGTTCAGAAATTATTGCAAGTATTCAACACGAAAAGGGCAGCGTCCGTATATAAGAGGCATCGTATAATGTATTTATTTTGTTTTTAATTCGAATTTGTTTCAATCAATTAAGTCCTAATTAATACAATATTTAATAAACAAAACTTACTAAATAAGTATATACTAATTAAACAAAGTTAATATTAAAAAATAAAGAAATATTAGAAATAAATATTCTAATTTATTTTGTCAGTCATTTTGCACTATATAATGAAAAAAATAAAATGATTGGATAATGATCGGATTTAGTCGTCCATTGTTTTCTACATTCGTATGATCCTATTAAAGAACGTATTAAAATGTGTGGGGGGTATATAATTTTTCGTTTTTGTGAACTAAGATAGATTGAAACATTTACTAATTGCGAAAATTTTAATTTGAAAAGTTAATGTAAGAATATAAAAACTTAAAATAAAAGGAAAAAAAACATTTAAAGATGAATAATATAGGTACTTAAAATAAGCAATATTTTTTATTATTATTCATAATAGTATTCTTTCAGTATGACAATGTTTAGAAGTCCCCTCAAAATCGACAGAAATATTATTTATACGTCTGCCAAGAGTAAAGAGCCTTTGACTCTAAAAGTTGATTCTAAATTGAAAACACTACAAATAATAATAACGTCGGTAAGGTAGAGCTCATTCTATTCATCTCTGCATTATATGCAATTATCATTTTCTTATTTTTATCGAATTTCGGGAAAAGAGCTCTTTATTGCCCTTCGTAATGATAAAAATACACTATGTGTAAATTTTCAAGTTATTGCTTGTTATAGATTTTACAGGAAACGGGTTGAAAAATTTTCTACCAGTTTTTTATGAAAAATAATGAACAGAATTTCTGAAAAATTTATAGGTGTATTATTTATGCAATTACGGAGTGCAGTGAAGAGCTTCATTCATAAAAAGTTGAATCTAAGATCAAAAAAATGTAAAAACTCATAACGTCGGTAAGGAAGAGCTCCCTTTATACACACACATTTCACATCGACTTAATACAATATTTAATAAAGTAAAAGTATTAAATAACTATGAATTAATTGATCAAAGTTAATATTAAAAAATAAAGTAATATTAAGAATAAATTTTCTAATGTATCGTATCACTCATATTGCAGTATATAATGAAAAAAATGAAATGATCTAACAAGCGAGCGATAGCGTAATGGATACCGTATTTGCGTAGTACCCAAGCGACCCGGGTTCGAATCTCCATCATGTAAAAAATTTTTCTGCGTTTTTTTCTGCGATAAAATAGTGTAAAATTATTAATAATGTAAATATATGTAAAAATAGTTAGAATATTATTTAAATAATATTCTAAATTATAAAAATGTACCTTCAAATACGAGATTATACATACCCTTCGAAATTTATTGTTAGTAATATTTACTAAATATTTTCTAATTAATTCACAATATTTATTCCTGAATCCTTCCAAAAATCTTTCATTGAAAGGATTCTGCAATAATACATGATTTTATAACCTTCGAAATTTTTTGTTAGTAATATTTCCATTATATTTTCGAATTAAAATTAATTCCTGAATCCTTTCAGACATCCTTCATTGGAAGGATTCTGTAATAATACGGGATTTATCCTCTTCAAATTTCTTGTTAGTAATATTTCCATAATATTTTCTAATTAATTCACAATATTAATTCCTGAATCCTTTCATACATCTTTCATTGAAAGGATTCTGCAATAATATGTGATATTAATTCTGAAAGGATTCTGAAAGATTCTTTCAGAAATCATTCAGTGAAAGGATTCTGTTATGATGCTATGTCCGGGGTATTTTCCTTTCAGAATTATTTCAGGAAATAATTTTGAAGTATCTTTTAGTAACCTTTTGGTAATAATCCATGAATCCTTTCAGAAATCTATTGAATAAATTTTGCAATGATATTATAAATTATTTTTGAATTATTCCATTGAATTAATTCTGAAAGGAAAATACCCCGGACATAGCATTATTACAGAATCCTTTCACTGAATGATTTCTGAAAGAATAAAATTATTTCATGCATTCTTTCAGAATCCTTTCAGAATTAATACATGCTGTGTGGGTTATTTAAACAATTTTAAAGCCAAGAAGCCGGGTGACGCGAGGTCCATGCATATTAGGAATTACGTTGACGTGTAACAATAAGCAAGACAATTATTTAAACAAATTTTAAACCCAAGTAGGCTGGGGATATGAGGTCCATATAAGGGAATTACATAGATGTGCAACAATAAGAAAGACAATTATTTAAACAATTATAAACCCAAGAAACCGGGGGGCGCGAGGTCCACGTATATTAGGGAATCACGTTGATGTGCAACAATAAGCAAGACAGTTATTTAAACAATTTTAAACCCAAGAAGCCGGGTGACGCGAGGTCCATGCATATTAGGGAATTACGTTGACGTGCAACAATAAGCAAGACAATTATTTAAACAAATTTTAAACACAAGTAGGCGGGGGATATGAGGTCCACGTATATTAGGGAATTACATAGATATGCAACAATAAGAAAGACAATTATTTAAACAATTATAAACCCAAGAAACCGGGGGACGCGAGGTCCACATATATTAGGGAATCACGTGACGTGCAACAATAAGCAAGACAGTTACTATTTAAACAATTTTAAACCCAAGTAGCCGGGGGACGCAAGGTTCGCGCATATTAGGAAATTACGTAGACGTGCATCAATAAGCAAAACAATTATTAAAAAAAAGTGGGGATATGAGGTCCACGCATATAAGGGAATTACATAGATGTGCAACAATAAGAAAGGCAATTATTTAAACAATTATAAACCCCAAGTAGGCGGGGGATGCGAGTTCCTCGCGTATACTGGAATAAGGCAGTCGTGTATACATGGAAAAATAATTATGTAAATAATTCTTAACTCCAAGTAGGCGGGGGATGCGAGTTCCACGCGTATACGTGAGAGCGTAAGACGTGCATACAAAGCAAAATACTTATGTAAATAACTCCTAACCCCATGTAGGCGGGGGATACGAGTTCCTCGCGTATACTGGAATAAGGCAGTCGTGTATACATGGCAAAATAATTATGTAAATAATTCTTAACCTCAAGTAGGCAGGGAATGCGAGTTCCACGTATACGGGAGCGCGTCAGACGTGCATACAAGGCAAAATAATTATTTAAATAATCGTCAACCCCTAGTAGGTGGGGAATGCTCCCATATTCGCGTGGAACTTGCACCTTCCGCCTACTTGGGATTAAGAATTATTTACATAATTATTTTGCCTTGTATGCACGCTGTCGCGCTCCCGTATACACGTGGAACACGCATCCCCCCCCCCTACTTCGTGTTAAGAATTATTTAAATAATTCTTTTGCCATGTATAATACATGTCTGCCTTATACCAGTATACGTGTGGAACTCGCATGCCCCGCCTACTTGGGGTTAAGAGTTATTTACATAATTATTTTGCCTTGCATGCACGTCTAAGGCGCTCCCGGTATACGCGTGGAACTCGCATCCCCCGATTACTTGGGGTTAAGAATTATTTACATAAGTATTTTGCCTTGTATGCACGTCTTACGCTCTCACGTATACGCGTGGAACTCGCATCCCCCGCCTACTTGGGGTTAAGAATTATTTACATAATTATTTTGCCATGTATACACGTCTGCCTTATACCAGTATACACGTGGAACTCGCATCCCCCGCCTACTTGGGGTTAAGAATTATTTACATAATTATTTTGCCATGTATACACGTCTGCCTTATACCAGTATACACGTGGAACTCGCATCCCCCGCCTACTTGGTGTTAAGAATTATTTAAATAATTGTTTTGACTTGTATTACACGTCTACGTAACACCCGACTCTAGCTTAAATTCACCCGTCATTTGAACGCGCGCGCTACGGCGCATTTCAAAATTTTCTTAAAGTTATGACTATGATTTGCACTTTCGTTCTATCAATTATATATTTTATTTATATAGACAACTAGATTGGATTCTTCACTCAGGCAATTACACACTTATTGATTTGGATTCCAACCAAATGGAAAATAAGCGACTTTGTAGTGACCATTTTACTGCTGACGATTTTGTAATCGGTTCTGGTATGAAGAGATTAAAAGATATTGCTATACCTATTCAAAAGGCTTCAGCTACTGATTTGAATGATTCCGACGAAGTTGAGAAACATGATGGCTCCGAAATTGATCTTCCTCCTATTACATGTCAAGAGAGATTAGCTATTGATTTAGAAACTCCTTTTTTAATAGAAACTAGTTTTAACATGCCACAAATCTTTGATACAGAAGAGCCATCTTGTTCAGGAATGCAAAGCCAATTGAATTTTGATTGTGACTCTACCGAAAAATCCACAAATGCTGTTGATAAAATTAAAACTTATGAAACTTCACTTCAAAAATTGCAAGATGAAATTAAGAATTTACAACAACAGTTAAACCAAAAAGATAAGCAATGTAAAAAAGCACAACATGTGATTAAACAAGTAAAAGCAAAAAATGTAACGTATGAACAAAAAGCTAAAAACATTCAAAATAGAAATAAACAACTTTCTAAAAACATTCAAAATAGAAATAAAAAAATTATAAATCTTGAGCGTAAAATTGAAAGATCTAAGGAAGCAGTTTCTTTTTATGATGAGTACTTAAAGCTTAATGCTAATGTATTAAATTTTTTTAAAATGCAAATGAATCATAACAAACGGAGAAAGTGGTCCAATGAGGAAAAAGAGTTTGCTATGAATTTATTTTATAAGTCTCCAAAAGCTTATTGTTATTTGCGTGACCAAAAGACGTTTGCTTTGCCCTGTATTAGTTTAATAAGGCGATGGATTAACGAACTTGATTTGAGTCCCGGAAATAACACTAAGTTATTAGAATTATTGAAAATAAAATCAAGTACAATGACTCAAAAAGAACGCGAGTGTGTATTAATGTGGGATGAAATGAGTATAAAATCGTGGTTAGATTACAACCCAAAAAAAGATTTGATTGAAGGTTACACTGATATGGGAAAGCATGGTCGCAATAAAAATCATGGTAATCATGTTTTAGTTTTTATGTTACGAGGTAGGCAGAATGATTGGAGACAGCCTATTTGCTATTATGTTCCCCATAACAGTGTAAATGGAAAATTATTGCATAAAATCATTTTAGATGTTATAGATTACGTTGAAGACGCCGGTTTTATATTAAAATCAATGGTATGCGATCAAGGATCGCCAAATCAATCGGCCAGAAAAAAATTGGGTATAACAAAAAACGAGCCATTTATTGAACGACATAATCGTAAAATTTTCTTTAACTTCGATGCTCCCCATTTACTTAAATGCCTGCGTAACACTTTTCGTAAACGTCAATTTGAAATAAATGAGAAATCTGTTTCATGGGACGCGATTCGGGAATTAAGAAATCGTGAAAAAGATCTACCAACTAAATCTGCCCCTAAACTAACAGACAGACATCTAGATCCAACTTCTTTTCAACTAATGAACGTTAGTCTTGCAGCTCAAATTTTTAGTAAAAGTGTTTCCTCAGCGTTACTAACAGGTGCGGTCGCACCAGAGTAACCTTTGACTCATCCAATTGTATAGAAACAGCAAATTTTATTAAAAAAGTAAACGACCTTTTTGATTGTTTAAATAGTAGAAGTTCTCGAGATGGTAATCCTTTGCGTCGTCCTTTATCAAAATTAAATCCTCAAGCAGTACAGTATTTGAAAAGAGTCCTTGATTTGGATCGAAAAGTAGAAATGCGTTGATAAAAACGGTAATCCCCCATGCTTTGACGGTTTTTATTTGACGGTTAATAGTATACTTTTACAATGGGAAGATTGGCAGCAAATGATGTAGTGTATTTGTTAACGACGCGTTTAAATCAAGATCCATTAGAAAATTTATTCTCTGTTTTAAGAAGTCGTTCTGGTCACAATCAAAATCCAACCGCAATGCAAGTAAGGCATAATTTGCAGTATAGCATTACTGCAAATTTAACGTCTTCATCCAAATTAACAAATTGCGAAACTGATGGAACAGTAGCGTTACTAGCAATTTGTATGAAAAGTAAAAATGTTGAATTACAAGAATCGTTAGAAAATGGAACCAATTCTGTGCACGCGTTTGATGAAAATATTAATGCGGATTGTATTAATAGTAATTTCCTTGCAAAAGACAACAGTATCATCGAAGTAAATGCAAGTAGTCAAAATAATGAATTAGCTAACGATGATATTGAAGACGCTTGCAGTGAAATTTCGTTCGATGGAGTAAATGAATCTCTTCATTTCGATGAAAATGAAGATACTTATGTGGAAAATATGTCTGATTCAGACACAGTTGTAGGTGATGATGATGATGAATTTCAAGAAGTATCTGATTCATTAAATGAAAGGAGTGAGAATTTGAGTAATACAACTAGGAGCTTTTTATCAGAAAGTTATGATAAAATGGATAGTGTATTGTCAAATTCACATAATCTACAAGATTCGTCTACTCCTCTACGGGGAGCAATGAAGTATGTTGCTGGATACGTAGCGATGAAATGTATCTCAAAATTTAATTGTTCTGACTGTAAAGCTTCTTTCACTAGAGTTAACTGTAATATTCAAACTAATGATGATCTATTAATTTTTTTTAAAGCGTATAAAGTATTTAATGTAAATAATGAACTTGGAAATCTTTGTGTTCCTTCTGACGATTTTTACGGAATCATTATAATAGCTATTGAAACTTTTGATGCATTATTTTCTGAAGTAAGTTATAACATAGAAATTAGTAAAGTTTTAATTGATAAAATCACATCTAAAGTTCTCGAATATCATGCAGAGTTTTGGATTACTGACGAACCTTGTAAATCGCATCGTGAGGCTGCAATAGCGTTTTTCGTTAGAGTTCATATTTTTAATAAAGTAAAATGGATCAATCATGATTTGCGGGACGCTAAAATTTCAAGGAAAAGACATTTTGCTAGTAACAAACCTAATGCTAAATTGCAGAAATTGAGTCATGAATAAAAAGAACTTGCTAAATTAAAATAATATTTTTATTACCTGCCGATAAAGCAAAACACACTATTTTTTTTTGCAAAAAGGAAATATAAATCTTTGTTTCATGATCATTTCAGCAAGAGGTTACGCTTATTGTGTTGTCTGTTGCTAAGAAATAAATATATGTATATTTTGTTACAGAACATTAATTTATGTGATACCATAAAAGGTGATGTTTATTGACTATTTATTAATGCAAAGCATGATTTCTAATTATAATTTTTATGATTATTTTCAATTAAAGTAAAATACTAGTTATTCACTTTCAATTTCATTTCGCTTCATAGAAATTTTCCACTTCTTTCATTCCTGCATCATCAATTATTTATAAATCCTAGATCTTCATATAAGAAAAGTTTGTGTATTTGATATGACTATATTTAATAGTATAAAAATTTTAATTGCCAATTCGATAATTGTAATTTCCACTTCATAATTACAATATTTATTTCGTAAAATTATTTAAGTAGAATTATCAAAAATATAATGTCACTTTTTATATATTTAGAATTTTCTTTCAATATTTATGTTTTATATTTTATTTATTTATTTATTTATTGAGCCAGAGTTTATTGTATTAAATTCCAAGGAGACGTTTATAGCGTGACTTCATCAGTGAATGAACGAATAAGGAAATTTCTATTTTTGTTATTTAGTTAAGAGAATTAAAAATTGATTAAAAGGAAAAATCTTTTTTAATTAGTATTTTAAAAACTTCAAACTTTACGTCAGTGACAAAATTTTAGATAAGGAATAAAAGTAGAAATTTTGTTTATAAGAAATCTGTAAATATCTCCTAAAAATCAGTAAATGAACACGCGATCTTAGTATCTAAATACGTTTCGCCAGTGAATGAATACTTCGCCAGTGAATAAACACTCAATAGCGGCGATTTTTTATGATTTTATTCTTAACAATTTCTTTTATGAAGTATCTTTATGTAAAATGAAATCAAAATTTTAAAAGATTCGAAAATTATCGTCATATTAGATAAACAATACATAGAAAGATTGATATTTTCATATATTTAAAGAAAATGTTCCTTAACTGGTGTCTGTTCGGATATTGGTGAAGTCACCCTGCAAAAAATACTGTAGTTCGTGGGGTGTGGGCGCTATAATCATACGTATCATTATCGTTTTTCACTCATTATAAGCCATATTTTACGTTTCATAAATAATTTAGATTATAATACTTTGTTTGGATAATTTGAAAGTAGTTGACTTACTAGTATAATTTACGACTATATATTTAAACTTCAAATTAATAACGATTAGTTGTAGTAACATGCATGACGACAATACTGTAGTTCATAATTTTGTTTTATCTTTTGTTGTAAATTGTAGTTCACGATTTTGCGCGGTCACTATTTGTATATGTTTTTGTAGTTCATTTAAATTAAACAATCAGATTAAAGATAAATGATTTTAATTTTTAGTACATGTTTGTAATATTTGTAAATATTTATTACCCTTCCTTCCTTAACCTAATGCTCCTGTGTTTCCTATCCTATCCTGATGGAAGATATCTGCCACTTTCCCGCTTGGTTTCCGTCGAATAATATCGCGTTTGCATATTATCTGTATTGTTTAAAATAATTAATAAAATTGAATAACTGAAACAACGTGTAATATATAACAAATACCTATGCAAACACGTATTAACTGAGAGCAGAACATATTAATGAACATTCCATGAATTTAAGTAGAATAAACAATCTTTTTCGTAACGCAGGGTCGATTTTTGTGTTTTTAAATTTTTAAAATCAATACTAGTTTTTTTATGCCTGATCCATTACTTTGCGATTGCTGCAGCATCTTTTTATCCACAGGGGAGGTATTTTATCAGAATGGTGAAATGTTATATAGGTATTTTATTAAATATAATATGACCATTTCCTTCAAAGAATATCTTAAATATAATGTCGTTTAAAAATTTTCCAAATCTGATACTGTCAATTAGAAACGGGAGCTATTCAGAACACGACAGGAATTATTTTCGAAAAGAAATATTACAAAAATTCGCGTCTATAAAAATTAAAAACAAATTGCATAAACTTACATACTTTTAACTATTCCGAAAAATGTAAAACATGGATTCTCATAAGATTTTTAGATCATTAGTCGACGTTATGGCTTCCCTTTATCACTACATCTTCTATACAGTTTAATCGTTAGGTGGAAATGGTATTGGAAATATTGATATCATATATAATATTAAAATAATTTAATGAGAATATTATGGTCTTCTTGCCAATTTTTTATTAATTTTTATATACTAAGCTTTAAACATTTTATACCACTGTAGACTCAAAATCATAACTTTAATATAATTATTCGGCTCTCCTGGTATAAAATACGGTTCGAAACTACTGCATAATAAGACTTGTAACTCATGTGACTTTTCTCACTCGCTTCGCTCGTGCGAAAAACGCGTTATTTGAGCTAAATAATCACCTGATGCACTCGTATCGAAATGTACTATTTCGATATTCGGAAAATTAACCATTCTTATGATAAAGTATTCTAATTTTTTTATTAATATTTCTTTAAAATCACCCATCTGACAATTTAGTTGTCTGATATAATACCCCCTCGCCTTTCTTCTCAAACCTTTATTTATACATTGATTATGATAAATAAATTGAGTACCTATATAGGGGAAATAGGCCCTAGTGATCTGTGTTGAAAAACCGTTAATTTTTAAGAACGAAAATCTCGAAGATTATAAACTGTCAGTAAACATAATATCATGTTCACCCAAAGGCTAGTAGGCTTTTTTATATCGCGAGTTTGCAGAATTTGTGTGCGGATTGCGAAACGCACTTACCTTATAGGTTCGTGCTAACTTGCGTTCGACTTGTACTTATAAATACTCGGTCTGCTAAATCCAACGTTACACCCTTGATACACAATATATTAATTAACAGTGAATACGATAATTAATACAATGGTTGCATACAGTCGAAAAGTGATATGATATATCAAGTTAAATAACTATATATATAATATGACTACATAACTAATTATTACTATTTATTTGCTTGTATAACAATTTATATCTTTTTTATTCCTTTCAATTATTATTTTTTTAATCAAATAATTGTAAGACTTTATTAACTTTTAATAATATTTGATATAATTGATTTGTATATATTAAATTTTATTTCGTCATTATTAAATTGTTATTTATAAAAAAGTTTTATAACATTTCAAGTTGCAAATCATCATGCAGTCATGCTTTACGGTCCCTGCGCTCGGATCATCGTGAACGGCGCGTGCCAGCGAGCCGCGGACGGCGTGCGCGCGCGAGCCTCCGAGCCGCCAGCCGCGATTCACAGAACAAAAGCACACAAAGTCAATGCTAGCGCCACCACTCGGTCAAGGCGGAACAAATTTTTTTTCGTCCTCGCCCCCAATCTGAAGTACGCTTCTATATGCGTCTATATTCGTTGATAGTGGGTTGTGCTAACCTGCGCATTTGTCGCCCTCGCTTCGCTCAGGCGACAACTCTCGCGCAGGGAGCACACAGCCCACTTCATTTCCTTGGTGCATAATATACTATTATGTACTGTTATGAACTGCGTTTGCGTAGACGAGTCGTGCAACACATAAAGGCAATTCTACAATGGAACCTTGAATATTGATTTCTGATAAAAGTTAAATAAAATAATATTAAATAAAATAAAAGTTAAATTAAATAATAATAATTATATGCGTTCCCATAACAATCTCGATCTAAAATTCCTAAGGTAGAATCTATATATTAATTAGTTAATTAAATAACTTATAAACAAGTAATTAACAATAACTCGAATAGGAGCGGTAATGAATTTATTAACTAATTACCTTTAACAAATAGTAATTGCGCCCGTATAATTAAACTATCAATGGCAAGGTCAACGCGCTAACGAACAAATTGAGATTAGCAATAAAACTAAATAAACGGTAGTAATCTGCGATTAAATTAATAACTATTTGGACAATAAATAATAATTACGCCATAATAGTTAGCGATTCGATAAATAATGGCAGGCGTAATAATAATTAATTAGGGAAGCTCGCTCGGGTAGGGAAGGCTCTGTTACAGGAGTCATTTCAAGGGCGATGGATACGATGACAACAGGAGCGAGCCCAACGACAATCACCAGACGACAACAGGAATGACCTCAAGGCAAACGACAACAACAATACGGTCATCCCAACGGACGGCCACGAGTAAACACTTCCGAGAGGCGGAAGGCGTAAACACTTCCAAGAAGTGTTTACCCGTGAGGCACCCCCAGAGACAGTTGACAGTCAACAACAAGGGTCACCTCAAGGACAAGTCGACGGACTAGCAGCGACAAACAATTCCCAGAGCCAGTGCACAGTGGCGCGGAACGACTCAACAGCCCGAGCCGGCATCAACGACCAATCACGGACCAGCAGCATCCTACGCCACTGACGGGGGCGGCTCCCCACCCGCTGCCTAAGCGCTCTCGACCCTATTTTCCAGTCAGGGGGCCTTCCATCGTCACGCCCTCGACTCTAGAGTGGGGGAGGCTTCTGAGGCAACCTGGCGCCCTACAGCCTCTACATCATACTGCCTCCCACCACCAACCTAAAGTTTCCAACCAATAGCGTTCCTGCAAGGATCATCGTCAACGGCCGAAGTCCGCGTCCAGGGTATAAAAGAAGAGTCCCGGGCCGCCAGAGTCAGTCGCTACCAAGCACATGATAAGCTTCGTAGTCTGTTCAATTGCACTAGTGCACGCACCCTGACCACGTCATAGTGTCGGTCAATATTGAATTGTACAGAGTCACGGTTCTAAAGTTCATTGTTTGTCAAGATTAACAAAGTTCTTAATTAATTCAATAAAAATCAAGTTAAAGTTCATTCTCTCGAGTTCAAGTCTTTATTTGAATCTCCCGCAACTCTGTGCGCTTCAGCGCTTAATTGAGCAACGTTCCCGAATTCCTGTTGGTCAACGCGGCGACCATTGCAGAAGCGCCCTTCTGCTTCCAGAACCCGACTCGGGTCGTAACATTTTGGTGACAGCGGTGGGATTGCTCAAAGAGTTGCAAGGAGGAAAGGACATTTTCGGAGAAGTGCGCGAATCGTGTTCCGTCCAAGATTTTAAGTCGTGGTTTCCCTTGGAACCTGGGCGAATGCCGGAACATCCGATTAGGCAACGGGGTTCACGACAGCAACAAAGAGAACATCCCCAGCCAATCGACGGTCACAGAGTTCCTCCAAACTCTCGAGAAGGTAGTCCTGATTCGGGCTACAGGAGCGACATCGATGAAGAAATCCCAAGGCCTATTAACAGACTCAAAGCAATTACACCAGAACGTCGGCATTATCAATTACGTTCAGGGCGTCATTTACGCTCTCTCCACTGCCTGTCCACGCCTCCGCACTGCAAACATTGTCAAGGCCATTGATATTTTTCCACGAGCCAACAACGTCAGATACGGATCTTCAGCACCTATCACGAGTCATCAGCCCCAGCCCCAAATCACCAGCGCCAGTTACGAGTCGTCAGCCCCAGCAGCAAGGACACCTGTGAATTTTAGAGCTAAGTAATCCGAGCGAGCGAGCGAGCAATTATTTAGGAAAATGTCGATAAATAGCGAGCAAGCGTCCGGCTTATGGTCAGTTTCGGAAAATTCCAGTCTAACGGAGAAAAGTAGTCTACCTGAAGGTATTGTAGCGCTAGATTTAACGATAAATAATCGTGATGAACCAAGTATACCGCCAATTAGGCCGCCATTTAATCCTGCGCCGAATTTCCGGAATATGAGAGACGATTTAATTTCGCGTAATGATTCCGATAATAATTCGATAAATAATAAATCCGTTAGATCAGATCCTTTAGCCAGTTACAAAAAGATCAATGAGATAGTGCGTATACTCCCGGAATTTAATGGAAAGAATATCTCTGTAAATCGGTTTATAAGGGAGTGTAGGGAAGCCGTGAGTTTCGTAAATCCGAGTGACCAAAGTTTCTTCTTAAAATTAGTAAAATCACGAGTCACCGGTGGCGCTAACGATTATTTACAATTTAAAAGTTTTAACGATTTAAATCAGCATCTATCAGAACTGCGCCCACTCAAAATTTGCCTCAAATTCAGACTGACTTAGCACGAATACGACAGAAACCAGAAGAAAAAGTTTCTGAATACGGATTAAGGGTCACTCAGATTTTGCAAAAGGCTCGAGAATTGATAGATGAAAACTTTAATCCCGTTGTGGCTTGCGGTATGATTGAAGGAACAACGAACACGGCCATTGAATGTTTTACCTTAGGTCTAGAAGCCGATATAGCGACGCGAATGATAGGGAAACCATTTTCCACTCTCGAAGCAGCAATTAGCACCGCCATCACTTGCGAAAGATATGTACAGCAGCGAAGGGAATTGCATGGGGAAAAGACAGAAGAAAATCGAAAGCGGGCATATTGCCGTATTGCGGAGCCTCAGGAGGAGGGAGAGTCGGAAAGGAAAAAACGTAGATGTTTTAAATGTGGGGGGTTAGGTCATATTACACGATATTGTCAAAAATCAGGGAACCTAAAGCCTTTTTGTAACAATTATAGACTGTGGGAACACTCTTTTGAATCATGTAAACACCGGAATACTTCTTTTCCGAATAATAGCCAACCCCTCGCGATAGAATATCCGACTCTATCCTTTCCAAATAATAATGCGCGTTCTTTAAACTTGAACCGGGTTCAGCACACGGGCGCAATGTTGAACCAACCTCGTCGCGACAACCAAGCATCCATACCCGCGCTGTTATTCTTGCCTATAATGCCTCCCAAAAATTAAAATCCCCTATCGTAATTCTAAGAAGTAAGGATTTAATTAAAGATATGCCTCGGTTCCTTATCGACACAGGTTCTGAGCTTAATATAATTAAACAGAGCCTAGTTAACCCCAACCTATCCATTGATAAAACAACCCTGTATAGACTAGCGGGGATAAACGAGGGCTTGGTCGCAACCCTGGGATGTGTGAAGGTAAGGTTAGATAACGTTCACTGTCGATTAAACATAGTACCTGATACCTTCCCCATAGGAACAGACGGGATTCTAGGTATAGAATTTTTGAAAGAACAGGACGCGATCTTATCTTTTCGGAGTGATGCCCTTCTATGGGGAAATCCAAGGGAAACTGTTCCTTTTATTAGTCACGATGTTTTGTACCTTCCCGCTAGAACCAAAACCTTAGTCAGAATTACTATTAACAAACCCAACCGCTTTTCCGGTTATTTACCTAAAATAAATGCAGGCCCGGGAATTTTTATTGGAGAATGTTTAGTTACGAGTGATAACGGTAAGGCCTCCTTATTTGCCATAAATTCTACGTCGGAAAACGTGAGTCTAATTCTTCCCCCGCTCCAATTAGAATCCTATGACAATACAATTAGACCCATACGTGTCATTAAAACTACGAATGAACCTGAGGCTAAGGCTAATATTCAATTTAGAATAAATAAAATACTTGAGCTGCTTGATCTAGAGGATCTTGATTCCATAGAGAGAGATAGTATAGAGAGATTAATTTCGGAGTTCCCTTGCCAATTCCATTTCCAAAACTTCTAAAATCATGCACAAGATTCTGACTACCAATGGCATTCCCATTAACGTAAAACACTATCGTCACCCACCTCATTTACGCGATGTAGTTCAAGAACACGTTCAAGAGTTGATTAATAACGATATAGTAGAGGAATCAGAATCACCTTACAACTCCCCCTTATGGATAGTCCCTAAGAAACCGGATTCACAGGGAAATAAGAAATGGCGACTGGTAATTGACTTTCGCGCGCTGAATGAAAAAACGATTGCCTCCGCGTATCCTCTCCCTAATATAACTGAAATCCTTGACCAATTAGGTAGAAGCAAGTACTTCTCTACCCTCGATTTAGCTTCAGGGTTTCATCAGGTTCCTATAGACCCCGCAAACGCTCCTAAAACCGCTTTTTCTACGCCGTTTAATCATTTACAATATAAAAGAATGCCTATGGGACTGAAGGGCGCCCCCTCTACTTTCCAATCGCTTATGTATAAGGTCCTTACCAGGTTGCAAGGTATTGAGTTATTTGTTTATATGGATGATATAGTGGTATATGCTGAATCTCTTGAAGATCATTCTCGTAAATTAAAAAGGCTTTTTGGAAGATTAATGACAGCCGGCCTCACCTTGCAGCCTGACAAGTGCCTCTTTTTGAAAAAGGAAGTTGTCTATCTCGGTCACATAATGTCAGAACAAGGTGTAAAACCCGACCCTCGGAAAACACAGGCCGTATCGGATTTTCCGCGTCCAATTAACGCTAAAAACATTAAACAATTTTTGGGATTAGCCGGATACTATTGTCGGTTTATCCCTGACTTTGCTAAAATCGCTAGACCGCTTCATTATCTCTTACAGAAAGAAATTAAATTCACGTGGGGAGAAGCACAAGAAAATGCTTTTAATTCTCTTAAACAAAAACTTTGCTCTCAACCCTTATTACAATACCCGGATTTCAACTCACCCTTCGTAGTAACCACGGACGCGTCGGATTTCGCTTTAGTTGGCGTATTAAGTCAGGAGTCCATTGGAAAAGATCCTCCAATCGCATATACATCTAGAGCTTTAGTAAATGCCGAGTTAAATTACACTACTACTGAGAAAGAGCTTTTAGCAATAATTCACGCGGTAAAACAATTTAGGCCCTATTTGTACGGCAGAAAATTCACGTTAGTAACTGACCATCGACCTTTATTATGGCTGCATAGACTAAAAGATCCCGTCCGGAGAATAGCAAGGTGGAAAATATTGCTAAGAGAGTACGACTATGATATCGTACACAGACCAGGTAAAATCAACATGAACGCGGACGCACTATCCAGAAACCCCATAACCACCTTCCCTATACCTCCAAATCCAGATAGTCTTGGCTAGGAAGAACCTTTTTCTGAACTAGAAATAGAAAATATTTTTCTCGTCCATAAAGTAGAGTTAACCTCTGAAAATCAAGGTTCCGAAGGCGCCGAGAATCCCGAAATTCCCCGCCCTTTGACTGAATCAGACAACGGACGTACGGACATGGACGGGCTTAGCTCTGCCTCTTCCTCGGAAGAGAGCAGCGGTTGCACGTATACCGTGGCCGAGGTAGCTTTAGAAAATGTCCGGTCGCGGGGGTCGCAGCTGTGGTCCTCGATAGACGGGGAAAGTAGCTTTAGGGAATACCCCCTTGCAGGGGCTAATTGTGGGGTTGCTTGCAATTTTGCAGTTGCTTCCTGTAAGGGTCCGGTTGCACGTATATCGTGGCCGTTGCCCTCTGCAGAGGATGTAGATAGGGGGGTTCCAATAGTGGAACCTACGGTCATGAGTGACATGACCTTGGGCTCCGCACATGCTGGGGGGCCCGGGGACCTACAGGAAAATTCCTATCAAGAAATCCCGACAGGGGGTAGGACTTTCACACGTGTTGCGGAGACGAAAGAAAGCCGCGGGCCTACAGGAAAATTCCTATCAAGAAACCCTGACAGGCGACTGTTTTCCAGCTGTGATTTCCGTGACCGTGGTTCTCTAGCATGTCGGGGGGCTCGGGGACTAGATGTGGCCCTGGAGCGTAGGACTTCCGCACGTGATGAGAAAGATAGGGCCGAGGACCTACAGGAAAATTCCTATCAAGAAATCCCGTCTGGCAAAAATAGGGTCCCAAAAATACAGACAGAGGTTCAAGAGGTGATTGCTCCTCGAGAACCAAAGACAGATGACGAATTGACCATTGACAAAACCCCTAATGAAAGTGTGTCTGACGTTGATGTTGATGTGGAATTTAAGATTGTTAATATTAAAACTTGCAAGATAAAGGTTAGCATAGACCCCATGAGTCCCTGTTCCAAAGAAGTTGAGAAAGAATTCCCCCAGGAAGCAATGATAATGAGTGATAATCCGGAGAAATCTTGTATGAGCAAGACCCAACCTATCCCGATTGAAAAAGGACCCGTTTTAACAACCCCGTCCCTTGCGAGCCACCCCGAAAGAGTCCTCGTGATAACTTCTGTCGAATATTCCCGAGATCAGCTTTTGATGGGAAAAGATAATATCGCGCACTTCATGTCTGTCGATTGCAAAATAAGTACCCCTATTTGTCAACAGCTAGTAGATTTAGAGATGATAAATATTGAGAAATTAAAGACAGAACCCATTGGTGTAGGCGCAATAGTGCAAACATGTTTATTACACGGAAAAATTATATATTCATTATTTGTTAAAGAAAAATCGGATGAAGTAGCAACCGCAGCCGTAATAGTTCAATGCTTAGATTCCCTCCGGGCCGCGATGATCGAGGAAGAAATAAAGTCTGTTAGTATCTCTAAAATCGGAGACGGTTTAGAAAAGAACCATTGGCTACCAATAGAAATAACGTTGCGAGCGCGTTGGAAAACCGAAACTCCCAAATTAACTATATGCACGGGGGAAGTAATTGCCCCACCTCCCAATGGTAGGCTAGGTATTATTGGCGAGGCCCACGATTCGGCTATTGGAGGACATAAAGGCATCGCGAAAACTTATCATCGCGTACGTGAACGATACTTTTGGTCGGGAATAAAAGAGGATATTTCCGAATACGTGCGAACATGTGAGAAATGTCAAAGGCGCAAGTTGGTTAGAGTAAAAACGAAGCAACCTATGAGAATTTCTTCCACCCCTAGTAAGGCATTTGAAGTTTTGGAAATGGATATAGTAGGCCCCTTGCCCGTAACTGTATCCGGAAACAAATATATATTGACCCTGCAGTGTAATTTAACGAAATACTCTGATGCCCTTCCCATTCCCGATATGACCGCCGAGATGGTCGCCACCTCGTTAGTACATGATTTTATTACTAGATTCGGCTGTCCCGAAGCGATTAAGACCGATCAAGGCAGTAATTTTCAGAGCAGTTTAATGCAAAAGGTAGCTAAGATATTCAAAATTAAGCAGTTGCGATCTACCTCCTTCCATCCTCAGACCATGGGTTCCTTATTGAAATTTACACTTAGAATTCAAAATTACTTATCAAAAGTGTACCCTTAAATTAAAAAAAAAAAAAAATTTTTTTTAGTAAAACTTCAGCCTTAAAATTTAAAACTATCCATTGAAAATTTCACCCTAAAATTTAAAATTATTAACGATTCACCCTTAGAAATTAAACATATTGATTTTTCATCCCTAAAAGGATACAAATTTGAATTTCACTTAAATTACATAAAGCTAATAAATTCCCTTTTAAGAGATCTATAATTATGCAGAACCCTCTTCAAATTAGGTAAAATTAACGAGTGCAACCCTTTAAAATTTAAATTATGCATGAAACACCGCCCGTAATAAAATTCAACTCTTAAAACCTTAAATTATTTAAAATCAAATTTCACCTTTAACTAAATTTTAGACCTATGCAAAATTTTGAAATTAGTAAAAGCCCGAACCATCGGTTCGTGTTTTAAAAGAAGGGGGGGACTGTTCTGAACTGCGTTTGCGTAGACGAGTCGTGCAACACATAAAGGCAACTCTACAATGGAACCTTGAATATTGATTTCTGATAAAAGTTAAATAAAATAATATTAAATAAAATAAAAGTTAAATTAAATAATAATAATTATATGCGTTCCCATAACAATCTCGATCTAAAATTCCTAAGGTAGAATCTATATATTAATTAGTTAATTAAATAAGTTATAAACAAGTAATTAACAATAACTCGAATAGGAGCGGTAATGAATTTATTAACTAATTACCTTTAACAAATAGTAATTGCGCCCGTATAATTAAACTATCAATGACAAGGTCAACGCGCTAACGAACAAATTGAGATTAGCAATAAAACTAAATAAACGGTAGTAATCTGCGATTAAATTAATAAATATTTGAACAATAAATAATAATTACGCCATAATAGTTAGCGATTCGATAAATAATGGCAGGCGTAATAATAATTAATTAGGGAAGCTCGCTCGGGTAGGGAAGGCTCTGTTACAGGAGTCATTTCAAGGGCGATGGATACGATGACAACTGGAACGAGCCCAACGACAATCACCAGACGACAACAGGAATGACCTCAAGGCGAACGACAACAACAATAAGGTCATCCCAACGGACGGCCACAAGTAAACATTTCCGAGAGGCGGAAGGCGTAAACACATCCAAGAAGTGTTTACCCGTGAGGCACCCCCAGAGACAGTTGACAGTCAACAACAAGGGTCACCTCAAGGACAAGTCAACGGACTAGCAGCGACAAACAATTCCCAGAGCCAGTGCACAGTGGCGCGGAACGACTCAACGGCCCGAGCCGGCATCAACGACCAATCACGAACCAGCAGCATCCTACGCCACTGACGGGGGCGGCTCCCCACCCGCTGCCTAAGCGCTCTCGACCCTATTTTCCAGTCAGGGGGCCTTCCATCGTCACGCCCTCGACTCTAGAGTGGGGGAGGCTTCTGAGGCAACCTGGCGTCCTACAGCCTCTACATCATACTGTCTCCCACCACCAACCTAAAGTTTCCAACCAATAGCGTTCCTGCAAGGATCATCGTCAACGGCCGAAGGTCCGGGTCCAGGGTATAAAAGAAGAGCCCCGGGCTGCCAGAGTCAGTCGCTACCAAGCACATGATAAGCTTCGTAGTCTGTTCAATTGCACTAGTGCACGCACCCTGACCACGTTATAGTGTCGGTCAATATTGAATTGTATAGAGTCACGGTTCTAAAGTTCATTGTTTGTCAAGATTAACAAAGTTCTTAATTAATTCAATAAAAATCAAGTTAAAGTTCATTCTCTCGAGTTCAAGTCTTTATTTGAATCTCCCGCAACTCTGTGCGCTTCAGCGCTTAATTGAGCAACGTTCCCGAATTCCTGTTGGTCAACGTGGTGACCATTGCAGAAGCGCCCTTCTGCTTCCAGAACCTGACTCGGGTCGTAACAGTACATGCCACAAGTATTGAAGGCTTCGCCAACATCACTCCAAGCTTTAGTAACTTCCAAGGGATCTGAATTTTTTTTATATAAAGACGAATTTGCACAATTAATTTTTCATCAAAATCATCATCATCGTCGTAGTAAAAATTGTTGCTATCAAAATTTTTCGCATTCTCATCGAAGCATAATTTTTTGGAATAATGATGAAAAATCCATGTTAACCACAAAATCAAATGGACTTTTTCAATACTTAACCAACTGAGTATAACACAATCTTTACAATGCCACAATGTTGTCTGTTTTGTTGTTTCTCTTTAAAGTACTCAGTGTTGCATCGTTGAATATTACATTGTTATGAACTGCGTTTGCGTGAACGAGTCGTGCGACAAATAAAGGCTATTCTACAATGGAACCTTGATATCTGATAAAAATTAAATGACCGTAGATTACTATCGCAATAAATAGCGATAGTAATCTACGGTTAAATTAATAACTATTCTGATAATAAATAATAATTATGAGACGAACTGTAATAATAATGTTAGCTAGGGAAAAGCTCGCTCAGGTAGGGAAGGCTCTATTTTTAGGTGGACAGTCAGCAAAATCATCATCACGCCATCAGCAGCACGCCAATCAACGGACAATCAATTCCCGGAATCCATTAGCCAACGGCTCAGCAGCGCACACAAAATTCAGAGTAGGGCCATTAGCGAAGGGCCTCTGGAATGCACGACGGTTGAACATGGCAAGGAACGAGCTATGAGTCATCAACAGTCAACAACTCTTGGAATTCGTTGGGCAACGTTGCATCAGCTCGTGGGTCCATGACGCAACCAACTCGAGGGGCTACGAGCATAACGGCTGGCAGAGTAGCAGCCAATCAGAGACTAGTAACCCCTCTCCGCCACCAACCGTCATTCGCCGCTCAGCGCTCTCGATCCTACTTTCGGATCTGAAGCCCCTCCACGCCACTCTCTCCACTCTCTCCACCTCAGAGTGGGGGAAGCTTCTGAGGCAACTTGGCGCCCTACAGCCTCTACATCGTACTGTCCCTACTACTAACCGGGAGCTACAACATCACAACGTAACGGCCTACAGAGGGGAACCAATCAAGAGGCATGCACAAGCGCCGCAAATCAAGAAGGGATTTTCGGCCAGGATCTGAGCATCCACAGGTGTTCCCGCACTACGAAGCTCGCTATGGTTAAGAGAAGAGAGGGAAGCTCTCGGCCCTTCTAGGCACCTACAGGCCTCGGAACAGACTTCCACAAGATTCAGCTTTTCACCACCAGAGGAACTGGCTCCTCCCATACCCTCGCGTCAACGGTTTAAGGTCCGCGTCCAAGATATAAAAGAAGAGCCCCGGGACGCCAGAGTCAGTCTCTACCGAGCACATGAGACGCTTCGTAGCTTTAGACCTGGGTCGTTACCAACTCGCTTGGTACTCTGCTGCACATGTGCATGTTGCGCCCAGAAGCTCTAACAGTCGGCTGCCAACTAGTCTGGTCTTTGTTACCGTGTACGTTGCGCCGTTGAGCTTTTAGTCGAGAGTTAGCAAGTACTCTTAAAGCTTCGTAACAAGTATTGCATCAGTGCGCGAAATCCGATTTGTTAACGGTTATTGCATCAGCGTGCGCAAGCTGGCTTTATCTTACTGTCAGTTAAAGTTTATATCGAGTCACGAACACATTAACGAAAGAATTGTTAAAGACATTAATTAAAGTGATATCTAATTCAATAAACACGGAATAAACTTTAAATCTCTTGAGTTTGAGATTTATTTAAACCGCTCGCAACTCTGTGCGCTTTAGCGCTTAATTGAGCAACGTTCCCAAATTCTAATTGGTCAACCCGGCGACCATTACAGAAACGCCCTTCTGCTTGAAGACCCGGGCTCAGGTCATAACAATTTTGGTGACAGCGGTGGGATTGTTCACAGTAGTTCGCGAGTGAAAAGACTAAACGAAGTGAAGTGTATAGTGTTCTGTCCAGGGTTTTTGAGCCGCGGTTTCCCTGGACCACGGGCGAATGCCGGAACATCCGATTTGAGGAATTGGGTCCACGGCAAGAATCAAAGTGAAATTGCCATTCAAATCGAAGAACTTCGTGAACGACGCCGTCGAGGCACCATCCAACTCAAGAGAGATCACTCCTGATTCAGGATACGAGAGTGAAAACGACGCAGCTCCAAGGCCAACACCCAGGCAACGACTTCGTAGTAGAAGAAGCCCATATCAACTACGTTCAGGGCGTCACCTGCGATCTCTCCACTGCCTGTCCATGCCCCCGTACTGCAGGCATTGTCAAGGTTAACATCCGCCACTAATCATCAGCGGATCCCCAGCACCTACCACGAGTCATCAGCACACAAGAATCATCAATCCCTGCCCGAACTACCAGGGTCATCTGCGAGACAGCGAAAAGGAAGAACCCGAGCTAAGTAACCGGAGCGAGCGAGCGATTATTGCAAAATGTCGGTTAATAGCGAGCAGGCGTCGGGTTGATGGTCAATTTCGGAGAATTCTAGGCCAACGGATAGTAATAGTAGTTTACCTGACGTTATAAAAGCACTAGATTTAACAATAAATACACGCGTCGAACCGAGTTTAACAACGGCTAAGCCGCCGCTTAATCCCGCCCCGAGATCGCGTAATATTGGGGATAATTCAATTACGCGTGATGACTTCGATAATAATTCAATAAATAATAGATCCGTTAAATCAGATTCTTTTTCGAGCTATAAAAAGACTAATGAAATCGTGCGAATACTCCCCGAATTTAATGGGAAAAACATTTCGGTAAATCGTTTTATTAGAGAATGTAGAGAAGCCGAAAATTTCGTGAATCCCGGTGATAGGAGCTTTTTTATGAAGCTAGGAAAGTCACGTGTTACTGGAGAAGCGAGCGATTATTTGCAATTCAAATCTTTCGATAATTTAGATCAATTTTTGTTAGAATTAAAAAGAGTTTTCTCGCCCAGCCAGAATTTACCCCTGGTTCAAACAGATTTAGCACGCGTTAAACAAAATCCGCAAGAAAAGGTGTCTGAATATGGATTACGGGTGATCAAAATCCTGCAGAAAGCGCGCGAATTGATTGATGAAAATTTTAACCCTCTTGTAGCGCGTGGAATGATCGAAGGAACCACGAATACGGCAATAGAATGTTTTACCCTGGGGTTAAATTCTGAAATAGCTACGCGTATGATCGGAAAGGTATCAACTACCCTCGAGCAAACCATTAGTGCCGCCATAACTTGCGAGAAGTATGTGCAACAGCGGAAAGAGTTGCATTGCGATAAGATAGACGACAATCGGAAACGAGCGTATTGTCACATCACCGAACCTCAAGATGAGGACACACTGGAAATAAAGCGACGCAGATGTTACCGATGTAACGAGCCCGGTCATCTTGGGAGAGATTGCTCAAGGAGAGACTCGAGTCTATACTGTAATTATTGCAAAATAGGAGGACATAATTACGGAACCTGCAGGAGGCGGCCAAGGGTGGACCCTGGTAATCTTCCTGCAAACCAACCCTTTCGATGATTCTCTTCTAATGACAACGCCAATCCTTTAAACGCCCCCGTGGTTCGTCATACGGGCGCCATGGCGAACCCTTCGAATCCAACAACCCCCGCGCCCCGACCCGCGCCATCCTCATTACAACCACTAATGAGTCTAACTCCCCGGTGGTAATATTTAAAAGCAATGATTTAACGAAGCCCCTACTGCGTTTTCTTATCGACACTGGGTCGGAATTAAATATTATTAAAGAGTCTCTATTAAAACACTACGTTACCATTCAATCAAATATTCTTTATCGCCTGGCCGGAATCAGTGACGGTTTAATCGATACTTTGGGATATGCGAACGTGAGCCTTGGGGATATTAAATGTCGGCTTAACATCGTATCGGATAACTTCCCAATAAACGCAGATGAAATTCTCGGTACGGAATTTCTAAGGGACAGGAAGCCACCCTATCCTTCAAGAACGGATCAATCTCTTTCGAGAATCCGCGTGAAACCGCAACCTTTATAAATCATGACACCCTTTATTTACCTACTAGAACAAAAACTCTTGTTCAAATTAAAATTCGAAATAATATGCGCTCTGCCGGTTATATTCCCCGTATAAATGCCGGACCTGGAAATTTTATAGGTGAATGCTTGGTCAAAAATAGGGATGGTAAGGCTTATCTGTTCGCGATAAATACAACCGCGGAGGATATCAACGTTATTATTCCGCCATTGACTTTAGAATTATACGATAGCACTATCAAGTCGGTGCGTTCCGTCAAAATTATAGCTAATTCGGAGGCCGAGATTGGACTTCAACATAGAGTAGACAAAATAATGAATTTAATAGATATAGCAGACCTTGATCAAAAGGAACGGGAGAGTGTACAAAACCTTGTTAGTCAATTTCCCTGTCAATTTCACTTACCAGGCGACATATTGAGTAGAACATCGATGATTAGCCACAAAATACCAACCACAGACAACATCCCAATAAATGTAAAGCAATATCGGTATCCGCCCCAATTACGCAATGTAGTTCAAAAATACGTTCAAGAGCTAATTGATAACGATATAGTAGAGGAATCTGAATCGCCGTATAATTCACCGCTATGGATAGTGCCGAAAAAACCAGACCCCCAAGGAAATAAGCGCTGGCGGCTTGTCATAGATTTCCGAGCTTTGAACGAAAAAACAATAGCATCAGTATACCCACTCCCTAATATCACTGAGATCCTTTATCAGTTAGGTTGTAGCAAATATTTTTCCACCCTTGATTTAGCGTCCGGTTTTCACCAGGTACCTGTCGACCCCGCAGATGCCCCAAAAACCGCGTTCTCGATCCCATTTAATCATCTCCAATACAAAAGAATGCCCATGGGTTTAAAAGGTGCTCCTTCAACGTTCCAAGCCCTTATGGATAAGGTCCTTAGCGGGTTGCAAGGCATTGAGCTCTTTGTATATATGGATGATATCGTTGTATATGCCGAATCGTTGGAAGAACATACGTGGAAATTACGGAAACGTTTTGGTAGATTAAGGACTTCGGGCCTAACCCTGTAACCTGATAAATGTCTATTTTTAAAGAAAGAAGTAACATACCTAGGGCATATTATCTCGGAAAAGGGAGTTAGACCCGACTCCCGAAAAACCCAGGCCGTATCAGAGTTTCCGCGACCAAAAACCGCGAAAAACATTAAGCAATTCCTAGGTTTAGCCGGATATTATAGGAAGTTCATTCCAAATTTTGCTAAAATTGCCAAACCACTCAGTCTTCTTTTAAAGAAAGGGCAGGGTTTTATTTGGGAGAACCCCCAGGAGGTAGCATTTATTACCCTTAAACAGATACTTTGTTCAGAACCCCTCCTCCAGTATCCCGACTTTAACAAACCATTCATGGTTACTACTGACGCGTCCGATTACGCATTAGGCGGTGTTTTGAGCCAGGGTCCAATCGGGAAGGATCTCCCCATCGCGTATACCTCTAGGGCCTTAGACGATACTGAAACGCGATACACTACTACCGAAAAGGAATTATTAGCGATAGTTCACGCAATTAAACAATTTAAACCATATTTATACGGCGGAAAATTTACTTTGGTGACCGATCACCGATCCCTTCTATGGCTTCACAAATTGAGAGACCCCATTACGCGTTTGGCCCGCTGGAAAATCCTATTAAGAGAATACGAGTATGAAATCGTACACAAACCCGGTAAAAGTAACATGAACGCGGACGCACTGTCCAGAAATCCTATTCCTACTTCTTCCCTGACCATAAATCTCAAAGACCTCAGCGCGGAGGAACCGCCACCTGAAATTAACATAGAAAAACTGTTTATAATCAATAATTCTGAATCAAATTCCAAAGCAGCTGAGTGCCACGACACTTCTTACATCCTCATTAGCATGAACGGTGGGCTGACTGACATACATAGGTTTAGCTCTGCCTCTTCATTAGGAGAGAGCAGCGGTTGTGGAAAACATAACCGAGGTAGCTTTAGACAAGTGCCGGTTGTAGGGGTCGTGGCTGATGCCCTCGAAGTAGAGGAGAGTAGAGTTAGGGAAAATCCAGTCGTGGGAAACATGACTGATGCCCTCGCAAGAGGAGTTCGGAAAAGTCCGGTCGTGGAAAACATGACCGATGCCCTTGTGCGTGTCGGGGGGCCCGGGAACCAACAGGAAAATTCCTATCAAGAAATCCCGACGGGCTGGAGTACTTCCGCACGTATCGAGGAGAGTAGGACCCAGGGCCAACAGGAAAATTCCTATCAAGAAACCCTGGCAAGTGATAAAGTTCCGGTTACGACCACTGCAACTGAAGTTCTCAAGTGTGTTGGGGGCTCAAGGACCATGCGGCCTTGGAGCGAAGTACTTCCGCACACGAGAAGGATAGGACCGGGGACCAACAGGAAAAATCCTATCAAGAAATCCCGTCTGGCAAAAGTAGGGCTCCCAATATATGAACAGAGGTTCAAGGGGTGATTGCTCCCCGAGAACCAACAACAGATGACGAATTGACCACTGACAAAACCCATAGAGAAAGTGCGTCCGACGTTTCCGATGATGACGAGATACCCCAAGTAGTGAGCATCAAAATATGTAACCCAGAACCCTGTGTGGGAAAAGAGAATCCTGTGTGGAGTATGTTGAAAGAAAATCCTGTGTGGAACGAGTTAAATTCCTGTGTGGAAAATGGAAGTCCTATGTGGACAGAACCCTCCCATCTAAATAAAATAGAGCCCCTCCTTGTAATATCCGCTGTTGAATACTCGCGAGATCACCTTTTAATGAGACATGATAACATTGCACATTTTTTATCCGTAGATTGCAACCCAAGCTCCCCCATTTGCCTACAGCTAGTAGCATCACGAATGATAGATCTTGGAAAACTCAAAAATGAACCAATAGGGGCCGGTGCGGTCACTCAAACTAACTTATCTAACGGTAAAATAATCTATTCGTTATTCATTAAAGAAAAATCTGACGAGATCGCGAAGACGACAGTGATAATAAATTGTTTAAATTCCCTCCGAATAGCCATGATAGAAGATAAAATAAAATCCGTAAGCATTTCTAAAACGGGAGGTGGTTCAGAACAGATTCACTGGCTACCGGTAGAATTCGCGTTACGCTCTCAGTGGGAAGACGGAATTCCTAAGCTTACGATTTGCACTGGAGAAGTTACGATACCACCTCCCGAGGATAGATTAGGAATAATTAGCGAAGCCCATGATTCCACATTAGGGGGACATAAGGGAGTTGCAAAAACTTACCATCGTGTTCGGGAAAGATTTTTCTGGCCAAGGATAAAGGAAGACGTTTCCGAGTACGTACGAACTTGCGAAAATTGCCAAAGGAAGAAATTAGTCCGCGTCAAAACCAAGAAACCAATGAAAATTACTACCACCCCTAGCAGGGCTTTCGAGGTTTTAGAAATGGATATAGTAGGCCCTCTACCCGTAACTGTAGCCGGGAATAAGTATATATTAACCCTCCAGTGTAACCTAACGAAATATTCCGATGCCCTTCCAATCCCCGATATGACTGCTGAAATGGTTGCAACAGCTTTAGTTCGTGATTTTATTACTAAATTCGGCTGTCGTGAAGCCATTAAGACCGATCAAGGTAGTAATTTCCAAAGCAGTCTAATGCAAAAGGTAGCTAAAATATTTAAAATTAAACAATTACGATCTACCTCCTTCCATCCGCAAACTATGGGCTCATTAGAAAGGAGTCATCATTCTTTAGTTGAATATTTAAAGATGTACACGGATAAAACTGACTGGAATACCTGGATTAAACTGGCTATGTTTTCATACAATACGTCGGTTCATTCGGCACACGGTTTTACTCCCCACGAACTAATTTTCGGACAAAAAGCGCGGCTGCCATAAACCTATGAAATGTATTTAGACGAGTTAATATTTAAACTTAATACTACCCAAAGAACAGCGAATGCGCGTTTAATAGAAGCAAAAGAGCGATCAAAAAGATATTATGATCAAAAATTAAATGCGAAGGATTTGAAGGTCGGAGAAGGCGTATACTTGCTAAAACAACCGCAAGTAGGGAAATTCGATGAGCAATACGCGGGCCGTTATAAAATAATTGAGTTAATAGGTGATAGAAATGCGAGAATAGATTTAGGAAATAATGAAGATAAAATAGTCCATGTGGACAAATTAAAACATGCGTGCTTACGGCCGGGGTAAATTGTTCATTTTTTTCCTTTTTGTTACGATTATAATGTATTATTCTGTTTATATGTAATCTGCGGTATTCATAATATTTCGCGTGCAATCTAATTACAATATTGTACTTTGACTGTGATTAAACAAATAAATAAAGATAAGATAATAAGGGTCATAAGAGAGATGACCAGGACTCGCCATAAAAGAAACCAAATGTTTTGTTCATTTTTGCCATGGGAAACCGGAAGTACACCTGAAACATTGTATCAGGATGGGTCCCTGCGAGCCATAGGAAGCATCTCATAGAAGGGAGCGATGGCAGGGGCTCCTTTCACCTTTAAAAATTTAAATTATTTAAGATAAAAGCCGCGTAAAAATATTAATCTTTCACCTTTAAAAACAAATTAATTGATTCTTCACCCTAAAAAAAAAAAAAAAATTAAATTAATTTGCGTAATACCCGTCACCCTTAACAATAAAAATCATTAATCCCTTCACCCTTAAAAGGAAAAACCGCGTTTCATAATTCACCCTTAAAAATAAAATTTATTAATTTAAATTAGTCTATTTAAATTTCACACTTCAAAATTTAAGGTGATGTTATATACCGACATAATTTTAAAAAGAGTACATCTCATGAAAATACCAATAGAATCATCCACAACAAATTTCTGAATATAGTGTTTACGTGTCTGGAGCACCTGACAGTCGTCTTTTTCCAAATAAACGTTTGAATGTTGATTTAAAAAATATTGAAAAAAGGGTATCACATCACCTTAAAACCAATAAATTCCCCCTTTTCTACTCCTTAAATTCGGTAAATCTAATAAAATTCCCCTTTTTTATTTACCAAACTCTTTTTGTTAAAATTAATCTTTTTAAACTTTAGATTATAATCTTTAATTACAAATCCCCCCCCCCTTTTCAGATCCTTAATTGTGCAAAGGAAAAAGCTCTTAAAATTGTAGATGAACCGCGGCCGGTAAACTTCAACTCTTAAAACCTTAAAATAAAATTTTACCCTTAAAAACCAAATTTTGGACCTATGCAAAATTTTGATTTGTAAAAGCCCGAACCATCGGTTCGTGTTTTAAAAGAAGGGGGGGACTGTTATGAACTGCGTTTGCGTGAATGAGTCGTGCGACAAATAAAGGCTATTCTACAATGGAACCTTGATTTCTGATAAAAATTAAATGAAATAATATATTAAATAATAATTGAATGCGTTCCCATAACAACTCGGTCTAAAACTCTAATGGTATATTTTGATTAATTTAACCAAGTTATAAACAATAACACGAATAGGAATCAAGGATAAACAAGCGAGAATGAATTTATTAACTAATTACCTTTAATAACTAATAATTGCGCCCGTATAGCGATGCGTTAACGAACAAATTGGGGTTTAGCAATAAATAGCGATAGTAATCTACGGTTAAATTAATAACTATTCTGATAATAAATAATAATTATGAGGCGAACTGTAATAATAATGTTAGCTAGGGAAAAGCTCGCTCAGGTAGGGAAGGCTCTATTTTTAGGAGGACAGTCAGCAGCACGACAATCAACGGACAATCAATTCCCGGAATCCATTAGCCAACGGCTCAGCAGCGCACAATCAATTCAGAGTAGGGCCATTAGCGAAGGGCCTCTGGAATGCACGACGGTTGAACATGGCAAGCAACGAGCTATGAGTCATCAACAGTCAACAACTCTTGGAATTCGTTGGGCAACGTTGCATCAGCTCGTGGGTTCATGACGCAACCAACTCGAGGGGCTACGAGCATAACGGCTGGCAGAGTAGCAGCCAATCAGAGACTAGTAACCCCTCTCCGCCACCAACCGTCATTCGCCGCTCAGCGCTCTCGACCCTACTTTCGGATCTGACACCCCTCCACCGCCACTCTCTCCACTCTCTCCACCTCAGAGTGGGGGAAGCCTCTAAGGCAACTTGGCGCCCTACAGCCTCTACATGGTACTGTCCCCACTACCAACCGGGAACTACTACATCACAACGTAACGGCCTACAGGGGGAAACCAATCAAGAGGCAGGCACAAGCGCCGCAAATCAAGAAGGGATTTTCGGCCAGGATCTGAGCATCCACAGGTGTTCCCCCACCACGAAGCTCGCCATGATTAAGAGAAGAGAGGGAAGCTGTCGTCCCTTCTAGGCACCTACAGGCCTCGGAACAGACTTCCAGAAAATTCAGCTTCTCACCACCAGAGGAACTGGCTCCTTCCATACCCTCGCGTCAACGGTTTAAGGTCCGCGTCCAGGATATAAAAGAAGAGCCCCGGCCGCCAGAGTCAGTCGCTACCGAGCACATGAGATGCTTCGTAGCTTTAGACCTGGGTCGTTACCAACTCGCTTGGTACTCTGCTGCACTTGTGCATGTTGCGCCCAGAAGCTCTAACAGTCGGCTGCCAACTAGTCTGGTCTTTGTTACCGTGTACGTTGTGCCGTTGAGCTTTTAGTTGAGAGATACCAAGTACTCTTAAAGCTTCGTAACAAGTATTACATCAGTGCGCGAAATCCGATTTGTTAACGGTTATTCCATCAGCGCGCGCAAGCTGGCTTTATCTTACTGTCAGTTAAAGTTATTATCGATTCACGAACAGATTAACGAAAGAATTGTTAAAGACATTAATTAAAGTGATATCTAATTCGATAAACACGGAATAAACTCTAAATCTCTTGAGTTTGAGTTTTATTTAAACCTCTCGCAACTCTGTGCGCTTTAGCGCTTAATTGAGCAACGTTCCCAAATTCTAACTGGTCAACCCGGCGACCATTGCAGAAACGCCCTTCTGCTTGAAGACCCCGACTCGGGTCATAACACATCTATGTATAGGTTATTTTTTTGCAACCATAGGAACAGCGGCGCTGTTCCTTGTATCTGTTCCTGTAACTGTTCCTGTTCTGTTTTTTTTTTTGCGTGTAACCGGCCTTAGGCTCAAGTTTTTTTTTTACTAATTCTAAACTTATTATTTTAAACCTTAAACCCAAATATTTCTAAATCCTGTCTCGAATATTTCTAAGTTCTGGTTCGATTGTCGAGTTACCGACCGCGTACACAGATATTCTATCTGGGGCCGCAACTGTCTCTTAGCCGATTTGTTCGATGACGAGAGACCACGGGGCAGGATGCGCGCAGAGGCCGCCTGCGGACGTTTTTGGTCGGCCGAGACAGTCTTTTGGAAAAACCGTACTCATAGCAACTACGTCTCACCTTTGTTTAAAATAACGAAAAAGAGGCATTCTCTGCTTGAGCTTTCAAACGAACGGATGTTCTTTTTTCTAATGTAAAAAGTTGTTCTGTAATAAAGTAATATAAAACATACAATTGAATACAAGTATTTTCTTTCTGCTACATTTTGGCGACCGTGACACGATATTTACGAATTAAATTCTGTCAAAAAAAAAAAAAAAAAAAAAAAAAACAATGGGAAGAAAAATAATACCGCAAAAGCCCAGCGGTGATCTCTCTACAACGAAAAGGAACCGCACTGCACAGCATGCACGTTTAGCCGATGCTGTTAACCGGAAAACTGCAGGATGACTGCAGCCTGATGCTGACGGACGTCGTCGACATGAGTCGACTCCCCCTACAGAAGAGCGCCAAAGTTCTGCGCACCGCAGCTCTAGTGCCTCTGGACGTCGCCAGCCTGATGACCTTGTATCGTCTGACCAGGCGGCTCCGCAAGAGACGCGCTTTGGTGCTGCCAGGCGACGCAAACTCGACAATATTTTGCCAGCAATAGAGGTCAGTAAAGCTCCCGTCAACCAACGCCAGCCGCCTGCACGAGGGCCGCACTCTGATGTTGTTGAGCATCACCGATGGGACGACTTTTCACCGTTGGAAGAGGGCAATCCCGAGATCCCGACTAATGGGCGCCAGCTGCCTGCGCGAGGGTTGCGCTCTGGTGCTGTTGGACGTCGTCGAAATGACGACTTTTCACCCCGGCGAGAGGTTTATCCCGAGGCTCCAGTCAATCAGCGCCAGCCGCCTGTGCGGGGGCCGCACTCTGGTACTGTTGGTAGCCGCCGACGAGACGACTCTTCGCCCCTGGAGGAGGTTTATCCCGAGGTTCCAGTAAATCAGCGCCAGCCGCCTGTACGAGGGGCACGCTCTACTATAGGCCAGCAACAATGGCGCGGCGATGCTTTGCTGGCCAGGAGGGAGGTCCCTGACGTCCCCGTCGGGAGAGCCCAGCAGCCTGCGCGAAGGCCGCGCTCTGGTGCTGTTGGTCGCCGCCGACACGACGACTCTTCGTCCCCGGAGGAGGTCTATCCCGAGACTCCGGTCAATCAGCGCCAGCCACCTGCGCGAGGTCCGCGCTCTGGTACTGTTGGTCGCCGCGGACACGACGGCTCTTCACCCACGGAGGAAGTTAACCCTAATGTTTCAAGCTACCAACAGTGGCCGTTCGCGCGAAGGTCGCGCTCAAGGGCTGCTGGACGACGGCAACGTGACAACATTTTTCGTCTGAAAGACTATCCTGAGACTAGTACGCACCAACTGCAGTCACCTACGCGAGGTTCGCATACTGGTGCTACTCAACCCCGTCGTCACGATGAAATTATGCCGTCGGCTGAGCACCCGGGGTTCGACACACGGCAACAGCAGCTGCCAGCGCGGTCACCAATGTGAGCGAGCGGTGCCCACGTCTCTCCTGGCTCCAGGAAGAGGAAGGGACAGGAGAGTAAACGAGACAGAGAGTGATTGAGATGAGGTTTATTCAGGTGCTCTGGCTGTCTCTCTCCGATGCGACTGATTTGTACGGAGGTCAGTGCGGAACTGATCGGCGACAACGGAGGCGCTCGCTCGCAGTGTGAGCTGCTCTCTCTCTCTCTCTCTCTCTCTCTCTCTCTCTCTCTCTCTCTCTGGCTCAGGGTGCCCGCTTTTGGAACTCCCTCCCCCCCCTCCCTGCGCTACCTTCCATCACTTTCATCATTCAAGAGGGCTGTGCGCCAACACCTGCTTGATCTCGACGCCTAGCCTCTCTATAAGGATGCTTAGAGCTGCCAGTGCGGGGACCTTTATCTAGTTTAGTATTAGACTGCGGATTAACTTTGATCTGTGATTTTTTGACTAAGCGGCTGTGATACCTTACTGTGATATTTTATGAAATGGTTAATGTATAACTGTAATTATTTTCCTTTTAGCGTATAGTACCAGCTGTGATATTTTCTCTAGTTTTATTTATTTATTTTGTCTTAATGAAGGGTCCTCGTGATTTTTAATGATTTTTATGTATTTTATTTTTATTTTATCATATGGTTCTTTTTTATTATTTTTTTATTATTTTTTTTATCGTAATTGAAGGTCCTCGTAGACAAACATATTTTTATGTATAATATATATATTTGTATCAGGTTGAATTTCTTTTATTTTTATATATTTTTATTATATCTTATTTTACTGTATTTTATTTTAAGTTATACACTGTATAAATTCTGTATTAATTATTTTGCCGCGAAGGCAAATAAATCGTATCTCTCTCTCTCTCTCTCTCTCTCTCTCTCTCTCTCTCTCTCTCTCTCTCTCTCTCTCTCTCTCTCTCTCTCTCTCTCTCTCTCTCTCTCTCTCTCTCTCTCTCTCTCTCTCTCTCTCTCTCTCTCTCTCTCTCTCTCTCTCTCTCTCTCTCTCTCTCTCTCTCTCTCTCTCTCTCTCTCTCTCTCTCTCTCTCTCTCTCTCTCTCTCTCTCTCTCTCCCAGACGTTATACAGTAGCGCCACTTGTCGGTGGGGGCCTACATGCATACGCATTTAAAGCAAGTTTGTATAAATAGATGACAGAAACAGCTAGCAAATTTATGGAAAAATGCACTCATTTCGTTATTGGGGGTTCCTCGTATATAAAGATCCTTCGCACGTTAAGGAGGAACACATATAAACATAGACTTTAGAGATAGACTGCGCGCTCCCGTTTAAGGGAGAATGTACATAAGCGCTACGCTACGATGAGCTACGCTACGCTACTCTGCGCTACGCTGTCGCATTGATTACTTATAGACCACGTCGCTGATTGGCTAACATTTAAATATTAGCCAATCAACGACGAGATCTACAAGTAATCAATGCGACAGCGTAGCGCAGAGCAGCGTAGCGCAGCGCTTATGTACATTCTCCCTAAAGCAAGAGAGAAAGGGTAATAGCTGTGGTCATGCTCTCTCTTCCAGCTTTCTAATGGGCGCTTGCTGGGGAGAGAGTGTTCCCCTCAACGCCCTCTCCTCTTCTGCCGTCACCGTTTCCCCTCTACCCCCACCACTGTAGGTGTCCGAGAGAGATAGCATGACCACGCGCCGCCATCGTGGGTTTCACGCCGCCCGTAAGAACGCGCAGTCTATGTCTATAAGTCTATGGATATAAAGAACAAGAAATAACGTGGAATGGGACCCATCACCCATGTTATTCTCGTAAATCTAGCGTTGGTCCTCTTTGGTTCACTTTTTCTGGTGAGGCCTTTAGGAAATATAGTTTCAGTACATGATTAAGAAACACAGCAATCAGCATGCTATGGCGAGTTTCATTTACGAAAAAACGGAAGATACCTTAAAAGACGTTATACTTTTTTTTTTACAAAAAAGTGGTAAATTTGTAACGTAAGTGATGTGTGTGCATGTGTCTGTACGTGCGTGAGTGCATATGCGTTTATATGCGTAATGTGCGCCATATGCACGCGCGGGCCTGACTGTGTATCACTGTGTAATGTGTGTATACATGTGTATGCATGCGTGTATGATGCTGTACGTACGTTTGGAAGTGTGTGGATGCATGCATGTGTGTATCTATGTATGAATGCATATATATATATATATATATATATATATATATATATATATATATATATATATATATATATATATATATATATGTATATATATTATACATGATGTGTGTGTGTGTGTGTGTGTGTGTGTGTGTGTAAAATAAAACTATGATGACGATTATGATTGTTAAGATAACTAAAAACAATGGCAATGTTTGTTAAATTACTTAAAAATTCGAAAAAATGATATGAAGTATTTGAAAGATTAAGCAAATAGATTTCGTAATATTTTTATGATTACAATAAGAAGAAAAATTTGACAGGTAATCTAAAAAAAATAGAAATATGTTAAAATTTCTTAAATATTGAATTAAATTTCATTCTTTTAAACTATTTATCCTGTTTTAAGCATGCATAGGTTGAATTTCTACATTGATTATTCAAAAAATAATTCCAGCAATATAATGTTTCCTGAATATTTTAAATTTTGAATCAGTGTACTATGGATGTGATTTGAAAAATTATAAATATTCAATGAATTGTGTTTAACATCACAAATTTTGTTTTTGTATGTGCTTATTTAGTATAATACAATATTTTATATATAATTTCATCCTATAAGTGCATTTATTTAGGCTGATGCTATTTGTACGACAGATTTCCTAACCTTAAAATATATCAATAGACGAAAGTACACTAGAAAATTTTGAAAATTAGCCAAACTTTGATAGATGACTAAAGAAATAATAGCCCTTATTGTGTGGTAACTATTTTCTTACCTGCTCTATCAAAATTTCCGCACTCAACGATACGCGTTTCTGTCGTATCTGTATATATAGATATACCACGAATACAATCTGTCGTACAAATAGCCGCGCCGATTTATTTAACTCAATAATTTTATTTTAAGTATACAATAGATAATCATAATGGTAATAATTATTCAAGAAAGGACTACTGTTTTTGGTATTGAAAATATATGTCCGGTTCTTTTTTTTCGAAAGTTATTGTACTTTTAAAGATTTCATGATAAACATTAAATGATTTAAAATCTTTCTTTTTGACAATTTTAACAATTTGAGGTTAAAAGTGTTAAACGCTTCTGCTCTACAGCAGATTATCTAACAAATTGGAGTTTTATTATCGATTTATTATTTGTTTTAATTATATTTTAGCAGTCTATGCATTTATATTTAATTATTACGACACTAACCTTAATATTATCCTATTTTTTTTTTCAACTTTTTACGAAAGGAACATATTTTTTTTCCACCTGTTAGACGTTTAACAGCAGCCTTTTAATGATATATAAATACCTAATGTTTTCTTTTTTATTATATGGTAATGGTAATGGGTAATGGTAATGGATAATCTAGGAAAAATTAGGTTAGAAATGCTGGAATTTGTGGCTAAAACATATAACTATTGAATAATGAGTAATCAAAGTTGCAGTGTCTTTACTAGAGACAAATTTTGGTGTTTCCAGATCCGATAAGCAAAAGCAACTATAATTTTAAAAAACTATACTAATTAAATATAAGTGACATATCAGTGAAGGTATATTTGTTTTAACAGTTTGATTTTATATAACTTTTGTCCTACTTTTTGTCTTTTTAATTTATCATAACAATTCAAGTAATATGAAAAACTGAAAAGTTTTCAACTAATTATGGGTCTGAAGTTTGCATCGTTGGAACGCAACGAAATAATTTTTTTACGATTGATGAAAGTTATTAAACAATGGAAATTTTATCTAAACCTTCGTTTTAAACTTAATTTATACTATAAAACACTAAATCTACACGCAAAATTAATATTATCTAATATAAACGTGAGACAAAATGAATTAGTCTTTTTTTTATTTCGTTGGACTCTAACGTTGCAAACTTCAGACCCATAACTCATTAATTATAGAATTTTTTCATTCACAGATGTACAAAATTGTGAATTTTTTTCACGAAAGATCTTTAAACACGTTTCTAATCAATTTTTCTGGACAACTGTTTTTATTACTTCTAAGCTTCCTCTATTAGGATGCAGAATAAGTGGTACAAGGAATGAAAGAAAACAATTAATAGTTTCACTGCGGCATGACATATATATGAGTCATGAATCATTCATAAATTTTATTATTTTTATGTCACTGAAAGTGATAAAAATATTTTTACTATTGATTACTGCATTTCTTGAGATCTTAGAAAAATAAAGCAACACCATCATTTTTATATAATTTTGAAATGCTTATTTCAATGTTTCAAAATTCACAAATGTTTTCTTCTATAATAGAGGCACTGCAAGTGTTAATATTAATGGAAAAAACATTTTTACTTTTTCTATTAATAGTTGGTACTTAAAATAACAGTAAAAATTTTTTTCTGTGTTGTTTTACATAACTGCAGAACTGTTAATTTAGGCTCTTATATAAAAATATTACAATGCATTTTTTATACCACTCTAACCTCAAAATCACAACTTTGATATAATTTTTTGGCACTCGTGGTATAAACTACCATTTGAGACTAGTACATAAGTAGATTGTTTCCCTCATGTGACTTTTTGTTCTCACTTTGATCAAGCAAAAAACTTTACACAAGGTAAATAATCTACTTCAGCACCCGTGCTGAAAAGTACTATAAACTCTAATTTTTAATAACTTTTTTTAATAAAATAATCTTATTTTCTACTACTTAATGCATTAAAATATTAAAACAATATGCATTTGTAAAATGAACTCTAGAAGTATTCTGTGATACCACGAATGTCACTTGAACCATTTTGATAAAAGTACATAGATTATAATAGTGGATAGCAGACTAATATATTATGCAAAAGCATTAGTATTCTTTCAAGAAAAAAATCAGGTGAGAAGTCAGGTGAGATCTCATGCCAAAATCTTGCCTGAGATTCAGTTCCAAATGCTACTAAAAATCTTACATTAATTAAAAATCAACTTTTGAGTACAGTATGAGTTTTGGCACTGTTAAATGTCGGGATACAAGGGACTTGACATTGTGAACAATCTATCTTACCTGCTCTAGCCAATTATGTGAAGGCACCAAGGCCGTGTATGGGCATATCTCCAGCACTTTTCATTTCGATGATGGTGTATCCCGTATGGAAATAATAAATGTATGAAACCGTAGGAAAACGTATAAAAACGTATGAAAATGAACCTTTCTATTGGTTTTTGGACATATTTTATACGGCTTCATACATTTTTATACATTTTTATAGATTTTTATACAGTTTAATACATTTTCAGACATTTTCTTACACTTCAGAAATTCTTCCATGTCAAGTTCGTAAAAGGTTAATGTAATAAAACATAGGAAACCGTATAAAAATGTATATTTCTGTATATTTCCGTAGATTTTTCCAAATTTATTACATTTTTATACGGTTTTATACATTTTTATACAGTTTAATACATTTTCATACAAAATAAAAAAAAAATAAATAGACAAATAAATAAATAAATTATGTTTTTATATTTATAAAAATGTAATATCGCTTTTCCGTTTTTTACGATTTATAAATTCTATAAAACGTAAAAACCATATGAAATTGTATAAAATCGTTGCAAATCGTAGGAAACTGTATTAAAATGTTAAAAACCGTATGAAACCGTATTAAAACGTATCAAAACGTATTAAAACGTATAAATTTGACCAAAAACCAATGTTTAGATCCAGTTTTATACGTTTTTATACAGTCTTGTACGGTTTTATACGGTTTCATACATTCCTTTTCTTCCATACGGGATGGTTTCACATATTCAAAATTAAATATTTAATATTTCAAGGCTATAATTCATTAAATAATGTTATTTTTCGAAAGTTACTATAGTGTTTTAATCGATTAAAATTTATACCCACTTATTTTGACTACCAAACCCAGTGAAAAACCGGTAAGCCAATGTGATGATGACATTTTTTTTTCTTCTAGTTACTGTAACTTTTTGAACAAAGATCCTATCATGTTAATAATTTTTTTTTATTAAGATAAGCATGTTAGCAATTGAAAAAATTCATATAGGTAAGTGTGCCATGTACAGTAGGAACACCAAAAATTATCAAAACAGAGATGGCATGATTTTTGAAATTTATCTTGATTTTACCTTTTTTGATACAACTTTTTTAACGATCTGTAAATCAAATCTATCATGGAAGTGTACATTCTCCACATCGTAATCTATAAAATAACCCAAGAATGGGATGTGTGCTTTTAATTTAAAAAAAATTATAAGCTCTTGAAATTTGATTGCTGAAAAGAAACTCAAGCAAAAAAAATCACTATTTCAACTAGCACACTTATTGGTTAATGACTACCAGATTCTGTATAATGGTGAACTATATTAATTAGTATAAGTAATGTGACTCAATCCGTTAACAGTACACATGTATTTCCAAGGAGGATAGTAGACAAACAATTTTTTATTTTGATCATCTTCGATTTTGACTTCTTTCGAAAAATCTTCAAAAATATTTTTTTAAGAAGTAACTAATTTTGACGCAGGCAAAATAGTATATTGTGTACCAAGGGCGTAAAGTGGGCATTTTTAGAACGAGTGTGGTTGTAGTATGAGTCAATGGCGAGCTAGCATGAGCCGAAGATGAATATTGCAACCACGCGAGGTTCCGCCTGCTACAGCACTTTTGCGCGCGCTTCGACACTTCGCGCTTGCTGGTCGGGAACCCTCGCTACGCTTGGGCGCTAATTTCACGTCACGCAATAATGGGCCACTTAAGGCACTAGTATAGTATTTTTCGATACTAGTGCGATGAAAATGACTCTTGCACGACAATCATGCTCATGTGAGAATCATTTTTATTGCGTGTATAGAACATTTTTGTTTTGACACTTTGTGCATAAAGTGCTATTTTTGTTCATGCTTGTAAAATGTATAGGCATGCATAAAAGTGGCACTTTACGCATGGAGTGTATACTATTATTGAATGAAAGAACATTTTTTATTCCTTCAAAACGATTTTCCATAGTTTACTTTGAGAAACTGTAGAATTTATCATTTTTTCTATCCCTACACTTTAAAGAGTTTTGAAAATGAGTCACCATAGTTTTGTCATATGAATTAAAACTGAAAAAAACATTTCATATTGGTTACGAGGATGTTCCGCCAAATTTTTAAAAATGTTTGTCTACGTGTCGGAATTAAAAAGTTCTGGAGATATGCCCACGTACATGGTTCAGTGCCCACAAGTGGTTTATACTACTTTATTGTGGTCACTTACAGTTATTAATATTTTCGTGTATTTTAATTCGCTGTGTCCAAAAAAACTTTGGTATTTTATTGAAAACTTGTAACTTTATTAATCGTTACTAACAATTTTGTTGAACAAATTGTAAAATATAACTTTTCATTATGGTAACACTCTTTTAATTAAATTTACACTTTTAGAAAAAAGGAATCTTACAAATAATTGAGAAATAATTGCTTGATTTGTATTTATTTTTAACTAATTACACAAGCTTAATCCTATAGAGGTAGATATAACTACCTGTACAAGGGCTGATACAATATAACTATACTTACACACTAACTTACAAACTAAGTAACTAAGTATTAAATATTTAACAATAAAATTTCAAAACCTTAACAGAAAATAGTAGTTATAATAATGATATAATTTACGTTGATTTTATAAAATTTTTAAACTCATTCTTTAACATGTATTTCTTATTATTTTCATTACCATATAAACTTTTTAATTCTTTGGGTAGACTATTGAAAGTCTTTAGTGATACCATTTAGCTATTTTTATTGCTAACAGCCTTTTTATTTTTGGAAGTTGAATACTTTTATTTCTAGTTATAGAAGTACTTTTTTATAACTGAGTGTACAAAACTCGACTTTAGATGCCTGTTTAGCATGCCTAAAGTACCCCCCTTTTTCCCTAGTGCGTAAAGTATCCCGTTTTTTCACTAGTGCGTAAAGTGTTTACGCACTCAGTGTGTGAAGTAGTGTGTAAAGTGAGGACTTCACGCACTTAGCATGTAAAGTACTTATTTTACGTACTTGTGAAAACATCCGGGTACTTTGCACACGTTGAACAGGCATCTAACGTAGAGTTTCATGTGCTCAGTTATAAAAAATAGTAAACGCAACACGTGGCCAAAATAGGCATATTGTGCACGGGTAATTTGTCACCCTCGCTTCACTCGAGAGACAAACTGTACCCGTGATCAAAATGCCTACTTTATGTACTAGTTGCGTAATGTACCATTTTTATATATTTCTTTCAGATCTTCATAGTGATACCATAAGGCCTGCAAAGTAAAAACTTGCCTTACATTTAATGGTGTATTTTCTAAGAAGTGCACTTTTTATGTATAATTTTCAATATTCTTGTTTGAATATTTTGCAAATGAGTCATATTATCTTTGTAAACTCTGCCCCATGCAATTATTCCATAATTTATGTAAACACTCATTAACAGTTATTTAGGGTTATTTATACCACTCTAATCTAAAAATTGCAACTTTGACATGATTTTTAAGCTGTTGTGGTATAAAATTCTGTATGAAACTCGTGTCTAAGGTGATTTTTTACGCATTTGACTTTTCTCATAATCTAGATGTCATAATGTACTATTACAGTTTTGTTATAGTACATTTCGACACGGGTGCGGAAGGTGATTATTTAGCTCGCGTGACGTTTTCGCACGAGCGAAGCGAGTGAGAAAAGTCACACGAGCTAAATAATCGACTTGCGCACTAGTTTCGAAAGGTATTTTATACCACGAGAGCCGAAAAATCATGCCAAAGTTGTGATTTTGAGGTTAGAGTGATATAAAATAATTAATTTAGAAACTAAGGTACGAGCAACAGTTATTAGCAGTTAGAAGCAGTTTTTAGCAGTTATAAATAGTTAACAGCAGTTGTAAAGAGTTATTAGTAGTTATTAACAGGTATTAGCAGTTATAAACAGTATTTAGCAGTTATTTGCAGTTTTATTTAACGGAAATGCAAATAACTGCAAACAAAATTTTTATAACTGCTAATAACTGGGAATACTGTCCCAAACCAAACAGTTATTTGCAGTTATTTACAGTTATTAACAGTTATTTGTAATTATTATTTCCACTGGGGTACTTATTCTACCTATAGATGGGTGCATAAGATACCCATAAATGGTTTAAAGTCCCTGTTTACGGTCATACATAATTTTGTTTGTAAAGTGCTTTTAAATGAATTTTTTTATTTTTTCTGAGTGGATGAGCTTTGTGCACAAAGAGAGAAGTTTGAGGCAGCAGCAACACTAATACTAAGAGCGCTGTTGCCCTTGCAAATTGGGCCACTGCTATCTCACTTTGAGAGCTCTAAGCTGCAACAGTAGCAGCTCTGCCTCCTAAGCTATGGTTATCAATTCATAGTGAGGCATCAGAGCTGCTGCTGTGGGGGCTCAGAGCTCTCAAAGTGAGAGAGCAGCAGCCCCATTCGCAAGGGCAACATCGCTGTCAGTGTTTAAGACATCTGACATCCGTGCTAGTATTGGTGCTGCCTCAAGCTTCTCTCCGTGTAGCAGTGATTGCAAAAAATCATGAATGCTGATGGGTCTGAAGTTTGCAACGTTGGAGTGCAACGAAATAAAAAAAAAATTTATTTTGCTTCATGGTTATACTAATTAATTTAGTATTCTCTGGAGATTTAGTATTTTATAGAATAAAATAACTTTATAACAAAGGTTTAGATGAAATTTCCATTCTTTAATAACTTAAATTAATTCTAAGAAATTAATTCGTTGCATTCCAACGATGCAAACTTCAGACCCATGAATGCTGACAAAAGAGGCAGCTCAACCATCTCGTCATCTCGACCATCAATAGAAAAGAAAAGAAAATTTAAAAGAAGAAAGAAAAATAAAGAAAGATCTCAGATATATCTGCATATCCAATAACAACAAAAAGCAGAATAGTAGGTATTGATATTCTGTTTCTTGAACTGAGAAGGTTAGTTGCGTGCAAAGATTAAAATCATTTACAGAAGTTGTCATAATACGAATATGAAAGTAAGAATATAAATCAGCAAGTTTAAGATATGCCTATGAGGTAAATAAGTGTAGTGCTCTTGTTTTGGAAATGTCTATGAAGTACATAAGTATATAATTGTTCTTGCTTTGCGAGTACTAGGACAACGATATGCTAGATTGGGGATTTATACAATCACTTATAGCACACTTTTAATGATTATATCAACACCGAGCTAAGTAATGTGTGTGAAAAGGTGGCACTGACCTGCATGCAAGAGGCAAAATGCAATTATGACCAATTTATGAAAAATATAAGTATGAATGTGTCTGATGATTCGTCATGGAGAAAGAGTAGATTTTCTTCTATACAAGCTTGGTTCAATTGCGCTCACAAAAGAAAACAATTCTTCATATTTGAAATAAGTATAGTTCCTGCAGAGCTTGTGTAAAATGTGTAAGTAATAGAAAGTTCATTTTTGTAAATGGATCCCGTATGGAAATAATAATTGTAATAAAATGTAAGAAATTATATGAAAATGTAAGAAAATGTATAAAACTGTATAAAACCATTGGTTTTCGGACATTGTTTTTCTTACATTTTTATACGTTTCCTTACAAAAATAAACTGTGAAAAAACGTAAGGTAAGGTAAGAAAATATAAAAAAATGTAAGAAAACATAAGAAAATGTATAAAAATGTAGAATATTACATATTCTTACATTTATATACACTTTTATACACTTTTAAGCTGCTTTGTATATTTGTATACGTTTTCTTACATTTCATTAACATTTGTACATATATGAGAAAATTTTCTCGGAAAAACTTTTAATTTTTTAAATGTGTAAAAATGTGTAAAAATGTATAAAAGTGTATATAACTGTATACAGTTATAAATTGTTTCGTATAAAATGTCCGAAAACCAATGGTTTTATACGGTTTTATACAGTTTCTTACAGTTTTGTACAATTTCTTACGGTTTTCTACATTTTCATACATTTCTTTTTTTCATTCGGGATAGTATAAAAATAACTTTAATTTTACACAAATAATTATTATTACAATTTTTTCTTTTCTTTAGCTGTCATTGGATCTTTCACCAAGACTAAATGACTTGAGAATTGTATGTTGCAGCATTATTAAATAAAACTTTTTTCAGCCTTCTATGCGATAAGGACTTCACAATGTATTATTCTAAATAATATGAAGATATTGTTAAGCTGATAAAACCTTTTTTTTTACAGATAATTATTTGACGGACATCACATGATTAGAGTCTTGATGACAGGATAACTTCAAGATGAATATTGCTTTTTCATTTTTCATCAAACTATATTATATAGAATACTGGAAAAGAAATTTTGGTAAGTAGTTCTAGAAGGTTAACAGAGTTATAAGAAACTCAAATCTCAAACTTGATTTCTGAAAAACTTGTTTTTTGTGTTTGCAGGTTCATTGCCATAGGGTTCTTATATATGCATTTTCAATGGCTCAATGACAATGAACTAATTTGGAAGGAGATTGCCCACGTGGTGTAAATTTAATTATTTTTAAAAATACGACCTGCAAAATCAATACTATGTCAGTATTTAGTATTCAGTAACATCGTTCAGTAATCGAGATTTGAGGTAGTGTCTGAGGGTCGAGCTCGGCAGTGTAATAGCTGCTGCCAAGGATGATACCTTAGTCTTACTGGGGTTTAGGATGAGTCCATTGGAGCGGGCCTAGTCAGAAACAGCTTGCGCGTCTCGGTTCATACATGCTATGGCACGGTAAGAGTCAGCCAGGAAGAAGTGGTGATAAAGCTGCGTGTCGTCGGCAAAAATCATCACCTTGGCATGGCGCACTGCTGACGGAAAATCATTTATAAAGATCGCGAAAAGCAACGGGCCAAGCACGCTGCCCTGAGGTACGCCCGAAGCAACCACGCAGCCAGTCGGAAATTTTTCTGTCCGCGTCGATGACGGCCTGGAGCCGGTCTGCCAGATAGGTGAAAAACCAGCGGAACACTTGAGTAGAGACATTGATGGCTCTTAGCTTGGCAAGTAGTATGGCGTGGGGGATCAAGTCAAATGTCTTAGGAAAGTCGAATAAAACTAAGATGGTAAGCATTCGCTTGTCCAAGGCATACCTGATGTCATCGAAAACCCCCAACAAGGCAGTCTACGTGCTATGTCCACGGCGAAAGCACGCTTGCCGAGGATGCAGAATACCGTTTACCTCGAGGTATCCCTGTAGTTGGTTGTGTACCAGCTGCTCAAACACTTTGGAGAGCTCTGGTAGCTGGGCAATGGACCGCGTGTCCGAAGGTTGGCTCATTGTCTTGCCTTTTGCGAGTGGTCGTATGAGTGATTTCTTCCTGATAGGGGGGAAGGTTGCATGCGCGATAGACGAGTTAATCAGGCTCGTGATGTGCAGAAGGGTGCTTTGCGCCGACAGTTTAAGCATTGGTACGGAAACCCCATCGTAACTACCTGCTTTAGAGTGGCTGCTCTGCAGCGCATCAGCTACTTCTTGTTTGGTTACAGGGTGCAGGCAGAAGTGGTGGTCAGCGCATTGAACGGTCGCTTGGCAATATCATCGAAATCGCGTTCAGAGACTGGTGGGTGATAGTTGACGGTAGCTGCGTAATACGCGTTTAAAGTCGCAGCATCAAACAGGAGCGGCGATGGCGACTTGGAGTTGGATACGTTGAGTTGCCGTAGTTTTTGCCACTTCGCTTCTATAGATGGTGCTTCCGCGAGGCGTGATGCGATGAACCGATTTTTCGCACTATCCAGCGCATTACATGAGGCCTCCGACCTGAGCGAGCGGAACCGGGCCATATCGCTAGGCGCACAGGTGGCACGTGCGATTCTATAGGCGCGATCACTGGATCGCATGAGGGCCCTGATTTGTGGATTTATCCACGGTTTACGGCGTGAAGAACGCGTAAGCTTACGTAGCGGGGAGAACGTTGGTAGGGTAGGGGCCCAGGACAAGCTCTGACGAAGGGGTGGTGGCGATAAAAGTGTTCAAAGGAGAAGGTACTTGCGGAATTGCGGTTGGAAGGTGCTGTAGGAGGGAGCTCTGAAGCACTTCTGGATTGATTCTCTTGAGATCGCGTGACAAGATGGTTTTCTCGGTAGTAGGTGGCTTGGTATACGCAAGCGAGAGTTTAATGAAGTCGTGCCCTGCGATGAAGGGGGCAGTAGACTTTGAGTAACCCAAGACTTTATCGTTAGTTTTTTTTAAGAAGAGGTCAATCCAGGTGTGTGAGTTACGCCAGTCTTGGTGATGGGTAGGTTCGGAGGGAACAAGGTAAAGGGAGTTTGTATCAAGGTAGTCTTGGAGGCGGATAGAGGCAGGTGCAGTAGGGGTGGCCATATTTATGTTGAAATCACTGGTAATTATTACTGAGTTGAAGTGCGAAAGATAGGTAGAAAGGCAATTAAAAAATGATACGGGTACGAAGAGTGAGGTCGGCGGTAGATAGCAGCGAAAAGGAGTTTGATGTGAGAGTTTGTGATTTCGACAATAAGGAATTCGGGAGTATTGTCGTAAATGGGGTCAGAGTTTGCAAGGGCACGAGAGGCGAAGGTGTCGCGTACATAAATTCCTACGCCACCACCACCACTCTCCTCATGATCTGCACGAAAGAAATTAAAACCGTCGAGGCTGAAATGGGAGTCATTATCGCCCGGGGATAGAAAGGTCTCAGTAACCGCTATGACATCGAAGCGAGTATCGAAAGCTTCGGCCTCGTGGAGTGCAAAGTGTGAGGGGGAGAGGCGGTTTACATTTATGTGACCAGCGACAGTAGTATCCGCACACAGGTTCACAGGTGGGCGCGACCCTCGGCGTCAGGCTGATGTATTTAGCAATGAATCGAGGTCAGGTTCGCGGTGAATGGGTATGAGCGGGGCAGTCTTTAAGGGACATACAGATGACGAGATTTTTTACAACGGGCGTGTCGTACCCAAGCATCTTGTATACCGCAAGGGCGTGCTTTAGCAACTTATAGACCGATCCGGGCTAGAGGGCATTTAATGACAGGTTCGCCTGGCCTCCTGCGCCGAAAAACGTCTGGCAGGGGAGATGGCGCAGGGCAGGAGAATTCTGCAGAATCGTATCGCGGATTAATGGCGAGGCAGAGGTGAGGCTACGCATAGAGCTAGGTTTGGGATGCGCGGGCTCTGAGGTCGGGCCTGCTGCCTCTTCAAAATGCTCGGCCGGCGCTAGTGGGGTGGGCTTCCACTCGCTCCTGCTGATCATGAGCGGCGCAAGGAGTGACAAATTCATCGCCGTGAGGAGGGAGGTTGTGATCTGCACAGGTTCTAGCGTTACGGAAGTGGGAATTCCTCTGATCATAATCTCGCATCGGCCATCCAGCTTCTCATCACGGGTGGCATTGCGATTAGTGCTAGAGTTAATGACCGCGATCTCCGAGCGGATTGCTGTGAGTTTAGCTCTATGTTGCGCGTGCTGTTCGTCTGAAATTTGCGCCCGGCATTCAACATCTTCCACGCGCGTACGAAGGCCAGCATTCTCCAATCATTCATGGGCGCGGGCGATATATCTGAAGAATGTTTGAATATATGGCGATGCTTCACTGATCCCAGCTATGGTCGCATCGTCGACAAGCCCGGGGAGCTCATCTGCTGCTGAGGCACGAGGTTCGGGTTCATAGTCGAACAATGGGCTTTCAATACTGTGTGACGGACAGAGACGGGGTAGAGGCTCGCCTTTTAGCAGAGTTGCAGTCGGTACATGGTGGAGCCCACAGGTCTGCCCCACTCGGCCCAAGCGGCGATGACTGCGAGGGAATAGCAGCAGACGAAGCAACTGAGCGGTTGCTACTGACAGCTCGATCACCAGGCGCGGTTGACTGTGCGAGAGAGATGCACGTTGCGCAATACGGCAGTACGTCAGCCTGCAAGGAATTGGTGGGTGGGAGGCACGATGTGTGAAGTAGTTGCACACAGGGCACTGCCTCACGTCCGGGGTGAGCGAAGTAGCCGCAGTAGCAGCGAGAGATGATACACACTATCTGGGCAGAGAGAGTCGGGCTCGCTGTCGGCAAGACAGAGACCTTGCTTATCTATGCACAAGAATCGCGCATGGCAGCTGACTGCGGACGGCGCACAGCAAAGGTGATGGTTAAGATGCGAAGTCGTTCACGATGAGAAAATGCTGACTCACTCGCTGGCCGCAAAAAACCTTCTAAGCATCGACAAGCGGCTGGGCGCAGCAGACCTGATGAGCTTGGGCAGACGACGGCGAGTGGTGCACACAGTAGAGCTGGCAGCCGACGTAGAGGCGTTGAGGTTAGGAAGTACGATGCACACGGAAAATAGTCCCAGGCTCATAGATATGCATCGGCAAGCATGCAATCTTGGGCAAAAAGCTTGAAAGCCAAACAGGGCTATTTTCCTAAAAAAGGTGCACTCCGGAGAGTGAAGTACAGGTAAGTATGGTGAAAAAATCACAGAGCACTAGGCAGAGGACGTGTTCACTTACCGGCAGAGAGAGAGAGAGAGAGAGAGAGAGAGAGAGAGAGAGAGAGAGAGAGAGAGAGAGAGAGAGAGAGAGAGAGAGAGAGAGAGAGAAGCGCGTGCGACCTGGATTCTGATTAGTCTCGGTTGGGATAGCGCCCGCGCTCCTTGCCCCGTTAAGAGAGATGAGTATTGCTGAGTGCGAAAGGAGTAACGCGTGCCCTGCGTGAGTGGTGTGTTTGTGCCCTGCTCGGCCACGGGTACGTGGTCCCATTTAAGGCAAACGACTGCGAGCGACGCCCCGGTGCGAGAGGACGGCCGAAGGCAGCAACTACGCATTATTGTAAGTGCCGGCTCGATTTCCCCTCTTTCTCTAACTCTAGGCATCCAGGCTCTCTTCTCGCGCCCGCTGTCCGCGAACCGCATATGGTCCCCTGCTTTTCTTTTTTTACGAACGTTAATAAACGCTATGTTTTACCTAATCTACCGCGAGTGATTATTTACCCCGTTCTCACCTCCCCTATATTCTTATTGTTATAATTTGTATGCGGCGCATATTGCACGAGGTGCACTAGCCTCACCGGCGCATGCGTTATTTGTAACCGGATAATTCACGAGAATTATTTATCCCTTACAAATTGGCGCCCCTCGAAAGACCCAGAGTTTTCGAGAACGTGGGTAAATAATTGGAATTTGCGTGCATCCGGAGTGCGAAAGATTGCAGCGTGTGATGACATTAGTTCACGCAGCGCATCAGTGTATTAAACACAAGCAATCTAACACCTGTGGGGTGGATGCATTAAGCTTCACCGCACTCCGGGAAAGCCAGCGAACGCGCATTTTAGTTCAAGAACATTGTCGAAAAGTATATTCGGCAGCACACGCGCAGCGACGGCAACCGCGAACAGTGTTTCCGTCACAGGACTCGGGCCACGCGAATGTAAACAAAGCGTGCCTTTCCAGCACTCGAGTTTTCGTACTGTGTGTCGTACTGAGAGATAGACGATTCTGAATATTATATTCGGAGCAAAAATTATTTCGTGCGTGGCTGAATATTATTAGCTGCTTAGGCGCTATTCACGCGAGACTCAATACGCGACGCGCATATGGCAACAGTACGTCTTGTACACTTATTCTTTTATAATATTGTTCGATCACGAGTTTTTAGAAGTTCTTAGAGGTTCTTTAGAAGACCACAATTCATGCTCCCGAAAATTATAAAAACAAAAAAGTTTTTTTATAACGGACAAATAGTATTTAATTTTAATTGTTATAAAAATATAGCGTCGCGGAGATAATATTTTTTGTTAATAGTAGGCACATCGTATCCGATCACATTTACCGAAAATTTAACAAGAGTTGATAGCCTAAAAAAATTGATATAGCGTTTTATTACCATATTCTGGCAGTTTTTTTTAACAACGTTTAAAAGTATAAAATTTTCTTCAGTACGCGTAATTTTAAAAGTTACAGTTTTCTAAGGAATAATCGTTATTACAATTATAACTTTCCATAATAATTTGCTACTAGCGATAATTCAATCAATATCTGAAAATATTAAATATTAATTTTTTTTCAGTCATCACATCAGCTTTACATATTTCTTATAATTAGTAATAAATAAAAAATTAAATGGAATGACTGATGTTCTTTATTCACTTAGTTACTTCAATTATAATATGCATTATGTTAAATTTAAAATCAAAAACTCATATTTTGAATATTTAAAGAAAAAGTAGATATATCTAATATTGAAAATATTAAATACAAATATGAGTTTATTGATTGAATTAAAAATATTACTTATGTCGACTACAACTTACTACCAACTGATGAGAATTTTTCCATCGGTCTTACAGTCTTATAAATTAAATTAAAATAATTAATATTTATGGCAGTCAGATTGCCCTTGTTTATAATCACCCCCGCAGAATCTGAAATAAAAACTTAATTAAAACCTGAAAAAAAAAACTTTATTAGCAAAGGACTATCTGACTGCCCCCACCACCAAATTGCCCAATTGCGCAACGTTTCGAGCCCGCTCCGGCTCCTCCTCAGGGACTCCTCAGGGAGTCGGAGCGGGCTCGAAATGTTAGGCAATTGGGCAATTTGGTGGTGGGGGGCAGTCAGATAGTCCTATGCTAATAAAGTTTTTTTTTCCAGGTTTTAATTAAGTTTTTATTTCAGATTCTGCGGGGGTGATTATAAACAAGGGCAATCTGATTGCCATAAATATTAATTATTTTAATTTAATTTATAAGACTGTAAGATCGATGGAAAAATTCTCATCAGTTTATTGATTGAACTAAATAATATATTATTAAATTCTCAAATTTAATTATTTTATCAAAAATAATCAAAGAAATACATAAAATTAAATTAATTTCTATAACGATAACCCATAATACTCCTAGCGATGAGAAACTCAGAGGGGCGGTCCCATCTATCATTATCGGCATCTATTGAGGAGGGTGACGCCATGTCTTCACAGTTATGAAGCGCAGCGTGTGAACTAAACCATCCTCTTGGACCCAACCTGATGGATGGCTCTGCCGTACGTGCCTAATAGTTGCTTAGCGTCGCAGCCCCCCCCCCCTCCCCACTTTCGTATCAATCGGTGTTTAGAGACGCTAGCCGTTGCATCAGAATAGCTTCAACAATAAAGGCTAATAACACCATTCAAAGGGCCGGTGTACTGAGTTCAGCTGTAGTCAAGATAGGGGTTCATTGGAGTTCCGGGTAACCCTGATAGAATTTATTTGAAATCTGAGACATTATGAATAGTTAGGAGGTTTATTTTTTTTTCTTTCTCCTTCCCTTTGTCATTGAGTATTTCTGTTCTATCATCCTCCAGTGAAATGGATCCTCTGAGTATTCCTATTAAGGAGGAGGACATAGACATAGAAGAGGAGGGGGTGGAGAATATCAAACCTGAAGCTTTAGTAGAAGGCACTGAAGTAAAGGCGGAGGAGCCAGAGGCTGTAAAGCTAAAATCATTAAATGAAGTATGGGTGAGCATTGGCACTAACGAGGACGCATCAACCTCCTCTGGTCCATTAGTCAAATTGAGACGAGTAAGATTAATCAAGAGGAAACAAATACAAAGGAAAGAACTCATCAGCATGCCACCCAAAGGGGACAGCCCTTTCAAAACCCCGGCGATTTGAAAAATAACCGGGACCTCAAGAGACTAAGAAAGATTCTGGAAGGCTCCATGAACAAGTCTGCAAGAACCGAGTCCTTGCAGGTTGGACATTGTGCCGCATTTTTTACATAAACGCCTAGGAAGACAACTGGAAATGCCTGAACTGTTATAGACAGGAGAAGACTGGAAAGTAACATACACCCACGTAGCGGGTATGATAACAGCAACCTCAACACCTTCTTGTGAATGTGGTACCAACCTCCATGTCATGATTCCAGTCACCACCTGCCCCATCTGTGCATATACTTATATACAGCACAAGAATGAGATCAACGCAGGAATAATTTTCAAATCACTTCCTTCACAGTAACAAGATACATCCAGCCTTCTAACGTCAGCAGGCCACACATTTTTACTTTTGATTATATTATTTTAAATTAAAGCTATATATATATTTCTTTATTTTTATGAACGTATGTACATTAAAGTTGATCAAGGGGCCAACTCTTTATAAGGTTCTTATTATGTTTTATGCCTTGTACGTATATACTCCCTTATGAAGAAATCCTATAGAAAATCCTGTAGGAAATTTTGTAGAAAATTCTATAGGAATACTGTAGGAAATTCTGTAGATAGTCCTGCATAATATTCTGCAGGAAATACTCTAGAAAATCCTACATGGAATTCGCGGGTTTTCTGTAGGAAATCCTGTAGGAAATCCTGTAGAAAATCCTGTAGGAAATCCTGTAGGAAATCCTGTAGGAAATCCTGCAGGAAACACTGTAGGAATTCCTGCAGGAAACTCTGCAGGAAATCCTGCAGGATTTCCTACAGGAAATCCGGTAGTAAATTTTGTACAGAATTTGATACATAATTATTAAGTATGATAAGACCGACAGTTTAGCAGTAGCGCAGTCGAGACCTCGGCGGATCACTGCGGTTAAGCAGCATTGGGACGACCACTACTTGGATGGGGAACAGCGTTTTTTTCTGCGACTACCTCGTGTGATCGGTTAGGTGTTGAATTGCCTTCTGGCAAATTGAGCGGGAGGTCTGGATAAATACAGTTTCGGTGTCTACCTAGACATCCAAACTCAATTATGTCAATATACCGTCCATGACAGGGCTGGATTTCCTGGTTAGGATTTATCCTACGAGGATTGTCTATAAGTTTTCCCCGCCCCACGGGCATAACACTGGGTGAATACGGGAAGGATTAGATAGGTAAAAATATTTAGATAAAAGAGAGGTCTATCAGGAAAAAATGTATAGGTATATGTAATGAATATGAAAATGAAATAATAAATTGATTGAAAGATTGAACAAACCTTTAAAAGATACGGAAAAAAGCCTGTCTTCCGAACGATGTCAGGAATCGAAGAAAATTCCTGAGAATAAGTCACCCATATAAAAGGATAGCTCTTTGCGTCTATTTTAAGATGCTTTTTTTATTTTGTCACCACGTTTAGAGGCTGAAACCTAATTTGACGGCATCCCATCAGACCCTGGTCAAAACCATGAAATTACAAGTGCTAGACAAACTGAATAACCTTTACAGAGACTCAGAGAAAAACATCTTTTTGTGGGAATTAAACGCCTTCGCCCGACAAACAGAGGTCAAAATGGACCACCTTATTTACAGCAACCGAGAACTGTTGGACATCCTCAATAACCTTATGGAACGGAAGATCCATCCCAGATTATTGCGAAGAGATACCATTCATTTGAAATATTAAAAAAGTTTTCTTTTAAAGAGTTCAAGAACTTTTGCACGGTACTGTAATTTAATTTTATATATTGTAACGAAATTATTCACGCGCCGAATAATTTCGTAGGGAATCGTCCGCGGCGAAATATCGTGTCTGAAAGCGGCACTCCGCCGGGCTCTGCGACTGTTTATGTCGCGCCGCAAATAGGCGCGAGGACCTTGCGAGAGGATGAGAGCTGTGCGGCTGCCGAAGTGGAAAAATTTCGGCAGTCTGGCCAGAGCCATCGTAAGGCATGCCTCACGGTACATCCTGGTGCCTTGCCCTTTTCGTACTCAAGCGAATGCGTGTCGTCGAGAGAGTTTGAGTTTAGGAGTCTATTATAGAGTGAGGGTGAGAGTGAGAGATCGGGAGACTGACGAGGCATAGACGCACGGTGCAGCAGAGAAGAGCGTGCGTGCTCGCGCAGAGACGCACATGAACACGAGGAGAGAGAGAGAGAGAGAAAGAGGAAGGCCTCGCCGCCCCCGGATCCCGTCGCCACTGAGGTAGCGGCCAAGGCGCTCCATCGGCGCGTACCCGAGGGAACGCTGGGGGAAGACAGAGAGAAAGAGAGAGAGAGAGAGAGAGACAGCGAATGCTCGCTTCCTCGCGCACGACTGTTGTTGCCGACTGTTGCAGCGCGGTAGCGCCTAGCCGCTGCCCCCTCCCCGCGCCCGCATTCACTTTCGAGGACAGCTTGACACCGAGGTAAGTCCTGCGCACAGGCAGACGCGGGGCAAGAGAGGAAGAGCGGGTGACAGGGAAAAACGAGGCTAGCAAATACGTGCGCGCCCATCGAGTGTGCGCGCCACTCAACCAGATCCGTCCAAGCCTGAGCCGATTTTCCGCGAGCGAGCGACGGCGCCGATGAGTACGCGCGGTACTCGCGCTGTCGCGCACCACGTACGAGGGCGCACTGCTTCTCTGTTGCACAGCCAATGACGGCTGGGCAACGAGTGTATTTCTAGTAAACCTTCTGAGGCAATAAACGCCAATTCTAGCTAGACCTGCGAGTGATTCTTTCGCTCGCCTCCTCCCCTTTTTCTCCCTGTCCTTATTTACAGGTGGTCGGCGGGGCATCCCCGCCGCTTTCGCGGACATGTCGCGTGACTGCGAGAGAGAGAGAGAGAGAGAGAGAGAGAGAGAGAGAATAGAATAGAATAGTTCTTTATTGACGTCATGTGGTAAGACCCCGTCTATCGCTGATTAGTTGAATACAGTATGTATACATGACAATGAGTAAAGCGCAATTATAAAAATAAAATAACAAACGATGATTATGGTAGTAATGATAATAAGTAGAGCGCATTTTTAAATATAAAATAACAATTGATATTTATGGTAATGGTAATAACAGTAAACGTGGTAATAGAAAACAATATTGAAATACAAAAAAAAAAAAAAAATAAAGACAAAAAGGCGCAGGATATGAGCGTGTAACAAGCCTAAAATATAAATCTGTACAGCGAAGTGCGCAGAGTAGAGTAAACGAGGGTGAAAAACACTCCGAGGCTCCGTGCTTCCGTCACATAGGGGAGGCTGGTACTGTCTATCATCACACGAGGTAGGGTTTCGAGGTTAAGCTCACGAGTGTAGGCGACGCTTCCAAGAATCATGACCTTGGTTTTCCCAGAGTTGAGAGTGAGGCCATTAGAGCGGGCCGAGTCGGCGACCGCTTGGGTATTTCGAGTGACACAGTCGAGAGCACGATGGAAATTGGCGGGAAAGAAGTTATGGTATAGCTGAGTGTCATCGGCGAAGATCATGACCTTTGAGAAGCGGACGACTGCCGGGAGGTCGTTTATGAAAATGGCGAAGAGTAGGGGGCTGAGAACGCTCCCATGCGGCACTCCAGACTCCGCGCGAAGCGAGTCGGAAATTTTTCCCCCTGAATCGATTACAGCCTGTAGTCTGTCGGCAAGGTACGAGAAAAACCACCGCAGGGCATGGGTGGAAAAGTTCAGGGCCTTTAGTTTGGCAGTAGTATGGCGTAAGGGATCGAGTCGAAGGCTTTTGAGAAATCAAAGAGTATGAGAAGAGTGAGCTTGCGCAGGTCGACTGCATGGCGTATGTCATCAAACACCCCTAGAAGGGCAGTATGGGTGCTGTGTCCGGGGCGGAAGCCCGCTTGGCGAGGATGGACAAGCCGGTGAGCTTCCAGGTAACCCTGTAGCTGGTTATGAACGAGTCGTTCGAGGACCTTTGAAAGCTCAGGTAGCTGGGCAATCGGCCGTGTGTCGGAGAGTTGGGCCATCGCTTTCGTCTTAGCGAGAGGTCGAATCGTCGCTTTCTTCCAGTTAGTGGGAAAGGTAGCAGAGACTATGGAGGTATTGAAGAGGTTGGTAATGTGAGGGAGGGAGTGAGGTAGGGTGAGCTTGAGCATAGGTTGAGAGAGGCCGTCGTGACCCGTGGCTTTTGAGGATGATCTGAGAAGGGTGTCTGAGACTTCACATTTTGAACAGGGGCGGAGGCAGGAAGGGCTAGTGAGGTGTGAGGCGAGGGGCTGGCTGGCTATTGACTCAAAATCGTGTTCAGTGATGGGGGGGTGGCGGCTCACGGTAGATGCGTAGAATATGTTGAGGTCATCGGCGGTGAAGGTTAGTAGGGGTGATGGCAGGCTGGGGCTGGTGACGTGCAGGCGTCGGAGCTCATGCCATTTTGCGCTAGCAGACGGAGCATCGACAAGGCGAGAGGCAATGTGGCTATTCTTAGCGCTGTCTAAGGCATTGGAGCATTGCGCGCGAAGTGAGCGAACGCGGGCGAGGTCGGCAGCAGAGCCCGAGCTGCGTGCAAGGCGGTACGCATGGTCGCGGGACCGCATCAGTGCCCTGATTTGGGGATTTACCCACGGTTTTCGGCGGGATGACAGCGCCATTTTCCGCAAGGGCGCGACATTCATCAGCGCAGAGCTAAGCGTACGCTCCGCCGCGTTTACATTAGTAAAGCACGGGCCTGAGACGAGCTCAGAAGTGGTTGTGGTGGCGATGAACGAGTGGGGTGGGAAGGGAGCTTGGGGGTCAAGTGTGGGGAGGTGACTGATGAGGGCGAGACGAAGCGACTCTGGATCGACCTTCTTTAAGTTGCGGAGCGTCACCGACTTGATGGTAGATGAAGGTTCGGCGCAGGCTAGTGAAATTTCTGTTAAGTCGTGCCCCGCAATGAAGGGGGGGGGCGTCAGACTTCGAGTAGCTAAGCACACGATCGTTATTTTTAACGATGAAAAGGTCGATTCAGGTATGCGAGCCTCTCCAGAGCTGGTGATGAGCGGGGTCAGATGGGACGAGGAAAAGTGAGTTGGAGCAGATGGAGTTATTGAGATGGGTGGCGTCACGGGAGTTAGGGAGGGCCATGTTCATATTGAAATCGCCTGCGATGATGACGGAAGGGAAGTGAGGGAGATGGTTAGCGAGGCAGTCGAAAAAGTTAATGGGATATGAAGCGTGCGGGCGGCGATATACAGCGGCGAAAAGAAGTCGTAGCTGGCCCTTTCTCAGCTCGCATATTATGTATTCGGGGGTGTTGTCATTGAGGGAATCCGAGCCAGCTAAAACTACGACGCTGAAGGTGTCACAAACATAGAGGCCGACGCCACCACCGCCAATTCCCTCTCTATCGACATGAAAGAAATTAAAGCCGTCGAGGGCAAGGCGCGATGGTGTCGAAGCGAGACTCAGCAACCTTGGCCTCGAGCAGCGCGAAATGAGAAGGGAACAGGCCGTTCACATTTATGTGGCCGGTGATGAACGATTTGGGGGTTACAGAGCGCGAAGAACAGTTAGATGGCCGTCAAGAAGGCGGCAGAGTCAGCGCATTGATGTCATCTACACAGGTGACCGGCAGCAGCGGGCCATTCCTGGTCGGGCGCATAAAGACAGTGAGGTTCTTTACCAGTGGGCGAAGGTGGCCAAGCTCTTTATAACGTGCAGTTGCGTGCTTCAGGAGCTTGTGGACGGGGTCAGGCCACAGCGCGTTGACCGAGAGCTTGGCGGAACCACCCACTCTAAAAATGGTTTGGCAGTCAAGGTCTTTAAGACTCGGCGTTCTGCGTAAGATGTCGTCGCGGGCGGCCGGGCAGGCACAGTTGAAAACCAGTGCTCTGGGCGGGGCGACGGATGGGATTTGCCGGTTCTCAGCACGTGCCGGTGGATTCCAGGCGCACCAACCAGTAACGAACGGCACAAGATGTTGGAGCTTGAGCGCGGTGAGGAGTGCAGCGGCGAGAGGCGTGGGCTCAAGCTGAACGGCCGGAGGGATCCCACGAACAATTAGCTCTCGCGGGTCCTCAAGAGAGCGATGGTTCAGCGCGTCCTGTATGACGGCGGAGTTAAAAGACACACCCGCACGCACCGCTGCAATGTCTGCATCACGTCGAGCGCCGAGAGCTGCTTGGTTTCTATCCACGGCCTGAAGGTGCTGCTGACCGCGCCCACAGGAGGCGCTAGGTTACTGAGCACGCGCGTATTTTCGGCTAGAGCGTGCGAAACTTGCGCGAGAGCGGTCATGTTATCAGCAGTCGCTGCAGCAGCGGCATCGTGGGAGCTCTTCAAGAGGTCGTAGAGTACATGAGTATACGCGGGGAGAGCAGCTTTCATCGCCCCATCCGAATACAGCAGAGAGAGAGAGAGAGAGAGAGAGAGAGAGAGAGAGAGAGAGAGAGAGAGAGAGAGAGTAACCTGTGGGCGGCCATCACCGTAGAAACGGGCACAACGAAGGCAGATTCGGGGCATCGGCAGCCGCAGCCGGCAGGAGGCCGGCCAGCGACAGTACACCGCAGCGACAACCGACGAATCGACGAGTGGAGCAACAACGGACTTTCGAGAATTTCGGCGTTCCCGGAGTTCGCCTGTGATTCGTCTCGACCGGGGTGTTGTACACATCGGAAGTCCAGTAATTTCAATACCTGAGAAAGAATATTGAAAACACCGCAAAGTATTTGTTCCCTTGTTACTTTTTTCAAGATATGTTTGTAGTCTATAAAGAATGCAAGTAAACATATAAATGTAGAACGGTGAATAGGGTAAGATGTATGTAGGTTTCTTTAGGAAGAAAACACTACGTATCTGAAACGGATGCCTGCGACTCCGTAAATCCTTTATTGTACATCAGTTGTTGATTGTAGCTGAAATAATAACGTAACGTAAATTGCGTAAAAAATACAAGTCTATTAAAAATTTAGTTTAGCTCATAAATGCTGTCACTTGAAACTATTCAGCAGTACAAGTTTGTTACCATAATAACCACTATTGTTTAATAGTCTTTCTCTACACATAGAGACTTGATGTTTATCAAACGGAAAATATTCTTGTTTCTATTTTTAAATACGTGTAATATAAATACATCAGCGAATTAGTAAAAATCGCAGGTACCCGTTTCAGATAAGTAGTTTTTTCTTCCTAAGGAAACCTAGATACATCTTAACCTATTCACCGTTCTACTTTTATACATTTTACTTGCATTCTTTTTAGACTCCAGAACATATCTCGAAAAAAGTAATAAACGAACAAATACTTTGTGGTTTTTTCATTATCCTTTTTCAGGTATTGAAATCACTGCACTTTCGATGTGTACAACACCACGGTCGAGACGAATCGGACGCGAACTCCGGGAACGCCGAAATTCTCGAAAGTCCGCTGTTGCTCCACTCGTCGATTCGGTTGTTGCTGCTACGTCGCTGCGGTGTGCTGTCGCTGGCCGGTCTCCTGCCAGCTGCGGCTGCCGATTCCCCAAATCTGTCTTCGTTGCGCTCGTGTCTACGGTGATGGCCGCCCCACAGGTTGACCTCGAAACCCTACCTCGTGTGATGATAGACGGTACCAGTCTCCCCTATGTGACGGAAGCACGGAGCCTCGGAGTGTTTTTCACCCCGCTACTCGTTTACTCTACTCTGCGCACTTCGCTGTACAGATTTATATTTTAGGCTTGTTACACGCTCATATCCTGCGCCTTTTTGTCTTTATTTTGTTTTTTTTTTGTATTTCAATATTGTTTTGTATTACCACGTTTACTGTTATTACCATTACCATAAATATCTATTGTTATTTTATTTTTAAAATGCGCTCTACTTATTATCATTACTACCATAATCATCATTTGTTATTTTATTTTTATAATTGCGCTTTACTCATTGTCATGTATACATACTGTATTCAACTAATCAGCGACAGACGGGGTTTTACCACATGACGTCAATAAAGAACTATTCTATTCTATTCTATTATTTCTCTCTCTCTCTCTCTCTCTCTCTCTCTCTCTCTCTCTCTCTCTCTCTCTCTCTCTCTCTCTCTCTCTCTCTCTCTCTCTCTCTCTCTCTCTCTCTCTCTCTCTCTCTCTCTCTCTCTCTCTCTCTCTCTCTCTCTCTCTCTCTCTCTCTCTCTCTCTCTCTCTCTCTCTCTCTCTCTCTCTCTCTCTCTCTCTCTCTCTCTCTCTCTCTCTCTCTCTCTCTCTCTCTCTCTCTCTCTCTCTCTCTCTCTCTCTCTCTCTCTCTCTCTCTCTCTCTCTCTCTCTCTCTCTCTCTCTCTCTCTCTCTCTCTCTCTCTCTCTCTCTCTCTCTCTCTCTCTCTCTCTCTCTCTCTCTCTCTCTCTCTCTCTCTCTCTCTCTCTCTCTCTCTCTCTCTCTCTCTCTCTCTCTCTCTCGCAGTCGCGCGACGTGTCCGCGAAGGCGGCGGGGATGCTCCGCCGACCACCTGTAAATAAGGACAGGGAGAAAAAGGGGAGGAGGCGAGCGAAAGAATCACTCGCAGGTCTAACTAGAATTGGCGTTTATTGCCCCAGAAGGGTTACTAGAAATACACTCGTTGCCCAGCCGTCATCGGCTGTGCAACGGGGAAGCAGTGCGCCCTCGTACGTGGTGCGCGGCAGCGCGAATACCGCACGTACTCGTCGGCGTCGTCGCCCGCTCGCGGGAAATCGGCCGAGGCTCGGACGGATCCGATCGAGTGTCACACATACTCGACGGACGCGCACGTATTCGGTACACTGAGAGAATTTTGGGGTCGCTGCCGTACTTAATACGTACACCAGATTTACCGTTCGTTTCGCGCAGCAGCTCTACCGAATTTAGGAGAGCTGGTGTCCTAAACCGCGAGACGTTTGCTGTCTTTTATTTTCCCGTACCACACTAGCGAAGCGAAAAATTAGGAGAGCAGTTGCCCCGTGATTTTCGTGCAGCAGCAATACCGAAGAGAGGCGACGCTTTGTGCTACAGAGCGCACCAGTCGTACCAAAAAAAGGACAACTCTTTGTTTACATTTAAGAACGCAGCCGTACTATCTAGTACAGCAGCGCTCCCAAAATTCTCTCAATGTAGCCTCGTTTTTCCCTGTCATCTGCTCTTTCTCTCTTGCCCCGCGTCTGCCTGCGCACAGGGCTTACCTCAGTGTCGAGCTGCCCTCGTAAATGATTGCAGGCGGGCAGGCGGGGGGGGGGGGGGGGGGCAGCGCGCTATCGCGTCGCTGCTGCCCGTCGACGACGACGGTCGTGTGCGAAGAAGCGAGCACTCTCTCTCTCTCTCCCTTCAGCGCTCCCTCGGGTACGCGCCGATGGAGCGCCTTGGCCGCTACCTCAGCGGCGACGGGATCCGGGGGCGGTGAGGCCTTCCTCTCTCTCGCTCTCTTTCCTCGTGTTCGTGTGCGTCTCTGCGCGGGCACGCACGCTCTTCTCTGCTGCACCGTGCGTCTATGCCTTGTCACTCCCCCGATCTCTCACTCTCATCCTCACTCTATAATAGACTTCTAAACTCAAACTCTCTCGACGACACGCATTCGTTCGAGTGGGAAAAGGGCAAGGCACCGGGATGCACCGTGAGACATGCCTTACGATGGCTCTGGCCAGACTGCCGAAATTTTTCCACTTCGGCAGCCGCACAGCTCTCTTGTCCTCTCGCAAAATCCTCTCACCTGTTTACGTCGCGACGTAAACAGCCGCGGAGCCCGGCGGAGTGCCGCTTTCAGACACGATATTTCGCCGCGGACGATTCCCTACGAAATTATTCGGCGCGCGAATAATGACGTTACAATATATAAAATTAAATTACAGTACCATGCAAAAGTTCTTGAACTCTTTAAAAGAAAATTTTTTTAATATTTCAAATTAGGTTTCAGCCTCTAAGCGTGGTGACAAAATAAAAAAAGCATCTTAAAGTAGACACAAAGAGCTTTCCTTTTATATGGGTGGCTTATTATTAGGAATTTTCTTCAATTCCTGACATCATTCGGAAGACAGGCTTTTTTCTGTATCTTTTAAAGATTTGTTCAATCTTTCAATCAATTTATTATTTCATTTTCCTATTCATTACATATACCTATACATTTTTTCCTGATAGACCTCTCTTTTACCTAAATATTTTTACCTATCTAATCGATCCCGTATTCGCCCTGTGTTATGCCCGTTATAGACAATCCTCGTAGTATAAATCCTAATTAGGAAATCTCGCCCCGTCATGGACGGTGTATTGTCATAATTGAGTTAACCGATCACACGAGGTAGTCGCAGAAAAAAACGTTGTTACCCATCCAAGTAGTGACCGCCCCCAATGCTGCTTGACCGCAGTGATCAGCCGAGGTCTCGACTGCGCTATTGCCAAACTGTTGGTCTTATCATACTTAATAATTATGCATCAAATTCTGTACCAATTTCCTACCGGATTTCCTGCAGAGTTTCCTGCATGATTTCCTACAGGAATTCCTGCAGCATTTCCTACAGTATTTCCTACAGGATTTTCTGCAGGATTTCCTACAGGATTTCCTGCAGAATATTATGCAGGACTATCTACAGAATTTCCTACAGGATTCCTATAGTATTTTCTATAGAATTTCCTACAAGATTTTCTATAGGATTTTTTCATAAGAGCTCTATTATCATCTTTTTAGTTTTTGAGCAAAAAGTAAGTTTTGAACATGTAAATTATGTCATTTCTGTTATTCTCTTTTAATCAAGATATAATTTTCTTTTTGGTTGTGTGCGCAGCCATACGTACTGTTATTCGATCATCATGATAATTCGTCTGTTGAATAAATTTTTTTTTATTGCACTGAGAGTACAGGTTGTGTTCATGCATTTGATAGATCATTTTTGCTTAATACATTATTATTGTAATTTATATGTTGATTTTTTATATTTTATTATTAAATTCAAATTTCACACGCATAATCGCATCTCTTATTTTAGAGAGGAACCCCCTTTCTTATCATCCAACCTTCACTTTTCCTACTATAAATTAATTGTTGTTACACCTCTCAAAAAATAATCCAGGCAGCCACACCATTTATTATGCTCTGGTCTGCCTCCGTTCAAATGAGTGATCCAATTCCTTATAACACAAGAGAGAAAACAACTCTTCATAAACTTTGCTTCCTTATCTATCATCCCTATCGTCAACTGGGCATAAATCTACTTACATCCCAAATAATTTTCATTGACACCGAAAAAGCAACCATTGTCGAGGTTTAGTAGATCTGGAGGCCCGTTGTTATGAAAGCCAGCAGTAGTAGGGGGGTGTTTTTTCCAGACGGTTGTGACGTCAGCGTCTGGCGGCGCCGGCGGCGCCGGGGGAACGTTTTTGTCAGCGTGTCTGGGTCTGGGCGTTGGGCCTGGGGGACGTTTTTGGAAGGTGGGTGTGGAGGGGAGGTCGGGTGGCGAAACAGGGAGTTGGGCGGTGAGTGGGCGGTAGGAGGAGAGGGTGGTGGTTGGTGAGTGCAAAATTTTGCAAAAAATTTGCAAAAAGAGGAAAATCGATGAGGTGGTGGGTGGGGATGAGAGGAGGCGTACGGAGAGTTGTATTATCGAATATTGCGAATTTTTGCAAAAAAATTTGCAAAAAGAGGAAAATCGATGAGGTGGTGGGTGGGGATGAGAGGAGGCGTACGGAGAGTTGTATTATCGAATATTGCGAATTTTTGCAAAAAATTTGCAAAAAGAGGAAAATCTATGAGGTGGTGGGTGGGGATGAGAGGAGACGTACGGAGAGTTGTGTTTTCGAATATTGCGAATTTTTGCAAAAAATTTGCAAAAAGTGGAAATGGGCTGTGGGGTAAGCGCAGCCGTGGCAGCGGGTGCGGGAGGTCGCGTGGTAGGTGGGGTAGACGGTTTAAGGTGAAAAGGCGGGACTGCGGGGAGGGCAGGTGTGAAATTTTTAAAATATTGGAACAGGCGAGAAGGAAAGTGAGGTTGGTGAGTTTATTGCAAGAGTGTGGGACTGTGTGGGGGTCGAAGAAAAAAACAAGGTATATAGGGGGATATGGTTGGATGACTCATGGGTGGGTAAAGTAAATGAAAAGAGCAGGTCGATGCAAGATGAGACAGGCACGTGGACGTACGAGCACGTAAGTAAGGAAAAAGAGTAGGTCGGTGCAAGATGAGACTCGTATGTACATGTGGTTACACGTACAAGCAGTAATAAAATTGAAAATTTATGAGGGTGGATGCATGCATCTGTTAAGTACGGAAGTCATGTGTGTTTCGGGGGTATGAGCGAGGGATAGAAAATTTGGGAGTTTTTTTTGCTATAGGTGTCGTTTTAAAACTTGGGAGGTTTGATAATTTATGGGATAGTGGAGAGTTTTTTCTAGTGGATAGGATTATTAAATGAAACTGAACAAACTGTATAAATTTTTCTGTTTTTTTATTCAAATTATAAACGCTAAATAGATATACACACATATATACTCATAGAAAATTGAATACTGAGTAGGTAAGTTTAGATGTACATGTATTACTTAATATATAGAATAAGATTAAATATTTTCTTGCATGCATACACTCATACATATAGAGATAATTACATAAACTTTTTCGCTTTACAAGTTTGAACGCAAGTCATACATTTATTATTATGTTTTGAATTTTTATTAGTATGTTTAGTTATTTTTTAAATAAAAAAACTGTCAGTCTATCATTCTCGGTAGTGTTACTTGAGAATAACGTACAAAACATGTTAAGGTTATAATTATTACACATATAAAAAGGAAATTAACGCAGTAATGACCGCACACGATTGAATTGAGGCCTTGAAGCTGCTGGATGTTCCATGTGTAGAAAGAGCAATTTCTTCGGAGTCGATTAATATGATGTGAGACGGCGGGAGCAAGTCCATAGCTGTCAAAAAAGACTCCATTTCCATGCTCGTCAATGTGGATTGCGATCCAATGGGTTCCTGGTTTATTGCTTTCGTCCACATTAGCTATAATTGCACAAGGTTTTTCCAGCACAAAGGGAATTTGATCTGCAGCAAACACTCCGACGGTCCGTGCTCTGACGTGTCTTAGAGCTTTCTGAAGCTGTAGGCTGTTCATGGTCTATGTTGGCGTAGGTGTTTTCCTCCTCCACCACGTTTGATTTACCCCTATCTTTTTTATCTGTAGATGAAGAGCTGGAAGTACGATCAATGCTGCAGGATGAAGTTGAATTTTCCGAAACGTTTAATTTTGTTACTTTTTGAGACAATTCGTCGATGGTTTTTCGCTGCACATCGACTATGTCGACAGATGGGCTTGCGACGCACAGTGTTTTTATTAACCACACGCGTAATTTATATGCATAACACAAAGCACAAGCGAAGTACTCCCTCTTACGTCCATGGTAGAAGCAAAAATGTTCGTTTACTCTTGGTAAATTTCTAAAAGACGGGCATTTATAATCTTCTAAATTAATAATTTGTCTACCCAGCAGTTTTTCGAGGAATTCCATTTTTTGCACTCCTCTTGTATAGATTCGTAAAGAATTTCGAGCCACTTCTCGAAGGGAACTTAAAACGTCTTCTAGAGTAGATTCGCCATCAAACCACTCAATGCCATGATGAAAGCATGTTAAATAACTGTTTGTTGCAAGTATACCTTTTGGAATTTTTTCACAATCGTACGGAGGTTTTATAATCCAATGGGTGAAAAAGTTGCAATCTGTGCCGATAACTGCAATTTCTTTCGGTAGAAATTCTCCGTCTTTGTCGTGGAATGCTTGAATATCTATAATGTAATCGGCCTTCTCCATTTTGTAGGCTGTAAGAGCTTCGATCTGTATAAGAAAACGGGTGGCCGAGAACTGACTTGAAAACGAGGAAAACATGGTTAGCTTTCTTTATGGCTGTTGGTGTTTCTCCCCTTATGACGTCTCCCCTCTAGCGTGAAATCTATTTATAGGCACCACCTGTAGACCAGCAGGGGACTTATGTAGCACTGACTCAACACCTGCAACTCAGCATGGGTCTTACGAGTTGAAATCGATAATTACTTGTCGCGCTGCATCTATTTCTAACACATTATCGAATTCTGCATAAAGTATGCAGTTTATAGTTTTTGTTAATGTTTTTTCAAACTGTACTTCTATTCTCATGGTTCCGTTTTTAACTAGATTCCAATGTCCTGCAAATTGAGCCGATAAATCGGGTGTTAAATCAAAGGCAAATAAACAATAGCCGTTAGGATAAGTGCCGCGGCTAATCGAATTTCCTTCATTTGCGTAGAATAATCCAGTGCCAGAGAAAAGAGTGTGATATGCCTCGATAAACTGTGGTGAATTTCCCGTAAACGATGGCTGTAGGGGTTTGCTAGGTATTTGTGTTCCGTCCACGTAAAGAGAAAGAAAATTAATTGAATAATTTTGAAAATTAAATGGGTTAAGTTTTCGGTCGCCGTTGAAAGCTTTATTATCTACAAAACCGAGTACAACTCTTTTTGGTAGTTGACCTAAAATAACATTTTCTAAACATTGGCCGTTGACTCCGCTGTGTATTGTAAAAGATTTCACTTCAACTCTTGTTATAGGGTACTTTGCTGTAGTACTGGCAAGCGTTTTAGAGTGTGCAACTAAAACGGTGGGATTCACTTTTACACGACGAACAAGTAACGTTGCTTCTGTTATGTGAACCGAATAATTTACAGCACTAGCGTCCATTAGACAAAAAGCATCTTTGGAGCGTACGAGTCTTAGACGCACTTCCACGCCGTTTAAGAGTAATTTATCTTGGTTAAAAACGTCGCAATGTAGATGTCCGATTAAATCTACGGTTTTATAATTTTTTGTGTATTCTTGTCGTTTTACGAGTGCTTCGTTTTGCCCCGACCCCGGCTCAGCGTCCATTTCTCCGGCTTCATCTTCTATCCATAAATTTGTTGTAAGATGAGAGGCTTTAGCAGCAGGTCCATAGTTTAACAATGTTTCAATGTATGCTCTATACGGATAAGCATTATTTGGTGGCGACACTAACTTTTGGTTAAAATACACATCAACTTGGTTGAAAATCGAATGTAAAAAATTGTTCACTGGAGCTACGAGACTGTCGGATTCCTTGTTGTATGGCGTTAACTGTACACTCACTTTTAGCATGGTATGAGCAAGATCTAGATAATCCTCGTTTTGAGAATTTATGCAAAACTCTATGGGACTTTCGTCGCTCAAAGACGAAACGGGTTTGTAAAATACCCATCTGCTTGATTCTACTGCCGTTTGTGTCAGAGGTAGAGAGAATAAGTCGAGCTCACTCTTAAGACAAGCCTCTGTATGACTATGTAGAAAAGACATTTTTTTTTTAATATTTTTTATCCGAAAATGTCAGCAACTTTAGACTTTTTATTCTTTCTCTTGCCCTTTGAACGTTTCGTTTTTTATTTCGTCTCTTGGTGGTTTTGGTCTTATATTTTCTTTTTTCACTTGTTTGCGTTTTGACACTTTAGAACTGTTTTTTGGGGAAACTGAGAGGATCCGTCGCGAACCACTTCCACGGCGAGACTGTGTAGAACGTTTACGCTTCAGAGGTTTATAACCCCACCTTCCATAAACTTATTAATTTTCGCAGTTGCTTTACGTTTGAGGTTGTTTCCACCTTCGTTCATTCTATTTTTAAATGACTCCTTGAACGAAATATTATTCTCTGTTACGTCATCTAAAATATTTACACCAGCACGGAGAGCTTCCTTACCGACGGCTCGAGCTCCTCTACTCAGAAACGGGAGAGCGCTTCGAAACAACCCCGTGAAAAACGAACCTAGACCGTGACCTCTCTGGCGTTGAGCACCGACAAATACGTTGCTTACTCCCCGACCACCTCCACCATACTGTAGCTGATACACGTCGTTGAAACTCATGTTTGGAAAATTGCTTAAAATTCTCTCTTGAAATGCAGCGTCACCGTCAACGTCCCAAACTCGAATGGGATAGCGTTACCAAATTGGTCTCTTATATCGATGTCTATTGTCTGAAACCTATTATTTAAAAGGGGGATGTAATTAATCGGAGCAAATTTTTTTACTATTGTGCTACCGAAACTAAACTCTTTAGCCTCAACATTGACTATTCTAAGTAGAGGTGCGTTGGTGTCACCCACCATGCACGGTTCACATAGATTCGAGTATACAAAGAGTTGATCTGGAATGGCTCTCGCTAGACTGGCAGGGTGTTTTCCTATATAAGCTCTTTCGTCTCCAGCCGATTTCATTGACGAAAATCCATCTTCGATTCCTAGAATACGTTTTACAGCCTCCGAAAATAGAACTTCCTGACAAGGGTTTCCATTCTCTTGTCGTTTAATATTTTGCTTTATAATTATAAAACCACCTTTATTATTGTAAATTAATCTGCCGCAGTCTCTTTTGTTATTTAAAGTCGATAGAGAGTCGTTTATTGCATCTACAAGACTTTGTATAGAGTCATAGGTGCCGTGTTGAAAATAATGTTCACGATTTCCCGCCTGTGCTTTAACCAGTAGGGTGTCTAGGCGTCGGAGGTGTAAAGTAGTACAGGGTATATGAATTTCCGACAAACCAACCAGCCACCTATCGTAGAGTTCTACTTCTTTGGAAAGACGTGTTGAAAAATTTGTTGTTGTGTTGACTGGATAATACAACATACTGCTATTACTGGGCAACACTATATGAAACTCGTTTCGATTCATATTATAATTTTTGTAAATCTTTAGCTAAAACCCAAGAATTAAACTTATCCGGGTAACCGACCCAGCAAACAAAATATTGTTTTCTCGCACCTTTTCCTTTTGTTTTTAAAATTTTATTAATTTTGTATTCTTGTTGATCCACTCGATTTTTGTGAACGAGACTAAGTTCTTCAGGGTAAAAGTAACCTTCTATTTGTTCACCTCCAAGGTCTACCAGTTCGTAAATAAATAAATTTTGTCTTCTCGAAACTCTAACAATTTTAAATATTTCTTCACTCCAAGATTTTTCTGCACCTTTTTCAAACACGTTTTTTTCGCGACTTATACGCACATACTCTCCAGTTTTATACTTTGGCTTGCTTCGATAAACTTGGTTGCGCGATGCACGATCTACTAAATTTTTTCTGGCAATATGTGCATTATATATAGTTACAGCGGCTGGTGGCATTTTGATGGTACTGTGTATAGTTTTATTATATGCCGTAATAAATTGCTGCAACACATCAACATATCGATAAGTATTTTTGTGTGTAAAATATCTGTACATACGTTCTTTCAAAGTTCTAATAAAACGTTCTATAACAGCCGCTTTGACATCTGGATTTCGCACTACACGAAATTGAATTTCGTTTTCTTTTAAAAATTTTTGTAGCACGTTTCCAACAAATTCTTTTCCTCGATCGGTTTGTAGCATGGCAGGACGACGACCTTTAGCCAGTATTCTTTTAAAAGCCTGTGTGACTTCAAAAGTAGTTTTATCGCGTAAAGCTTCGCCCCAGACGTATTTACTCAAAACATCAATTACAACCAAAACGTACGAAATACCGTCATTGTAATTTTTGAAAGATGTCATTTGCATTAAATCGGCCTCCCAAACTTGATCTCTTGCTTGTACGTTGTAATATAACCGTGGAAATTTCCGTCGTATAGCTTTATGCAGTGTGTATGCATCGTGCTTTGTCAACCATTCTTTAATTTCTTCTGCATCTGATTTACCTTTGTTTGCTCGAAGTAGATTTCTTGCACCCGCAAATCCTGCCACATTTTTTGGGTCGAAATATTGGTTTTCGATATTTTCCATGTTACAATTTTAGCCAACCACCTTGACGTTTTGGTTGTTTACCTTCTGGCGTTGAAGAAATAAAGCTTTTCTTTTTCTTTCTCTTTTCTAAACTAGAGTTCGCAGCTTTTATCACGGTGGAAGATAAGTCTGACACTGAATCAGTATTTTGACTATTTATAAGCGGGGTGAGGTCGCTGTCGTTTCCAAAAAAAAATCCTCGTTGATTGAAACGTTTTTCGCACTGTTATTTTTATGAGAAAACGAACTTTGCGAAATTGCCCAAATTTCAGGGTTACCGATAAATTCGTGTGGTGTTGTAATTTTTCCGAGTATAGTAGCAAACTCTTTTCTACCTTTAGGTTTAATATTTTTTCGGTTTCTGCAAGCGTCATTTATTAGGTCCACTATGTTTGAATTTATAATTTTTTCACCATCAATGTACACTACTCCGGTTTCGCTCCATGTTACACGATCACTGTTATTTTTTAAATGATTTAACAATAACTGAGCTTTTTTTCATACAGCTTTGGGACACTCTGTATAATTAAGTCGCTAGACACCGAGTTTGAAACCGTACTGTCATTGGCTTTGGGTGTAAGAGTCTTTCGTTTTTCGTCAACAAAAAATAAGTACCTTTGCAGTGTTCTCAAGTAGTCTTTTAACCTGTCATGGTCATTAGTGTATGTACTCGAGTCTAAAATTTTTCGCATCTCGTCATCCAGACGAGTCAAGTTATCACCAATAGTTTGCGTACTTTGTAAAACTGGAGGTGTGTTTGTTGCTGTTGACGAGTTTGCAGAATTTGCAGTACCTGTATTACTGGGTGAAACAGCACTTTCTCTTTGAATTCGCTCAAGCTGTTCCTTGGATATAAGTACCATTTTTTTCGCCCTCTCCATTTTTTTCAAAATATATTTGAAAATATTTCCAATATCGGAGTCAGCAAGAATGGTAAGAAACTTCCACCTTTTTGAACTAGATAGCGTTTTTTACCCTTCCAAGAATTTTTGTGTGCGGGTTTTTTCACCAATTTTCTCAAAGTTGTTTTATACTTTTTCAACTTTTGTTTTTGGTTTTCTTTTATAGTCACAACACCTTTAAGCACGTTTAGAGCACATTCACAGATATACTTTATTAGTTTTTCGTCCGCTGACCGTAGTAGAGCAAGACGCTGGTTCTTGTCGGAATGTCTCAACGCTTCTAACAGAGCGATATATTTTTTCCCAATAGGTGGGTATTGCTTTCCACGCCGACCACCGCCACCACTATGGCTCCGACGTCTGTGCACTCCCGACTGATCCATGTGTTTGAGGTTTATTAAAATTTCTTGTACTTTTCTCGTTCCGGAAATGACTTTGTATTTGTTGAAAATTTACTTGTAAAATTTTTCCAGCCAGATGTTTTTTGTTTGTTTTCTTCTTTATTACTGTCGGAAAGTTTAATGTATGAAATATTGCTTTTGCCACTATATTTTGACTGATCCATTTAAGAAATTTCGTTTACAAATTATGCACGTACAACAGTTTACAAAAAGTTCAAAAAGTAAAATACTCTGGTGGTGTGCACAGCTCCACAGCTTTCTTCGTACTGACAAAAATATTTTACGCAGTCAATGTTTTATACAAAAGCTAAAATGTGTTAATATAGGTAGAGTGCGTATATTTAGGTATGTAGACATACTGGTACTCGTCGTCTGGAAAAATGCAAGAGCGGAATCTGAATTCATCGAGCGTGCTCTGTTTGCAATCAATCATGAGGTAGCCGTGCCCTTTGGCTGTTGCATCTTGATAGGCCTCTTGTAAAAATTTGGAATCTTCTGGATAAATTTGTCGCGCCAAATGTTGTATTTGGGCTCTGTCACGTGGGTTTTTAAACAAAACAATGTACGATGCATTGAGACTAATGTCACGCGAATGAGTCGACTTGTGGAAAATATTTTGAGTAATAAACATTACACTAATATTTTTATGGTGGCTTCCTTTTGTAAATAAATCAACTACCACGTGGTTTGACGACTCTCGCATTAAATCGTCGATTATTACAAGTTTTTTCAACTGTGGGTCTTTCGAAAAGTCTTCAGATTTTGGCAACCCTTCGCGAAATTCAATTTGTATACCATCGCTGACGTAATTTTCACTTTTATACCCGTCTTGCCACTCTGCGTAGTAAAATAAAATTCTATCGAAAGAAACATCCGCCATCTGCTGTCGAAAATTTAAAAATTTTTTTACGAAAACTGTTTTTCCACACCCCGTTGGGCCACAAATTATACTCGTCCAAGGATGTTTCCATCTGATGTCCATGGTTGAAAATTAACAACTGATGAATTAATTATAGTTTAAGCTAGTAACAACAACGGAGCGGTGGCGTTGGCGGCGGGCGGCGGCGGCGGGCGGCGGCGGCGGGCGGCGGCGGCGGGCGGCGGCGGCGGGCGGAGGTAACACTTACAAGCCAACGAGAGTCTAGCCTCGGAGCATCCCCGCTGAGCACACGTGTGAAGTCCTAGCCGGAGGCGTGTGCCGCTGAAACTGAGCGTGACCCCTCCCCCCCTACCGCTTTTCTAGCTTTTCGGGGCAGACCCCATGCTCAAGCGAGAAACGACCAAGCTAAAAATAGCTGTTAAACGCTTGTTTTCAAATCACACCCTACTCGTGTTTTCACTCCGACAAGTGTGTGACATCGATATACCTACAGACTTTTTCTCTTCTTACATAAACTGTTTCAGTACCTACTTGTCACGTGTGCGGTGACCATTCAGTGTTGTTGTTGGAAATTTCAAAATGACGTTCGTCTCGTTACTTAATATAAAAAACAGAGATTTAAATGAGTTTATCGACAACGTGAAAAGAGTCCGTATTACACATTTTTCATCGCCCTCCTCCTTCTACGTGCAAGTTATTGAGGAAGACGAGACATATTCTACACTGCAAACCGACATGAGCAAGTTTTATGGCGCTGTTTCATCTACACATTTTTATTGTGGTAAAACAAAGTCAATGAAGCTTCAAGAAATTGAAAACCCGTTTTTGAAAAAATTAAAGACTGAAGATTTACAGGTACGAATTTAATAAAATTATTTTTACTTTCCGAAATGGTTAAAATATTAAAATTAATTGTTTTCTTTTTCAGTCGAAAATGCATCTGGCTATTAAAGTGGAAAACTACTGGACGCGTTGTGTTACAAAAAATAACCCGCAATATTGTAGAAATATAGATACCGGCGAAACTTTAAATTTCTCAAACATGAAAAGTAATGTGAAAATTTATGAATTGGAAATTTGTTTTTTATCACTTCCGGCGCGGGCTATTTTATGCGGTTTGAGCGGTATTATACCTACCTCGTCGAAGGGTGCACGATGGACAAATCGCGCGTGCCAAATATTTCACTAGCTGACCAAACATAAACCTTTGCTAGCGTACTTCGTGCAAAAAGGTCTCTTACCAGATAGTATTTATGTATTCCTCTCCAGTGTCAACAAGGACGAAACCAAAATACATCTTAATACAGTGTTGTGCGGTTTTGACACTGCAGTGGTTGACGTTGTAGGAATGCACCATCCCATCTGGCCTGAAGATAAACCGTTGCTAGGATGACCATACTTACCATCACAAAAAATGTTATTTGTATAGTGAAATAGAAATGTTTAAAATATTATTAATTCAGATTAATGAAAAGGTATTTGTAAATTAATGTGAATAGACATAAGTTTATGTAAAACGATATTTCATTTTATTAAAATAAAAAATACCACACAAAGTATAAATGTTCTTAAATGTTTATATTTACAACGATTGTATAGCGTACAAAAATATTTTACATAATTATACATAAACTACTTTCACTCATAAATCGAAACATTCTAATACACCCACACTTAATGATTGGCTCGGTTTGCCATAAAAATTTGGTACTGTTCCATCGCAGATTGGTCTGCCGAATACTCAAGCAGGACATGATGCTCACTGGAATGCATGTCCTTACAAAACCCTGCATGTTTACCGTACAAACAGGCACAGTGATTGTAATGCCCCGACCCACATTCTATACTTTTTATATTGTAGTCTTCAATTATACGCAAGATTGACGATACCCGCGCATCACCATACACAACATGCGTATCCATCCATTTAAGATCATAGGTACAACCGTGGCGCTTTTTCAAACAATTACGTTTACCACATTTGCGGCATATAAAAACATCGAGATAGCCAGTCAGTTTTACAGTAAATCGTATAAAACATGTCGATTTAAGTCGATTGGCTATACTCATTAACGCTTGAAACTTGCAAATATCAGTCTTCTTCAAGTGCACTAAATGGTGTAAAAGCTTATGCCATCCTAGCCCTTCTAGCGACATTTTGTATTCTGGTATGTAGTTACAGAACTGCAAACTACATGTTTTGTCGTGACACTCTTCAACGAAACCTGTATATAAAATTCTATTATTAATTATTTTGTTTTTTATATCCATACGGATAAGATACGGTATTCGATATAAAACGCCGTTTTTTCAAAACAACAGAACAGGTTTTTGTCTCGTCGTGAGAAATAACGTCATGCGTAGACGTGCGCTTTATTGCCCGATTTTTAATTGCTATTATATTTCGTTCTTCGGGTTTTGTATTATGATTTTCTATAAGTGATACTACGGTGTCAAAATTTATTTTAAGAGAGTTTTCATAATTTATGCGAACACCTTTAATTTTGCACGTATCGTGTGTTGTCCCCTGTGGGGTACGTACACGATACGCGTAAAATTTTGGACCGCCTGAAACGAACGTTTCGATAAACGATCCAACTCCGTAATCCTCCAACTCGTCTGTAAGTTGACCGAGTAGAGGCCCCGTATGTGGTTCGTATACATCGTTCGGACTACTGACGAATATAACTGAATCCGTATCATAATACAATACCCGTTTATCCAATTTATGAAGATATTCAAACAATGTTAATCGTGCCTGTGCTGTTGTATACGCGGCTATAGCTACATCCGTACAAGGGGAAGTTGCGACAGATTCTTCCTTGTAATTCCACGAGACATACATAACATCATTGGTCGCCGGAATAATATGTTGTACAATTTTTTCAGGGTCTGACATTAATTGTATAAAATCTTTATGGGTTTTTACAACACTGGTTTGGGGCAAATTACTACGCTGGCCAAATTTTCCCCAAAAAGAATTAAGACACAATTTTGCTACCGATCTCATGCCTGGATTTTTTTTTTTTTATATTTGTGTATTCTAAAGTGACACCCTCCATAGCTTTATAATTGTCAATGTATTGCCTTTTCTCATTTTCGGTTTTCACGTCTTTCGGCCATCCGCTAGCTTCCTGTTTGAATTTAAGAAACGTATTAATATACTCTGTAAAAAGACCACCCGATTGTAAACTAAGGTCATAACGCACTACCTCGTATTGCCAAATTACTTCGATTTTTAATAATTTATACCCTAACTCTAACGCCTTTTTAATTTCTATCGAAACCCACGTACCTACCAATTTTCTATCGTTTTCATCGGTATGAGTGCACGCGTCTTGGTTTAAGTTTTCGGTACACGAGCGACATAACGAAAATAATAATTTATTATGCAGCTTTAGCGGTAATACTGGGTGAAATAAATTTGATGGTGGTAAAATTTCACACTTTACCAAACCTTCTACTTTTTCGGAAAAATTTTCAAAATTTTTTCCAGTTAAGATGTGACATTGCGTGCCTACAAAAATTTCTGGGTGACCAACCGGAAACGCGCCTGTTTTACATATGAAGGGGTATAACGAACATACATCGAGATATTTAATTTTCTCGTTAGTTTTTACTTTGTATTGCGTTACAATGTTACCTGTCCGACCACCATAAAACGCGTCGCGGGGATTTAACGTAACATTTTTTGCTAACGGATGCTCTTTTATATAATTAAAAAATTCACGATTCGTTTTTATATTCCCATCAAAATCACATTCCCACATTTCAACGACTTCATAACCGAAAGATTTAATTTTATTAGTCATGGTTACCGTGTTTTCAAAACGTTCGTTAAAACTCGAATTGTTAATTAATATTTTATTGCGGTCATTGGGAAAACAACGAGGGCACCCGTGAAAAAAACAGCCGTGAAATTGAAAAACTATCCCCGCATCTTCTGTTATTTTTAAATATCCGTCTACCCTTGGCCCCTCTTTTAATACATATTCGCGTGATCGCCCTGCATGTATTATCGCGCAACCCCTACATTTTTCCTCCCATAAAAGCCATTCGATAGCTTTTTGGGAATGGGTGTCTGCTCTCGTATAACCCTTGTGGGGTATAAGCCCGATACAATCATAGCGCAAAAAGTTTTTTCTAAACACGCGCGAACACGTACTCGCTATAGTTACACCCTCCGTAAATGGGTCGACATTCCCTACTTGGAGAAAAATTTCCTAAATTTCATACAAGCTTCCCTAAGTATGTTTACATCCTGTACGCAGTATTCACGTAATTCTTTGCGCAAGTTAAATTGGTTATCGTGTACTTCCTCATACCACTTTAAAAAATCAACGCGTTCCTCCACCCCCATCAGTTCAGGGGTAAAATAGCTACGATCCGGATAAGGTCCTATGTAATTTTCATTTTCGGGTGTGTTAAAAATATGCGGAAAATACCCTTTTTTCAACTGCTCCGCCAGACCGAATGTCTTTGGCAAAGCAGACAGTTTCATCGGAAGATAGTTCAAACTATCTATAAATTTTGTTATCCCGACTTGTAATTTTATTATATTCCGCCCGTTTAGAATAACTTCCGGCACCATATTTTTTTTATTTTCGCAAATAAATTTCAAAACGAATTGTGCATCGAATGCCCGGGCATTGTGTGCTATGCATACAAAGGATGAAAAATTATTTTTTTTGAACCGAATTACGAAATTTAAGAAATTTTCTAAACAATTATCGCCTTCGTATATATGCTGGCGAACCCCACAAAAATTGCATAAAGCATTTAAATCCGTATTTTTAACACACCCGTCGCAACATAATTGTGCTACACACAAGTTTGGTGTATGTATAAAAGTGTTTTCGTCTAATTTTGTATTTTGTCTGGTCTCAAAATCATAAAATACAAAGCACGTTTCCGGATGATTAATATTCTTTTTTTTAGCGAGGCATGATTTTACAATAGGACGCATAAAACATAGCTGGTTTGGTTCGTGTGAAATTTTACAATGTTTACAGTAATATTTTCCACATTCGTGTTTTTTTTCGATAAATTGTAAAGTTTAAAACATTTTCTGCAAATTTGAACCGTTGTACACATCGATTGTTTAGATAATCGACTATTAGCTTGACGCGATACCGACCCGGGTTTTTTATGGTAATTAAAACAATCTTCACCATAAAAATCGCGATTGCAATCGATGCAATGTATTTTTTTAATATTTTCGCTATTTTTTGCACAGTCTTGTGGTCCGTTACATTGAGGACAAATATTATCACATTTGTGCGCTAAGACGCGACTGTAAGACGTGTTACACGGAGTGCAATAAAACATACGTGCTTTTACAGCTAAAAGATTGGTTATTAGATTGAAATGTTGAGCTTGCTCGTAATACATTATATTAATGAAATTTGAATATTCCCCCGGAAAACTTTCCCGACCATCGAAAAGAAGAGGTACACCCGTTCCAAATGTATCGTAATCGAAAACCCGTAAACAAATATTCTTCTTTGCAAAATATTGCTGAAAGAGCTGGAGCTCATGAAAACCGCATCCATCATTTTGATTTAATTTAATTTTACATTTATCTAGTAAAATGTTCGAACAACGTTTTTGTTCCGACTTAAGTTTAATGTTTTTCCAACCGCTTTTCCATTCTATCGAATTATTTTTATTCACGTAAACTTCGCCACAAACTAATACACGTGGAAGACATAAATTGTCATTATTGTTAATACATAAAATACCCCCAGTTTTTAAATTGTTATTATTTTGATTTCCTTTTCCGTTTATTAAGGGGATGTACGTTACACAAATTTTAAAGCTGTTATCAATTTTGAAATTTGTATTACTTTGCGTAACACGCGAAAATAAGCCCCATAAATCTTCGAAATTAAATTGCGTTACAGGCCTATAGTACATCCACGCTTCCCTTGACTAAACCCGCTTGAATTTAACGTTAGAACTATAAGATAATTTTCATTCGAATCGCGTTTTAAATAAATAACCAGCTCGCGTAAAGCCGATTCAACCCACACAACCGGGTTTACATTTTCCCTCGGAGTCTTAATTTTAAAAATTATTTCGCGCGCTTTTACCTTAAAATGCTTATTATATCGCTCGCTAATCGTATATACAATAATTTTACCTGCATCTATTACACCCTCTGCATTCGTGGTATCGTCGTCTTTTTTCTTGCTACCACTGGTCACTTGTTCACTCAACACATTATTTTGTTCACTACCACTTTCACCAGGGAGATTTTCTTCTCTGCTGGTAGATGCTACCGCCAGATCCACTGGAGGTACTGTTGACGATACAGCTGGTGGTGTTGTTTCTCTTGTTCTTGTTGTTGCTGTAGTTCCTTCTTGGTGCTGCTGCTGCTGCTGCTGCTGCTGTTGTTGTTGTTGTTGTTGTTGTTGTTGTTGTTGTTGTTGTTGTTGTTGTTGTTGTTGTTGATCTTTTTCTCTTTCACTTTCCGCAACCCGATTGTGTACTATAAAATAAAATAAACAAAAAACATGAAAATTTTTTAAATAATTTCAAAATTATAACTAACTTTACCTGTATTCAATATCTGTACAATGTTTCTGTCATAACGTATTCTTTTTGCTATACGCTCTTCCTCATCCCCGGCTCTTTTTCCTTGCTCGATAGTCTCGTGCACTGCCCCTTCATTTCCCCACAGTCGGGAAACTGTAAAGCAAAATAAAAAATTGTCGTTACATAAACGGTGTTAAAATTTAAAATAATTTAAAAAATTCAAATGCCTTACCAATATTATTATACTGTTCCATTAAGGGCTGTAATTCCTCCTTTTTCTCTTTGCCCTTGGTCATCATTATTTCACCAATGTACATCACAGCCTCGTCACTCTCATGTATACATTTTTCATGCATCACCTTGACGTCACTAACTTTAACGTCCTCAAACATTTCGTCAATGACCATCAATAAATTTTTTTTTTCTAAATTCAGTAAACAGTCATACCACTCTTCATTATAAACTTCTCGCAGCGCCGCAGAGTTGAGTGATAAATATGCCGCACAACCGGACACAACTTCATGCAATTTGTTCAACATGGTGAAAATCGAATAATCGAAAAATCGAAACAGCGGAGCAAAACACAAGTGTACAAACTGAGAGTTTGAAAAAGACTGTTTTCTTTTTACAGGGCTACTACTGTTTTATACCCAATACCTCGCTAAAAAGGCGTGGCGAAACGCCCACCCCTACACTTTTCACTTTGACTCTCCTGGCCACCGTACTTCGCCTAGCGCAATAAATGTCATTGCTTCCGACCAATATCAAACTATTTTACGACAACCAGATTTTCAATTTTCTCACCCGGTGACCACCAGCGCGTGGGGCTTAACCAGAGATGCAGCTACCCGATCTATTTTTAAAACACATGGTCTTTCCGCCGCTCAAGACATCGACGGTGTTGTCTTACGAGACGGGGTACAGTCGCGCACAGCACTCTCAACCGCTCACATCTCCTCGTGTTACGCTTCAAACCAGAGTCCTACCCTATAACCGGACTCTGTTTGAAAGTCATTTTAACGCTCTTGACGTATAATTACATGGTGCAGTGAAAGTGTCTTCATAAAATACGATCGTGTGAAATTCTAACTATGGCTCAAGCGATGCTCAGTGAGAAAAATACCAGTGACTGTCAAGTGAAAAAGAGGAAAATAGTCATGTCAGAGGTCATGGCTTATTTAATTGCACCAAATTTAAAAATTCTCACCACTGTATACCCACTCAACAAATCGAACACGAAGAAAATTGCTGTTGGATTACAATATATGGAAGAAACAAAAAGTTTCAAACCAATGATTGTGCTTTTGAATTCCCATTACTCTCAAGGAATACCTTTGGACTCAACTACTTGGACAAACATTCAAAATTTTTTCCCCGATATGGTTTCATATTTCAGAAGCGAGGAAAATGGAATCAACGGTAAAGTGTACAACAGGCTTCGTGTAGACGGGGTGGATATCATTTTTACCACAACGTACGGAACCAAAAGTATTGTTTTTGACAGGTGTTCCGATGAAGAAAGACGCATTTGTCGTAAAAAAAGTAAAATGTTTGTACCCACAGTAGTCATGCAGAAAAACACCTTTTACGGCAAAAAATATTGCCGTCTGCATCGATGAACGATTTCGCCGCATAGAACGCATCTCTGCATTGGTGAACAAATGCAAAGACTTCATCCGTGAGGAGTTGGAAAAAATAGTATTAAAAGAATCTAATCTGGACAAAACCAATTTAATCATTAAAGTAAGAAAAATTTTAATAGAAAACGTAACCGAAATGAAAGAAAAACTTAAACAAAATCTCAACACCGAAACAGTATTCCTCGAACATTATTTTGAAATAGTGTTCCATGAGTTGACATCGCTCTCCGTCGAATTATTGTGTGAAGAAATTATGAAAGAACATTCTCATGAAAATGTGGAAATAATAAATTTAAATTCGGAAAAACACTTGTTATAATTCTATGTATTAAAATATATTTTCTATGAGTATATATGTGTGTATATCTATTTAGCGTTTATAATTTGAATAAAAAAAACAGAAAAATTTATACAGTTTGTTCAGTTTCATTTAATAATCCTATCCACTAGAAAAAACTCTCCACTATCCCATAAATTATCAAATAATCCTATCCACTAGAAAAAACTCTCCACTATCCCATAAATTATCAAACCTCCCAAGTTTTAAAACGACACCTCTACCAAAAAAACTCCCAAATTTTCTATCCCTCCCTCACACCCCGAAATACTCATGACTTCCGTACCTCCTCTATCCCATAAATTATCAAACCTCCCAAGTTTTAAAACGACACCTATAGCAAAAAAAACTCCCAAATTTTCTATCCCTCGCTCACACTCCCGAAACACACATGACTTTCGTACTTAACAGATGCATGCATCCACCCTCATAAATTTTCAATTTTATTACTGCTTGTACGTGTAACCACATGTACATACGAGTCTCATCTTGCACCGACCTACTCTTTTTCCTTACTTACGTGCTCGTACGTCCACGTGCCTGTCTCATCTTGCATCGACCTGCTCTTTTCATTTACTTTACCCACCCATGAGTCATCCAACCATATCCCCCTATATACCTTGTTTTTTCTTCGACCCCCACACAGTCCCACACTCTTGCAATAAACTCACCAACCTCACTTTCCTTCTCGCCTGTTCCAATATTTTAAAAATTTCACACCTGCCCTCCCCCCACTCCCGCCTTTTCACCTTAAACCGTCTACCCCACCTACCACGCGACCTCCCGCACCCGCTGCCACGGCTGCGCTTACCCCACAGCCCATTTCCACTTTTTGCAAATTTTTTGCAAAAATTCGCAATATTCGAAAACACAACTCTCCGTACGCCTCCTCTCATCCCCACCCACCACCTCATCGATTTTCCTCTTTTTGCAAATTTTTTTGCAAAAATTCGCAATATTCGATAATACAACTCTCCGTACGCCTCCTCTCATCCCCACCCACCACATCATCGATTTTCCTCTTTTTGCAAATTTTTTGCAAAATTTTGCACTCACCAACCACCACCCTCTCCTCCTACCGCCCACTCACCGCCCAACTCCCTGTTTCGCCACCCGACCTCCCCTCCACACCCACCTTCCAAAAACGTCCCCCAGGCCCAACGCCCAGACCCAGACACGCTGACAAAAACGTTCCCCCGGCGCCGCCGGCGCCGCCAGACGCTGACGTCACAACCGTCTGGAAAAAACACCCCCCTACTACTGCCAGCACACGACAATTGCTAAGTTCGAGCATACACCCTCTGCACGGGTCGTGGCGCCCATTGGACTGAAGCATGGCAGACGCCTTAAGCGCGCGAAAATCCAAAAATTTGAAAATTCATAATCGTGTAAAAGTCCGAACCATGGATTCGAGTTTAAAAGAGGGGAGGAACTGTTATGAACTGCGTTTACGTAGATGAGCCGTGCAATATATAAAGGAAATTCTACAATGGAACTTTGAATATTGGTTTCTGATAAATGAAATAACATATTAAATAATAATAATTTTATGCGTTCCCATAACAATCTCGATCTAAGATTTCAACGGTTGAATCATTATATTAATTAGTTGATTAACTAATTAACAATAACTCGAATAGGAGTTGATGGTAAACAAGCGATAATGAATTTATTAACTAATTATCTTTAACAAATAGTAATTGCGCCTGTATAATTCAACTATCAATAGCAAGGTCAACGCGTTAACGAACAAATTGAGATTAGCTATAAAAACTAAATAAACGGAAGTAATCTGCGATTAAATCAATAACCATTTCAATAATAAATAATAATTACGTCATCAATACTCAAGACGAACCGTAATAATAATAATAATAATAATAATTAGGAAAAAGCGCGCTCATGTAGGGTAAAGCTCTGTTTTCAGGATCGCGTACGGATTTCATGGATGGCAACTCATCGATAACAGTTACAAGTACAGAGGAATGCAGCGACGATTAAGAAGGCAGTATGGACATAAATAAACTCCTCGAGGTCAACAATTCCGAGATGGGTCATTAGCAAAGGGCCTCTGGAATGCAGGACGGTTAAGTATAGCGAGGTAAACGGCCCTTCAGAGGGGAACCAATTAGGAGGTAGGCACAAGCGCCGCAAGTCGAGAGGGGATTTTCGGCCAGGATCCGAGCATCCACATGTGTTTCCCCACCTCGAAGCTCATCCGTGATTGAGAGAAGAGAAGGAAGCTCTCGGACCTTCTAGGCACCTATAGGCCTTCAAGAGGATTCAGCTTTTCGCCACCAGAGAAACTGGCTCCTCCCATACCCTCTCGTCAACGGCTCAACGTCTGCATCAAGGATATAAAAGAAGAGCCCTGGACCGCCAGAATCAATCGCTATCGAGCATATGAGACGCTTCGTAGCTCCAAACCTAGGTCGTTACCAACTAACTTGGTACTCTGTTGCACTTGTGCATGTTGCGCCCAGAAGCTCTATAACGGGCCGTTACCAACTAGCTTGGTACTCTGCTGCACTAGTGCTCGTCACTGTGTATGTTGCGCCGTTGGGCTTGTAGTCCAAAGTTACCAAGTAATCTAAAAGCTTCGTAACAATATTGTATTAGTGTGCGTAATCTGACTCTATCTTATTGTCAGATTGAGTTTATATAGAGTTACGAACACATGAACCGAATAATTGTTAAAGTCAATAATAATTCAAGCTACTCTAATTTAATTTTATAAACTTTAAGTAAAATTTATTTTTCGAGTTCGAGTTTCATTTCAACTTTCCCGCAACTCCATGCGCTTTAGCGGTTAATTGAGCAAACGAATTTCACGTTACGATTATTGGACAACTTGGCAACCATTGCAGAAGCGCCTTTCTGCTCGCCGAACCCGACTCGGGTCGTAACAAACTTCGTGGTGACCGGTGCTGTCGCGCACTTCAAGGGTTACGACGACAAAAGTTCGAACGTGAGAGTTTGGTGGTTGCTGCTTCTATGTCGAGGAAGACCTTCTGCTGCTGTCTACGCTCTTATCTCCAAGGTCGTGCCGAGTTTTCCGCCGACGTTACCTGTAGAGAGTATAGCTGTCATCTTCGCGGTTATATTTCTCATGTTTACATCTATGGGTGAGACAAGTGCACTCACATTTTCATGTATTTTCGCTGTGTCTCATGCTTCTGCATTTTCCCACTTGTGCCATGAGGGAGCTGTGTATTAGCTAGGGAAAGCTATTTCTTTCTTCTCTGCCAGTCGTGGCAAATTCTTCTTTCTGATCCCTGCTACAACCAGTTCAGGCAGAATTTAAAATTTTTCTTCAAACCATACCACACAACAGAAACGTAATATTGTGTCTAATTTGATCGACAGGGCCATTCTACTTTCGGATGTTTCATTTCACAAAGAAAACATCGATATCGTAAAAAATATTTTAAGCAACAACAATTATCCTACGGATTTCACAGATTCCTGTATTTCAAGTAGATTACGTTATCACAAATTTAAAAATACAACTATTGCAAAAACTACCACTAATTCGGTTGAGCCGTCCTTGACATTAGCCTTGCCCTTCATAGAAAAATTTTATTATACTTCCGCTAAACTACTCAAAAAATACAATATTCGTTGTGTTCCCCTCATGAACCAAAAAATGGGTAACATTATAAAATTAGGCAAAGATAAAAATTGTAAATGGAATGAGACTGGAATCATTTACAAATTTAATTGCGGTAGTTGTAGCAACGTATATATAGGTGAAAGTAAACGTTCCTTAAAAACTCGTATTCAAGAACATAAAAAATCGGTAGAAAAAATTGATCATGCCCTATGTATTAACAATAACAAATTAATGCCTGTGCCTACCCATATTTTTGAAAATCCTAATCATTGTTTTGATTGGGAAAATACTGTAATATTAGACAGAGAACATAATTTTAATAAAAGACGGATTTTAGAAATGTTACACATAAAAAGTAATGGGTGTACTATAAATAGACATGAGGATACAAAATTTTTGAATGCACAATACAATATACTAATCAATCTATGTAAAACATAACGTTACTTTACATGCGACATATATATACATATAGACACACAAACACACGTTCGTACTGTCCTCTTCGCATATATGTGTAAATTTGCGTTTGTATGCGACTGGACATTATATCCTCGCATATATGTTTAAAATTGCGTTTGTATACTACTCGGCAATAACATAGGGAGCAATGCTTATAAACTCGAAGATAAATTTAGCCGAATTTCAGTCATCTGTGAGTGAGACAATGTGGCTTTCTACTTTTTGACAATGTAGTTGTTACTACTAAATAATTTGATAATTATCTGGTTGACATGTTGTTGAGATTAGTTTTGTAAGTTTTAACTTTCAATGTTTGTTCATTTAAAAAGCGCTTGTGACAACGATATTTATAATTGTATTTATATCTTAATTTTTTTTCAATAAACAGTTCCCTGATGAGGCTGACAACAAGGTTCAGCGAAACGTTGGAATATAGAATGTGAAGTGTTGTGTTTTTTGTTTTGTTTTTTTTTTGAAGGGTTGACCAATTTTTATACGTTTCAAATAATGGAGGGTGGTCATAATACGTATACATAACTGATGTATAATACGGCAGAAAAAGTTAGAAAATTTAATTTGCAATTTCACTTTCAGACATTGACATTTATTTAGCATAAGCATTAGAAAATGTTCAGTCAAAGTACGAAATTAGTTTTTTTTTAATTTTTCTCACATAGATATTATATGATTATGTATCATTGTAACTAATATTCCAATAATCTAGCTATAGCTACTAAACTTTGAAAGAAAAAAAAAAGTGAATATTACAGAAAGAACATGAAAAAGAAGCAATGTTTAATCGGTTTTCAGTTGAAATATGACTGCCAGAGCTTTCATATTTGGCATGGAAGTATAAAATGACCTATTACTGCCTAATATATGTGTAAACAAAATTAGAAAAATTTATTTTGTGTTTTAATTTTGAGACACATTGAACCTTTTAAGTAAATTTCAACAGTTGTGAGTCCAAATTCCAAAATAAATTTTTCTGATTTTCTTCACATAGATATTATACAATTATACCATTATATCACATGCTACTCTAAATATCAAAGCTCTAGCTACTATACGTGTACAAGAAAAAGGACAAAATTATTTTAAAAAGTGGCACTGCCAGTGTATGAACCACTCAATTGATGAAAAAGTAATAATATTTAATTGGTTTCCAGTTGAACTGTGATGGCTAGAGCTTTGATTTTTGGCATGGTCGTATAAAATGACCTATAATTGCATAATATCTGTGCAAAAGAAATTAGAAAATTTTTGTTGCATTTTGACTTTGCGACAGATTGAACATGTTAAGTACATTTCAACAGTTCAGTGTCCAAAGTCCAAAATAAATTCTTCTGATTTTCTTCACATAGATATTTTACGATTATACCATTATATCATATACTACTTTAAATATTGAAACTCTAACTACTATACGATAGAAAAAAAGGGACAAAATAATTTTAAAAAGCCCACCGCCAATCAGCGGACAACTAAATACACGAAAAAGCAAAAGCTTTCTTAGTCACTTCGCATTTACGAAACTGACTGATTTATTTATATATACTTAGAACAATTTAAATTTAGTGTATACATATTTTGAACATGGCGCGTTTCTAAGAGTATAGTAAATTCATTAGCGTAGTCAATGTATAGTTTTAGTTTTGAGACTTTGGAGCGCTCCGACTAGACTCGCTCTCTGGAACCGTCCGCCGCTGTCATCGGACATAACGTCGTGGCTCTCGCATTCAAAACCCCCTTAATAAAAGATCCGATAAGTTTATACATCTTTAATAAAGACTGTGTGTGCACATAGTGTACTTAGAGACTAAATAGCGTTGGTTTTAAGTTTATTAAATCCGCTGCCTCCGTACCAATCCTAAATATCATCGGTTACGGGCCCAGGAGCGACTTCAGCGAGAAACTGAAAAAGTGTAAGCTGACGAATCAACGATCAGTTGCTGACCAATATCAGGACACACAAAAGCTAAGACGATGGCGAGCCGCAAGCCAACGAACATGTTCCAGCCGATAGATCGACTGACCGGCCGAAATAATTACCGGTCATTGTCGATAGAAATGAAAGAATATCTTCAGATATTGATTTTAATAGGTAGGAATAATGGATCCTTTGAGGGCCAATGTCCAAGGTGAAAATGAATTTCAGTCCATTTTTTATTTGCGACGTTTCGCCAGACAGTTTTCTGGCCTCTTCAGGCTTTATTAAGAAAACATAGATAACAAACAACACAACGTTAAAAAACAGTTCAAAAATATAATGAGTTATACAGAGAATACAACAGAAAATAATTACCAAAGTTTTTTACAGTATCCGCTGATGAAGCAAACAGCTTCGACCAACTTTGTCAACAGATTATTGCTCGTGAACGCATACGCTGTACATTTATATGCGAGCAGTTTTTTTTTGGCTACCGAAAGGTCCGACAGCTTCAGCCAGAGAGGGAGAGAGAGGGAGAGGGAGAGAGAGGGAGAGGGCGAGAGAGGGAGAGGGAGAGGGAGGGAGAGGGAGAGGGGGAGGGAACGGGAGAGGGAGAGAGCGAGCGAGAGAGAAGAGAGAGAGTGAGAGCGCGAGAGAGAGAGAGGTTTTGTGGCTGGTATTTTTGGCGGCGCGCATTTCGGCGAATAGCGTGCGAGTAGAGTGTGCGTGTGCATGTGAGCGTTTCTGAGAACCGCGCTTATAAAGAGAGTGAATAACAGAGGCTTGGTCGTGGGTATTATTGGCGGCGTGCATTTCGTCGAATCGTGTGTGAGTAGAGTGTGTGATGTGCGTGCGAACGCTCTTGGCCAGAACTAGAAGATAGCACGCGTGTCTGAGAATCGCGAGTATAAAGAAGTGTGGAATAGAGATTTCGGTGGGATTCTAGCTTTCGACGCGCCTTTAGGAGAAGTGCGAGCTGATAGAGCGAGAGAGAGAAAGCGAGGGGTGTGAGGAGAAATTCGTAGCGAGATCAGAGTTTATTCGGGAAGGGCATAATTAACCTGCGTCGCTAGAGGGAGGGAATGCAGTAAATGAGTTATTTTATTAGTATGTATGTGATAGGTAATAAAGAGAAATATACGAATTAATTTGTGAGAATTTCATGATTTATTTGCCTGTTCCTCAATCCACAATTTTCAGGTTCTTCGCCGCCCGAACGAGAACAGCACGGCTCAGCTCCCTTTTGGTAAGTGAATGAGAGTAAGTCGAGAGCGTGAATATTATTTGCCGTATACCGGGCAACTACAGTATTTATTTGATTTAAGTATTTAGTAAAAAGTATACCATCGCAAATTGGTATTCCCTATGGGGACTTCGACTGTGAAATTGTGGATTGTTAGGAAGTAATGGAGAGCGAGCGTAGAGAGAATAGTGAGATCGAACTAGTGGGTGCGAGGAGGGACGTGAGCGAAAGTCTCATCTGCGAGCGGGCGAGATACCGCGTGCGATTAATCTTAATTAGAGATAAGAAAAAAAAATTTCTATATTTTATTACAAATATATATTTTTTTCTATATACATATATAACATATACATATAATATCTATACATATATACCTTTATAACATATGTAAATATAGAGAGAGTGAGTGAGAAGGAGGATTGAGGGAGAGAATAAAGAGAGTAGTGAGAGAAGATGGAGAGAAACGAAGACTTTAAGGAGAGGTTAGTGCGGGATTACACATCGCGCAAAACAAGATGGGGGACCACGTGCAGAGGATGACTCTTTTCATGCAGTTCCAAGCAGGCCGCTACTGGAAGCGGAGGATACTAGAGTTGCCACCGGCGGAAGTCGTCGCTGAACTGGAAGAAGCTCGTGCCAGTACCAATGGAAGCATTGACTGTCAACGGGAGAGGTTATGAAGGTCTATTTTGCGAACTGAAGTGCCAGATATGGACGTCCCGTGGTATGACTGCGACAAAGCAGGGTCGAAGGCGATAGAACAAATTATCAGCGTGGAGAGCGATACGGACGATTCTAGCCGTCGTGAGTCACGACAAAATAGTAAAATGGCGGCGCGGACAAGGGAGTTATACAATTGAAATAGAGAACAGAGTAATCGGAATAGAGAGCAGGGTAATCGTGATGGAGAGCAGAGTGATCGGGGAAATGCGATATACCGTGGAAAGGGTGAGTGGAGAGAGTCGTGCCACGAGGAAGAGGTAATCCAAGAGCAAGACGACGAGCGAACTCCAGGGCGATCGGGCGAATACAGTGAGGCGGAGGAGCAGAGCGGAGAAGGGAACCCGGAACGGGTGACCGCCCACGCGGATGTACATCAACCACGTATACCGCACACTACGACGACATCGTTCCGCTCGTCAGCCACGGTGGTGGAAGTACGCGGGAGATTATCGACGCTGACGGTGACAACCGCGTCTCATCAAGTCCCACGCATGGCCCATAGCTTTGACGCCGGCCGGTTAGCACCCCCTCTGACGTCGACGTGGGAATATTTCAGCGCGTGCATGCATTAGGGATGGGGCGAATCGGCAGAGCGAGCGAGAGAGAGAGCAAGAGCGAGAGAGAAAGAGACCTGCGGATCGTGCGCCACTACAGCCGTAATGCCACGGAGAGATGCTGGAGATAAACTACATAACGCTGATGAAGTAGATAAATATACATGTTCGGAAATTCCAGATAATGTGAATAATCCAAGTTTATATCAATATAAATTTTTCATCTTTGCATGGATGAAAAGAAAGAAAAATTTACAAAAAATTTTCCAAAGCCGTTTAATGACTCTACAATGTATAACACCACAGGATATCCATTATACCAACGAAGAAACGATGGAAACGTAATACATTATCCTGGCAATAAATGGTCAGACAATAGATTTGTAGTTCCTTATAACCCCTATTTACTGCTAATGTTTAACAAGAAGGGTCATACAATCAGGAATTGCCCCATCGCCCTCTTGCACCACCGGGCCCGATAACCTCCTGTCAGGTATGCGGCGTATCCGGTGTCGTGTTCCACACGTGCGTGAACTGCGCACACTTTCGCGATGCTTTAAGAAACGGGCAAGTCGGGGGACGGAGGCCATAAGTCCGTCTGCTCCCCCGATATGCGAATTACGAGGGATAGAACGAATTAATATGGCATCTTTACCCCACGATACAATAGAGAGAGGAGAGATGCAAGGAGGAAGAGAGCGAGAGTCCTCGGAGCCGAGCGGAGTGATAGGAGAGAGTGAAACCAAGAGAGATGAGAGGAAGAAAGAAGGTGTGGTGGGCTTGTACGACCCCGGCGATTCGGATGACGCGACATTCGATGACAGTGCGAAATGGGATGATTCGGAAGGCGAAGGTTTTTCTAGCCCACCACGGAAAATTCGGCGATGCGCTGCCGAGAATGGGCTGAACCATGGCGAAGCGAAAGTCCAGGGGAGGAGAGCGAGCGAGAGTGAACGGGAGAGAGAATAGAGTGAAAGGTAGAGAAGAGAGAGAGGAGAGAGTGAGAGAGAGAACGAAGAGAATAGGAAGAGAGTGAGAGGGAGAGAAAGGAAAGCGTAGAGCAAGAGAAAGTGGTAGAAAAAGGGAAGGCGCGTGATATAGAGAGTGACGGAAGGGAGACGATTGAGAACGAAAGGAGAGTTAAGAGTGAGAGATCACCGGGGTGCTGGGAACTCCAAAGATCATGTTAGAGATAGACGGAACCGCGCGTCTCTCCCGATGAAGGCAGTAGCTAACCTCGTCCAAGACATTATACTTGGAATGGACTTCTGCCGGCTGTTTGACGTGGACGCCAGGTTGGGGAGGCGACGTTGGAGAGTAGAGGAAGGCAAGTGAAGGCCATTTACGAGAGCTGAGGATGTAACGAGAAGTTCTATTTTTGGACAATGTGCAGAGATTTCGTAGCTTAAAGAGACGGAGAGAGAGCGTTTAGAGCGATTGATGGATCGTATCCTCGTCTACGCCGAAGGTGATAGTGAACTAGGCTTGAGCAACCTAACCGAACATTCCATCGTGTTAACCGATTTCTCCCCGATCAAGCATCGTCTGCGTAGAATGTCGCCGAAGGTGTAACAGACCACTATAGAGGAAGTAGAGAGGATGTTTAATGAGGGGATAATCGAGAGATCGGCGAGTGATTATAACAGCGCTCCAGTGATGATTCGTAAACATGATGGATAATTCCGGCTTTGCGTGGACTATAGAGACTTGAATAGAGTGACGAGGAAGGACGCGTACCCAATCCCTAGCATGGATTCCATCCTAGACACTCCTAGATAGCAGCGAGCGCGCTATTTAACGACGGTGGACCTCAAACAAGAATATTATCAGATCCCTATGGAGCCGGCCAGTCGGAAATACACGGCCATTGCAGTGTCGGGTTCAAGGGTGTAGCAGTTTAAACGCATGCCATTCGGGCTGACCAACGCACCGATCAAATTTTAGAGGCTAATTGATTCGTTGTTCGGGCCGGAGTTTCAACCTAATGTGTTTGGTTATTTGGATGATATAACCATCTCCGGAGTTTCTGAATTTTGGACGGCAAGCACACCCCGTAAAGAATCTGAGAAGAGAAGTGGAAAGAGTAAAATTAATAGAGACTAGAGCCAGCCGTGTTGGAGAATAAGTTAAAGAGATTAGACGAGTTGAGAGATTTAGTGAGTAAACATATGGATGAGCCGCGGCGCATGCAAGAAAGGCATTATAATAAGGGCCGTTGGGACGTGCGATTCGGCGTAGATGACTTAGTTTTGCGGAAAACCTATTTTCTTTCGGACGCAGCGAAGAAGTTTAATGCCAAGCTTGCGTTCAAGTTCGAAGGGTCGTTGGAAATAACGAAGGTCACCGACCGTCTACATCTTAGGATCGGAGGAAGGTTCAAGCCGTTGTATAACGAAAGCACACATAACCGAACTAAAGAGATACGTCGCGCCGCGCGCATGTAAGGGGTAGACAGAACCGGGATGCGTTATAATAAGCGAATAAAGACGAGAGTAGGGATGCGACAGAGAGGGTAAACTGAGAAACTAATCCTACTTTTCTTTATTTACAGGAGGGGTGTCGTGCAGTAGAGAGATTGCGTTCGTCGGGAGGCTTCCGAGGCCGCAACTGCTGAGGTGGACATACTCCCTATAAGGAGTTCCAGCCTTCATCGGACGGAGCCAGGATGTTGCCGCAAGGGGATGTGGAGGATTTGACTACAGGGCCGATTCACTAACCCAACTTTCCTCCGAGGCCGCTCGAGCAACGTGCGGTGATCATCAGCGAGGAAAGTGAGACGACCTCGCCTGAGCCCGACTTGACCGTCAAGCGAGAGGGAAGAGAAGAAAAGTCGCGAGAGGAGCGACAGCGGGCTAGAGATTTGGAAGAAATAGAGAGAAGAGAGAGAGAGAGAGAGAGAGAGAGAGAGAGAGAGAGAGAGAGAGAGAGAGAGAGAGAGAGAGAGAGAGAGATGGATGTCGCAGTAGATAGGTAGAATCGCTGGATGGAGGGGCAAGCTTTCCTACCGCTTATCGCGAGAGCCGTAGCTAGTTTGGAAATGGTGCCAGAAAGGATCGATGACCGAATCGTTCGGGAACTCCAGCAGTTCCGCAATCAAGGGACTATTCCACGGCGCTGGTCCCAGCAGCGGAGAGAACATCTTGAGACGACTGATGGCTGAGCCCAGGCGACCGTTTCGCGCATTTCCGTACCCATGGAGAAGAGATGGGATGGCGAAGACGAGGAGAGTGGAGAAGCTGCTCCTCGGGAACAGACCGGCGATTAGTTCGCACTGGTCGAGCAGCAGAGCCGATAAGCGGAACTCCAGAAGTACCTGCAAAGGGACTCCCGCTCTGCCTCTCTGATCAGCCTGCTGGACGGCATCGTGAGGCGAGGATCCGGCGTCTTAAAGGTCACCCGGAAAGTCCCTGAAGGTGCTGGAGCACCGGCAGTCTTCACTGAGCCCAAGATTCCGCTAGAATATCGGGACGAGCAACCCCCGCCCTCATAGCTGGCTGTGCCGCCTGCTAATCACGATCAGGTTCCCATGGAGACAGTGGAGATGCGGACTCGGAGGTAGAGTCTGGGTGTGCCAACGATGGTGGTACGAGTGGTCGAGCAACGCACAGTGGCCTAAACCCAGATTTTTTTTTCAAAATAAAATAACTCCACACAGGAACCGCGATTCTCTCTCACCCTCCACAAGATCCACTCGTTGAACAAAAGAAGATCAAAAAGCTCTCGCGCACGGGGCTTCGTATTCGGTGGTCACACGGAGAATGCCGCTCCCCCTCCCGCTCTCCCTCCCGCTCTCGAGCGCCAGGCCATTGCTCGAGCGCCTGAGTCCCGACATCCACTGTGTGCCCGGCTTCTTGTCCAACTCGTCCGACTAGTGGCGCCGCCCGGCCACACGACCGTAAACCCTGTTGCCGCGGTGTATGCTCGCTGGCTGTCGTCGTCTTCGGTACCCCTCGCTCTCTCTCTATCACACTCAGTTTCCCTCGATAGCGTGTCATAGCCATAGGCATTCCTCTCTACCGACGTACCTGTGGCTGCCGTTCTCTCCTTGGCTGTCGTACATGAAAACACACATTCAGGGAATTTAGTATGTAGTATGGGTACTTACTCTGTGGTGACCCCGGCGGCTTCTCTCTCTCTCTCTCTCTTTCTCTTTCTATCTCTCTTGAACGCTCTTTTCTTACTCATAAACCCTTCATACTTACGGGAAAAGGTACAGCATCACAATCCCCCTCCCCTAAGACGGACTACTTCCCTGAAGTAGCCACTCTTAATGCACCCAGACGACACGCATCCATTCCGCCAGCCGAGACTCACCACACTCTCTCTACTCTACATACTTACCACTGGCTGATGCTCCCCTAGCGGCGCTACCGGGTGTCTTCTCCCTCCTTGATCAGAGGTTGGTAGGGTCGACGCTGTACAGCCGACTTCACCGCTTCTCTCTATTGGCTCTATTCCTTCTCCTTCTCTCTATTACAATATTTCATTTCTCTTCTCTCGACGCCTATCACTCTCTATCTCTATTATTCTGCTATCTGTTTCCTTTGTTCTCTCTTCATTCTACTACTTTACTCTCTCTCTCTCTCTCTCTCTCTCTCTCTCTCTCTCTCTCTCTCTCTCTCTCTCTCTCTCTCTACACTATCTCCTTACTCTCTCTACTCTCTATACTACTCTCCCTTACTGGGAGGAAGGCGCGGTTGGTTCACCGCTGGGACCTCCTCTGCTTGTTAGTTCCTCAGTGGCCGACAGAAGGTGTCGGAGGCCTTGGACGAGGCGCAGAGCCCCTCCGATCGAGATGCAGGCCATCAAAGGGTCTGCTACCAGGGCCTCAACGGTAAATAACTCATCATCGCTAACTCGTCTTCTACCCTGAGGACTTGCGGCACTGCTCCTTGAGACGCAGCTAGCCTGGCGTTTCCTCCTTCCTGCTGTTCTCTCTCTCTCCATTCCTCCTGTCCAGCTGCTCCTTTTCGAGCTGTTCTCTGCGCTCACTATCTCTTTGCTCCCTATCCCTCTGCCCTCTATTTCTTAACTCTTCGTCTTTCTGCTCTCTAGCTATACGCTCTTCTCTCTGCTCTCTAGCTATCTGCCCCCTTTCTTGTCGCTCCCTCTCTTGAAAGGCGGCTGCCTCCTTCTCTCGAGCCTGCCGCTCCGTATACTTAATATGACGCTCGCGACATCGAGGGCAGTTAAACAGATCCACCCCACTGCGACCGAAGTTGTGGCCAAATCGCGTTACCACAAGACGAGGGCACCTCAGAGGGGAATGCCCCCCTTGCCAGCATTTATAGCACACCTTTGGTGGTGGATCTAACACTGGATCGGTCGGGATGGGAATCAAACCGCTGGACATGATCCCGCGGATCTTCCCACGGCAGCGTAGCTGATCGCGTCCTTAGTATCGGTCTTGGGCCACAGCCTGTGGGGATCTCGGCGCTCTTTCTCTCTAACTCGGAGTAATCCACTTCTGTCTCTCGCTCTAAAAAAATCTCCACACATAAGCCCCCGATTTGGATGTGTTTTATTTGTACTTACAGCTAATTAAATGTAGATTAGAGGAAAAATAGAGAAAATTTTCAATCTATTTTTATAACCTCCAAAATCTACTGGAAACATGGGTATTTTTCTAAAATTCGTAAAAAACTTTATTCAAGTTTCAGAAAAATGTTTATTTTTGGTCAAAATCTTGACTTCCGAGTTCGTTCACATTTAATACATAACCACCAGACCGCTGAACCGTAACCTAACAACTCCAAATTGAATACTTCGCCGCAATGACAGGGTAATACGATTATCTTTAAAGCACTATTAGTTTTTAAGATAATTATGACTAGATCAGTGATCTGCATCATTAAAAACTTATGATGACCATAACCAAAAACTTTTAACCAATTAGTTCACTATTTCAAGTTAAAAATAAAATAATTGCAAAGAGGTGCCATTGATTTGAATGACTTTTGTTTGTACTTATATCAAAGTAAATGTATATTGAAGGAAAAAGAGAAAATTTTCAAATCAATTATTATAACCTCTAAATTCGTGAAGAAACATTGATATTTTCTCAAATTTCGTAGAATATCGTATTTAAGTTTTAGAAAAATTATTCTTTTTGGTAAAACTGTTGACTTCTAAGTTCGTTCATATATAATATATAACCCTAAACCTATCGACGGCCCCTATTCATAAAGCGCTATCTCAGCGGCCAGAGCAAGAAAGAGCTATCTCAACAACAATTCAAAAAGGCTTTATCTAAGCGCTCAATGCAAAAAGGAGCTATCTCAAGCTTCATTTCAAAAGAGCGCTATCTTGGCGCCCAATGCAAGAAGGGGCTATCTCGGCGCTCAGTGCAAAAAGGAGCTATCTCGGCGTTCACTGCAAGAAGGAGCTATCTCGGCCATCGGTCTTATACCCAGCCATACTTTAGTATTTAATTCTATTCATTTAATTAAATAAAAAAAACTGTAGACGAGAGAAGCGTGTTCTATGCAAAAAAAATGAAGGCGAGCCGACGGCTACCAATAAAATTGTCAATCGATAAATTTCTAAACCGAAATAGGCGGAGGAAGCAAGTTTTCCGGAGAAAAGTGGATGTATGTAGACGGGCTACAAATAAGATTATAAATCAAAGAATTTCTTAACCGAAATAGGCAAGGGAAGCAAATTCTGCGAAGGAAAGTGAAGGCGCGCAGACATGATATCTAATAAATTAATTTCTAAATCTAAGTAGGCGGGGGATGCGAGTTCCACGGATATACGGAAGCGTGTCAGACGTATATACATGGCTAAATAATTATTTAAATAATGCTTGAACCCAAGTAGGCGGGGGATGCGAGTTTCACGGATACACGGAAGCGTGTCAGACGTGTTTACATCGCAAAATAATTATTTAAACAATTCTTAAACCCAAGTAGGCGGGGGATGCGAATGCCACGGATATATGGAAGCGTGTCAGACGTGTCTACATGACAAAATAATTATTCAAATAATTCTTAAACCCAATAGGCGGGGGATGCGACTTTCACGGATATACGAAAGTGTGTCAGACGAGTATACATGGCAAAATAATTATTTAAATAATTCTTAACCCCGAGTAGGCGGGGGGTGCGAGTGCCACGACTATACGGGAGCGCGTAAGAAGTGTATACATGGCTAAATAATTATTTAAAGAATTCTTAAACCTAAATAGGCGGGGGATGCGAGTTTCACGGATATACGGAAGCTGATTAATTTTACTCCCGCGGAGCGTACACTATTTTTCCTCACATTGAGGACGAAAATGCCATGTTTCCATTTCGGAGCCGGGCGGGAAAGTAGCACTTTCGACAAGGTTACGGTGAAAAATAACTTGGTTCTGGGACTTGCACTCTAGCCGGTGAGCTTTGCGTGCGTGCATTTTTTATAAGAACGCAAAATTACTCAACCTAAGAGAGAATAGCTACTGCGACAGGAGTGGCGCTATTATAGCCAATTATAGCCATTATATATATAATCAATTATAGCCATTTTTGCGGTATTGCAATTGAACAAAATGGAATATTTATTTTCTAAAAGTATATTAAAAAATATTAACTTCATAAAGAAATTGAAGAATATTTATTTTGTAAAAATAAACGTTTACCCTGCCACGGTACAGCTACTTCACTTACGTGGCGTAATTTCCGTGTTATAAAAAATTGCGCACGTGTGAAAAAGCTCACCTTTGAGTAATTTTGCGTTCTCATAAATAATGCATGCACGCAAAGCTCACCGGCTAGAGCGCAAGTCCCAGAACCAAGTTATTTTTCACCGTAACCTTTCGAAAGTGCTACTTTCCCGCCCGGCTCCGAAACGGAAACATGGCATTTTCGTCCTCGATGTGAGGAAAAATAGTGTACGCTCCGCGGGAGTAAAATTAATCAGCTTCCATATATCCGTGACTCGCATCCCCTGCCTATTTAGGTTTAAGAATTCTTTAAATAATTATTTAGCCATGTATTATACACTTCTTACGTACCCCCGTATAGTCGTGGCACTCGCATCCCCCGCCTACTTGGGGTTAAGAATTATTTAAATAATTATTTTGCCATGTATACTCGTCTGACACACTTTCGTATATCCGTGAAACTCGCATCCCCCGCCTATTGGGTTTAAGAATTATTTGATTAATTAATTTGTCATGTATACACGTCTGACACGCTTCCATATATCCGTGGCACTCGCATCCCCCGCCTACTTGGGTTTAAGAATTGTTTAAATAATTATTTTGCCATGTAAACACGTCTGACACGCTTCCGTATATCCGTGAAACTCGCATCCCCCGTCTACTTAGGTTTAGAAATTAATTTATTAGGTATCATGTCTGCGCGCCTTCATTTTCCTTCGCAGAACTTGCTTCCCTTGCCTATTTCGGTTAAGAAATTCTTTGATTTATAATCTTATTTGTAGCCCGTCTACATACATCCACTTTTCTCCGGGAAACTTGCTTCCTCCGCCTATTTCGGTTTAGAAATTTATCGATTGACAATTTTATTGGTAGCCGTCGGCTCGCCTTCATTTTTTTGCATAGAACACGCTTCTCTCGTCTATAGCTTTTTTTATTTAATTAAATGAATAGAATTAAATACTAAAGTATGGCTGGCTATAAGACCGATGCCCGAGGTAGCTCCTTCTTGCACTGAACGCCGAGATAGCTCCTTTTTGCACTGAGCGCCGAGATAGCCCCTTTTTGCAGTGGGCGCCGAGATAGCGCTCTTTTGAAATGAAGCTTGAGATAGCTCCTTTTTGCATTGAGCGCTCAGATAGAGCCTTTTTGAATTGTTGTTGAGATAGCTCTTTCTTGCTCTAGCCGCTGAGATAGCGCTTTATGAATAGGGGCCGTCGCTATGTACCATAAGCCAACAACTCAAAGTTGAGTACTTCGTAACAATGACAAGTAAATACAATTATCTCTAATGCGATACGACTTTTTAATATGATTATGACTACATCAATGATCTGCAACATTAAAAACTTATGATGACCCTATCATAAAACTTTTAAACAATTAGTTCACCATTTCAAGTTAGAAATAAAATAACTCCACAGAGGAACCACTGATTTGGATGAGTTTTGTTTGTACTTACTCCTAAGTAAATGTATATTGGAGGACAAAAATAAAATTTTACTTACTCCTAAGTAAATGTATATTGGAGGACAAAAATAAAATTTTCAAATCAATTATCATAACCTCTAAATTCGCCAAGGAACATTGACATTTTCTCAAATTTCGTAGAAAACCGTATTTAGGTTTAAGAAAAATTATTCTTTTTGGCGACACTGTTGATTTCTTAGTTCGTCCATATATAATATATAACCCTAGACCTATGTACCATAACCTAACAACTCAAAGTTGAATAGACAAGATAATACGATCATCTCTCATGCGATACGACTTTATAAGATGATTATAACTAGATGAGTGATCTGTAACATTAAGGGGGCTAGACACCTTTTTTCTCTGAAATAAGAAGTCACATTTTAATACATAAATGTAAACTAATTATTTCATACTTTTTACATATAAAAGTGGGTATATTTACTTTACCTTAAAACTTTCTCCGATGGGCCTTTTATATGGTCCAGAACCATAGTCATCGACGAAACAATTTTTTTCACTAACCGTAAGCTTTGAAATTTTCCTGTAGATGGATTGACTCCAGATTTGAACTAAGTTACTCCTGAATAGTATAATTCTCATATGAGTGTAGGGATTTAGGATTAAATGTCGGAAACAATTTTTACATCAGAAAAATGATGAAAAAATATAAAAAATTTTAAAAAATTAAAAAAAAAACTTGAAAAATAGCACAATTTTTTTTTTCTCATTAGATCAAAAATCCCTACTCTCATATGAGAATTATACTATTCAGGAGTAATTTAGTTCAAATCTGGAGTCAATCCATCCACAGGAAAATGTCAAAGCTTACGGTTAGTGAAAAAACTTGTTTCATCGATGACTATGGTTCTGGACCACATAAAAGGCCCATCGGAGAAAGTTTTAAGGTAAGGTAAATATACCCACTTTTATATGTAAAAAGTATGAAATAATTAGTTTACATTTATGTATTAAAATGTGACTTCTTATTTCAGAGAAAAAAGGTGTCTAGCCCCCTTAAAAACTTATGATGACTATAACCTAAAATTTTTAACCGATTAGTTCACTAATTCAAGTTAGAAATAAAAAAACCTCCACACAGAAGTCACTAATTTGGATGAGTTTTGTTTGTATTTACAGTTAAATAAATGTATATTGTGAGGAAGGATACAGAAAATTTCCGAATCAATTTTTATAACCTCCGTAATCGCCAAGAAATTTTGATATTCTTTCAAATTTCGCAGAAAATCGTATGTAAGTATTAGAAAAATTATTCTTTTTTGTAAAAATGTTGATATCAGAGTTCGTCCATCTATAATATGAACCCTAGGGAAGAGAGAGAAGTGAGAGAAGAGAAAGGAGAGAGAAGAGAGGGAAGAAAGAGAAGTGAGAGATGAGAGAGGAGAGAGACGAGATACAGGAGAGGAAGACAGAAGAGAGAGAAGAGAAAGAGAAGAGCGCGGCGTAGAGAGGGAGACCGAAGAGAGACAGCAGTGAGACAGAATGGAGAGGGAAACGAGAGACAAGGAGACGAGAGGACAGAGACAGAAGAGACAGGAGCGAGAGAGAAAGAGAAACTCTTTCTTCTCTCTTTTTTCTTTATTTCCTGTCTTCCGCCTCTTGTCCCTTTTCTCGCTCTCTCCCTTCTGACTTTATCTCTTCTTTCCTCTCTTCTCACCCCGCTGGGTTCATCTTCTCTCTCCTCTTTCTTTTCTCTCTCTTTTCTTTCTTTTCTCTTTTTTCTCTCTGCTCTCTCCTCTCTTTCTTCTCTCTTCTCTCTCTTCTCTCTCTCTTCTCTCTCTTCGCTCTCTTCTCCTTCTCTTCTGTCGCTTCTCTCTCTTCTCGCTCTTCTCTCTCTCTTCTCTCTCTCTTCTCTCTCTCCTTTCTTCTCTCTTTTCTCTCTCCTCTCTCTCTCTTCTCTCTCTCTCTCTCCTTTCTTCTCTCTTTTCTCTCTCCTCTCTCTTTTCTCTCTCTTATCTCTCTCTTCTCTTTTTTCTGTTTCTTCTCTCTCTCTCTCTCTTCTCTTTTTTGTTTCTTCTCTCTTCTCTCTCTCTTCTCTCTCTTCTCTCTTGCCTCTATCTCTTCTCTCTCTCTCTCTCTCTCTCTCTCTCTCTCTCTCTCTCTCTCTCTCTCTCTCTCTCTTTTTCTTCTCTCTTTTCTCTCTGTTCTCTCTCTTCTCTGCCTTGTCTCTCTACTCTTTGGTAAAAATGTTGACTTCTGAGTTCGTCCATATATAATATGGTCGCTCGTGAAGAACGAGAAGAGAGAGGAGAGAGAGAGAAGAAAGAGATTGACGAGAGAGACAGAAGAGAGAGAGAGGGAGAGAGAGAATAGAGAGATGATAGAGGAGAGGGAAAGAAGAGACTGAAAGGGCTTTCTTACGTAACATTCTTCGCGGAATTCAAATCTTGCTCTAAAATTGCTGAAGCAAGTTAGAATATTGAGAGGTTCCAATCTCAAAATTTTAAGAAGCCCGTTTTAGTGATATTTAGTGTGACCCAAGAAAGGCAAACTTTTACTATACACAGGAAAACCTAAAATCTAGTTATTTAAACTTTTCTAGATAAACAATCCAAGCTTAGTAGATCTAAATACCCCTTATTTAAACTCTTTTACACAGATAGTCCAAGCGTAATGTAAATATCCTATAACTTTAAAATCGTTTACAAAGGTAGGTACTGCTTTAGATAAAATCAAGGAGCGCGGGAACGCTCCGAAGGCAAGTATAGAAGAAGCCTGAAGGAGCGAACCGTGCTACATATACATTGAAATGCCGGACCGAGAATTTCAAATATTTACTGCAATTATCAATCGCTTTTATTTAACTCAAGTTTATAATAATAACATGCTATTTGGCTATACTATGTTGTACAACAAGTTTCATGTAGAAAGATGTTCTCATATTAAAGATATTAAATAGTGAAAAATTTTAAGTCTGGTTTCCGATTCTAAAGTTTCTCCATTTCTTTTTTATAGTTTATATATAGGTATATTTATATTTCTGGCACGTTTTAACGAGTAAAAAAGATACAGAACGACTGTTTTGGCGAGTTTTGGACGTTTTTGACGAGCTGGCCAAAAGAGCTATAGACCACTTTTGGCGAGTTTTATTAATACCTCAGCCCCAGAGAGGGATATTATTTCTTTAGTCAAGCATATACGTCAATCATGGTAAAAAACTATAGCTCGCCAAATAGGTTCACCAACATACTTATATATATATATCATATAATAGGCGTATTTTCCGGGATTATACAGTGTTCTATAGTTTATTCTTTTAGAGTTGCTATATACAAGTGACTAAAGAAATAATGGACCCTGGGGTTATAGACTCTAGCACGGGCCCGAAAATAACGTAAATTTACCTTTTTCTTTTCCGGGACGTCCCGGAAATAACAGTTATATACATTTTTTCGTCCCAGAAATAACGCTTATATAAATATATATTGTCGCGTCGTGCGACGTTGCCGATGTGGTTGCCGGTGTGCGCTGTTTTCCTTCCTCTCTTCATCTTTCCCAACGAACCTGCTGCATTGCCGCTTGCTTCATATTCTCCCACACGATAAAAAAAAGGGGGATACGCATAAACGCTCAGAAGATGCCGCCATCCAGAAAGAATAGTTACCAAAAAGATCCTCGAACGGAGGCACGAAGACGCGGTTTCCTTTAGTTTTCCTTTCATTCTCTCTTAAGTGTGTGCCACTCCCCTGGTGCAGTTTTACGCGTTTTTTTTATTGCCTAACACGCTATCAAAACGCACATCCACTCAAGCATCAGAGATTCGCCGCCAATTAGAGGAGTAAGCATTAGTACTCCAGCGCACAATACTGAATCAAGCTAGAGTCAGTTTTCTTGCCTTTTCCCTTCACTTCCACCCGATATGCGTAGCGTATTCTAAAATCAAAGGGTGCGCCGCCGAAATCATCAAAGATCATCGAGAAGAGTGGGACAGCAACACCTAGGCAAATCAAAAAGGCGACGGCAGGAAGATTTACAACTTTTTACCTTTAAAAGGGGGCGAAGACTCCTGGTATGGGGGACTTAGAAGCCAACTCGCGTAGACTACGCATCACCTCGTGCAATTGTAATTTTTACTTAGTTGAGCCCATTTCACAATAAACGTTAAATTTATATGGCCGAATCCATCTCAAATCAGACAGCCCGCGTATGCCTATTTCACCTATCATGTTGAAATAAAAATATTTATGTTCTACTCGAAAAAATATTTTACACGTGTTTTTTTATTTTTTTGTTTCATCAAAATTTCATGCGTTCAGCGATGCCGAAAAATTCCGAGAAAATTCTTTCATTGAGAAAAAAAATTTTCAATGTGATTTTCAGACTGCTATTGTTTCAGCAGTTTTTCGAGCTTTTAAACGTGTAACACACAATTTCACTCAGTTTTGAGCCCTCTTTAACGGCCTTAATGTCATTTTCAAAAAAATAAAAAATCCACGAGCTATGCACTTTTTACTGAAAAATTCATTTTTTAGGAAGTGCCTTTTTCTCGAAAACCCCATGTTTTTTTTGCACAATTTTTGTTGTTGTGATAGAGGACGGTAATGCCTAGCTAGACGTATTTGTGAGATTCGGTACTTTTCCCTGGGATAGCGATCACTAATGAGATAACACACAAACAAATTTTTCACGCCTAATGCTTATATATAGTCAATGATATTAGAGTCAATGTAAAGGTATTTGTCTTTGTGTGTATGTAATATACAGGTACACATAACTATGTATTTATTTGTTATTCGCGTCTTTTTGATTTTTTATTTTTATACCTTTTTTTCATTTGTATACCTATTTTACTACCTTTGTTTTTCTGCTTCATTGTTCTTAATTCAGTAAGCGGACGATCAGCGGTCTTTGCTGTCAAACAATGTATTTTATCGTCACATGTTTTTTAACCCATATATGAGTTTTTTGAATTCCAGGATACTTTGGAGTTGTAAGCCAATCAATATTTTTTTCTTTTCTGAATTGTTCTATTTCAGCATCTTGTAAATGTATTATTTTAATAGCATCAGTATATTTTTGAACATGTATTGCAAAATCATTTGCGTTTTGAATAGCTTCTTCAAGGGGCTCTCGATTATGCGAAGTAGCATAATGCTTTATAAGTCCACCCACACCATCTACAGCTCCTTTGCCGTGCCCAGTAGCAGAGAACAACCATTTTATATCACACGGTGCTCGTTTTAGTTCATCTAATTGAAAGCGATTTTTAAAGTGACTCGCAGCGCCGTCTGATACGATGGTAATTTTTTAATTGAATCACAACAATTTTCTTTCAAGAATTTTATAATTTTTTGTACTGCTAGCAAAGCATACGCTGAATCATGTTTTCGGTCATCACTTATAACTGCGAAACTTTGTGTCGAATCCCCTTGATAAGAGACTGCTGTGAAAATAGAAATTTGATCATTAACCCAATGATTTCCTTGAACAGCTTTATTATGAATCACAGCCCAGTTTTCAGCGAAGTCTATTTGAAGAACTAAATGATGTGAGTCTTTTTTAGCACTTTCTCTTTCTGTTTTTATAGCTTTGCGTTGTATATTTTTTACATACATGTGAGTACTAACCCTCATGGTCCAAACCGAAAGTTCATCTTTAAAAGCAGAAATTGATAGTGTCTTTTTAATCAGGTTTCCATTATCCCACAAAGCATATGTAATTTCTTCTGTGCCTTCTACATCTTGCAGTTTTAAAACATGAAACGTAATTCCCTTAATCCCTGGACATAGTTTACATTCTTGTAAATAACATAAATCAGATGGCTCAGAACACATTGTTGCATTTATTATTTATGACCGACTTTCATCCAACTCTGTGACGTTACTCCCTCTAAAATTAATTAAGCTCGTAAGAAATAAATCATAATTTGCGCAATAGATACAGAGACAAACTTCTTTGATGGGGCTAAGTAAGACATACTTTGGTCGCAAACTATAAAATTTCGATTTTCCAATTCTCAATTCTGGATAATCATTTTTAAATACTTTATACGTCTCTTTTAAACTTCGAGTAAGAAAACGCTTAACTTTTTTCTCTTTTTTATTGTTAACTTTAATTGTAACAACGTCACATTTATTAGGACTTTGTCTTGAACAATTAAAATCATCATTTAAATAATATTCCATAACAATTTTTTCCATGTTTTCATCAATCGGATGGCCTGAATATGCATCTGGTTCTGAATAAATTCCTTTTTCTTTAACAAGATTTCTCGATTTGTTGATCATATACATTGTTATTTCTGGAAATAAAGATAAAATTTCATGTTTTGTAAAGGATGAAGGTAGCAAAGTCAGAATTTTTATTTTTTCTGATACCGTAGAACACTTTTGCAAGGCTAGACCAAGATTTTGTATCCATTCTGTACAATGGCATGCAGTTGATTCATTTGCTGTTATAGAAACGTCATAAACATTGTTCAACTTCACATCAAGGGTATTAGACAATGTTGAAAGTATTTTTTTTTTTTTCTTCTTTGTTACGTAATTTTCAATTGATTTTTCATGTATAAGATTTTTTCTTTTAAGAGGCGATACAGAACCTAAGAAAGATGTACTTATTTCATTATTAAATTCTTCAATGCGTTCTGGAGTACTTGGTAAAAAATCTTCATCTCTATCAACTACGTTATCGGTAACTTCATTATCCGTTATAAATTCATTGTCAGTACTACTCACCAATTCTAAAGCACGATTGTAACAATGTTGACACAGATATGTAGAAGGTGTCAAAGGTAAATGAGGATAGAGGTGCTTCAATGGATGAGCAAGATTCTCAAGTTGTTTTAAACGTACGGAACTAGATTTGTAAATAATTTGTTTGTGTTTGTCTAAAAAGTCTGCACATTTGATTCTCTCTGTTGAGTAATATTGAGACATCGTAGTTGAGTTGATAAGGTGTAAATATGTAATAATTTTCCAAAAGATGATGGTTTTAAATAAGACGAGATGTGTGATATATAGCAGAAACCGAACTTTTCTTTGTAAATGTTAAGTCAAACCATATCCATCTAGCGGACAAATGTACTAGTACATATACTCCTATAAGTAGGCGCACGTACATGTATATTACATACGCACAAAGATAAATACCTTTACATTGACTCTAATATCATTGACTATATATAAGCGTTAAGCGTGAAAAATTTGTTTGTGTGTTATCTCATTAGTGATCGCTATCCCAGGGAAAAAGTACCGAATCTCACAAATACGTCTAGCTAGGCATTACCGTCCTCTATCACGACAACAAAAATTGTGCAAAAAAAACATGGGGTTTTCGAGAAAAAGGCACTTCTCTAAAAAATGAATTTTTCAGTAAAAAGTGCATAGCTCGTGGATTTTTTATTTTTTTTGAAAATGACATTAAGGCCGTTAAAGAGGGCTCAAAACTGAGTGAAATTATGTGTTACACGTTTAAAAGCTTGAAAAACTGCTGAAACAATAGCAGTCTGAAAATCACATTGAAAATTTTTTTTCTCAATGAAAGAATTTTCTCGGAATTTTTCGGTATTGCTGAACGCATGAAATTTTGATGAAACAAAAAAATAAAAAAACACGTGTAAAATATTTTTTCGAGTAGAACATAAATATTTTTATTTCAACATGATAGGTGAAATAGGCATACGCGGGCTGTCTGATTTGAGATGGATTCGGCCATATATTAATCCGTGTTAAGTTTTTTCGTGACCTTAATAGTCCTAAACTCCTCACTCCTGCGTTCTTCTGACAAGACCCCCACGGAGCGACAACTGACCACTGACATTGCAAGGGTCACGGCGGGCGTGCAGATTCTCACAAAGCTGTTCGACATTCTAAAGGTAAGTCATTAAAATTCTACACACTGTCTCGAGGCGTACCGCGTGTCAGTTTCATTTTTCTACCTGCCGTCCCATCCTGGAGCAATGCACATTGTGTCCGAATCGGGAAAAGTCTCATCACGCACTTTTAGCCATTAGACTAACATTCTTATTGTTATTGTTACGCAACCCGGACGTAACAATTGGGGGCCCCTCCTTAGAAAGGATTAGGCAGATAGTTTTTGTTTTGCGGGCTTGAATGATATGTCGGTAGCCAAGGAAGGTGACGATAGGCGTAATGAAGAAGCAGAGGCTATTCTGCTAAAACAGGCGTTAAAACTAAAACCTAACTTACCAGAGGGACAAACGCTAACAAATATTTTAGATTTCTTTAAAAGCCGTAACGAAAGCGGTTTTCTAGACGCGGAAGTGCAAACAAAGGATAAAAGAATAGAATCACTTATTGAAATTTTAACAGATCATGTTAGTAAAGACGATATAATAGAATGTTGTAAAGATAAATATTTAATTGAAGCGCTCGGAGATTTAATAAATCAAAGAATCGATCCAAAATATATTATCGAATATATCACGGGGGCTGTAACGGCAAAATCGGAATTAATAATCAACAACATAAGTTTCGATAATCCAGAAATTACGGCCGACAACACAAAATTTTATTCCATATTAAAAAACAATAAAACATCTTTACAAAAATCATCAGACGAGGAAAAAAATAAAATAAGTTCAGGAAACGGCGAAAATTTTTTTTTACCTAACGATCAGCTTAAATACAGCACACCATTTAATTCGGATACATATTTGATAAATCCAAAGTATGACTTGTCACAAAGGATGAATAATTTTTCCGGAAACAGTACCCTAGGGCAAGTTAGGCCGTTGTCAATTAAGGACGCGTTAGAATTATTTCCGAAATATAATGGAGTAAATATTTCATTAACACAATTTATACAAGGCTGTCGGGAAGCATGTAGCATTATCCCAGAACAATTTGAGGTAGATTTAGCAAAATTAATAAAATTACGTTTATACGGCGAGGCACTAAAAAGTGCAGCAAAAAAGATATTTGAATCAATAAATGATATAGCGAATTTTTTCGACAATATTTTCGGTTCGGCTAAAACGTATCACCAACTACACGGGGAATTAGCTAGTGTAAAACAAAAACGCGATGAAAGCGTAGTAGTTTTTTCAAATAGAGTGCGTGCGATAGGACACGAAATTACTGAGTCAGAACATCGTGAGAAGAGATCTACGCGAGATTCTCAAAAAGCATTGGAAAAAGACTTGGTAAAATTTTTTATTCGAGGTTTACATTGGGTAATTAAAGCACGCATGGGAGAAGCAAGAACTTTAGAAAAGGCCACTGCGGAAGCAATAGAAATCGAAAGGGACTTCGCGTGTTATGAGCCAGAAGAATTAAATGACACTATTAAAATAATTACAGAAAAGAAAACTAATTCTTCAAGAGAAGATAAAATATATTTAGTGGATAGTAAAACTATAGAAACGTGTCAAATATGTAACAGAAGAGGTCATATTGCTTTAAACTGCTGGCAATACACAGGGAAACCACCAAACTTCTAAAATAGGCAACCATTACCTACCTGGGTGGACCCGCGGAGATCGGGCGCGCCGACACAATGGACACAGGATAGACCCGCGCAGGCTCCACGAAATACGGGGGACCAATATGTACAAAGACAGAACGCCACATTTTCAAATAATGAACTAACAAAATTATTTTATCGATATTGTAAAAAAGAGGGGCATGAAATAATAAACTGTCGAAAACTCGCATACAACAATAGTCAGAGAAATACACAAGTACAGGCGGGAAACAGTCAGAGTCCCCGTCAACAAGGCGCGAGACGGGAGACGGACTTAGTAAAGCGCCCAGACGAAAAGCAGAACAATCCGCAATCATCCAAAGACACGTTCGGTTAAGCGAAAATAGCAAATCACCAATAATTTCCTTTAGTAATCCGAGTAATAACAGAGAAATGTTTTTAATATTAGATTCAGGCGCGGGACTAAATCTGTTAAAAAAGAACAATTTAGCTGAAAAAACAGCAATTAATAAAAATGAAATTTTCGAGTTGAAAGGCATAACAGACAGTAGCATTTTTACTTTAGGTAAAATAAAACTATATTTTTTTAAATTCGCCATTGAATTTCATATTGTGAATAACGATTTTCCAATAAACGAAGATGGATTACTAGGGAGTGATTTTTTCTCTCAGTTAGGAACAAAAATCGACTATGGAACTAAGCAACTGATCATTGGTGATTTGTCTATTCCGTTCTATGAAAAAAATGAAAAAACTTTAGTAAATTCTAGTAAACGCATTAATTACGCACACAAAGTAGACCAGAATGATACAGCGGAGGAAGTATACTCGGAAATTATAAAACATAAAAATAGGAGTGAAAAGAAAACTGAAGATACGGCTGAAGCTATAAAAAAAATTCTAAGTCAGAATAAAGAGGAAGTTTTTCGACTCATAAATTTTCCCGTGGAACCCCAAACTCCAACACAGGTCAAAAGTAACTTTATCGAAATAAGAACGATCACCAGCAACCGGGAGCAAGCTAAACTTGAAACAGAAGAGATTTTAAGTTTACATAATATAAAAGAAATAAATTTTGCAAATCAAAATGTCACATTAAAATTGGACTCTTATAAAAATTTAAAAATAATTATTGGAGTTAGCTCAAACGCTGACGAAAATCTCCACTTGAGAGATGTGAAATTTAGTTTGTTAAATTCAAACGGAAATTCGAAAACAAATTCTACTTTTAGATCAAATTCAAATGAAAATTCTAAATCAAATTCTACTTTTATATCAAATTCTAATGAAGACGTTAATTTATTAAATTCAAAAGAAAATCACAAAGTAAATCAAAATTCTAACTCAGTTACAAACTCTTGTCAAAATCCTAATGCAAGAACAAATTCTTGTCAAAATTCTAACTCAATCATAAATTCTTATCAAAATTCTAACTTGAATAAAAATTCTTGTCAAAATCCTAACTCAAGTACAAACTCTTGTCAAAATCTCAATACAAGTACAAATTCTTGTAAAAACGCTAACCCAATTACAAATTCTTATCAAAATTTTAACTTAAATGCAAATTCTTGTCAAAATTCTAACTCAATTGCGAATTTTTATCAAAATCCTAACTCGAGTGCGAACTCTAATAAAAATCCTAGCTCAAATCCAAATTCTAATAAAAATTTTTCAAATTCAAAAGAAAATTTGAAATCAAACTCTAAAGAAAATTTTTCGTCTTGGATTAAAACAAACTCGAGTGCAAACGAAAATTCGAAAAGAAATTCAGAACAAAATAAAAATTCTAACTCAAAAGGGAAAGAGGAATCAAGTTTGGATATAAATGCTAAATTAAATTCTGGAGATAATTCTAAGAAAAAGAAAGACAAAGCAAATTTTAATACAAGTAACAATCAAGGAATTAATGAGGAGTTCATTTTTGAAAGATTGATAATGTTACAAAAGTTACTCAATCAAAGCCAAGCAAATTACAGTATTTTGTATGATAATGCCGAAGATATAGAAATATTAATTGAAATATTGTTGAAGATAATAAATAAGAATGAGTTTTTTAACGAGCACTACAAAATGTTTCGCGATTTAAAAACGCATTTTGAGCCCAGATCATTCGACGACTCATCGTGCACATATCTGATTGATGATTGTTTAGAAGTAATAGAAAAGTGGAAAAAACTTCTTAAAGGGAAATCTACAAATTCAAAAATTGAGAAACATGTAATTTGTCGGGTAGAAAGAGTTTTGTCAAACGAACGCGTCGGTCAGATTAAATCTTTATTACGTTTTGAACATTTGCTGTCAGAAGAGCGTACAGAGATAACAAAATTAATAGAAAGATTTAGCGATATTTTTCACATTCCGGGTGAAAAATTAACGGCTACACCTATATTAAAATTAACTATCCCAACCGTAGATGAAGTGCCAGTTACTTCAAAACAGTTTCGATTGCCACCAGTGCATAAAAACGAGATAGAAAGACAAGTTGCAGAGTTATTGGCAAATGGCATAATTGAGCCTTCTACATCTTCATACTCTGGTCCTTGTTTTTTAGTACCAAAGAAAGAAGATATACATGGCAATAGAAAGTGCAGAATGGTAATTGATTATCGAAAATTAAACGAAAAAACACTCGATGATCAATTTCCTCTTCCAAATATTAACGAAATACTTGACCAGTTGGGAGGATCAAAATACTTCTCTGTGTTCGATCTCGCATCAGGCTACCATCAGTTAGAAATCGATGAGCGCGACCGCCACAAAACAGCTTTTGTGACAAATGGTGGGCTCTATCACTTTAATCGAGGTAGTTTTGGGCTAAGAACTATGCCGGCGACATTTTCAAGAGCACTATCTATAGCGCTCGCGGGTTTAGTTAATAAGGAATTATTTTGTTTTATTGACGATATAATTGTTTACTCACGCACGTTTGCTGAACACATACAAAGATTAGAAAGATTATTCATCAGATTACGAAAGGCGGTATTAAAAGTACAACCGGAAAAATGTGAATTTTTCAAAAAAGAAGTAATTTATTTAGGGCATTTAATAAGCACAGAGGGCGTAAGGCCAGATCCAAGGAAGCTGGAAGCTGTTCGGAATTATCCAGTGCCAAAAAACGCAAAAAATATTAAACAATTTTTAGGTTTAGCAGGCTATTACAGACGCTTCATTCATCAATTTTCAAAAATAGCTAAACTTCTCACAAACTTATTAAAAAAAGAAATGGAATTTAAATGGACCGATGATACGCAGTATGCTTTTGAAATTCTACGTGATAAATTATGTAAAGAACCTATATTAGCTTTTCCAAATTTCGAACTACCTTTTAACCTAACTACAGACGCATCGGGTTATGCGATAGGAGGAATTTTATCTCAGGGTAAAATAGGCTATGATCAACCAGTTGCATATGTCTCACGTGTGTTATCAGAGGTAGAGGGAAGATGGGATACATTCAATAAAGAGGGACTAGCGTTGGTATTTTCTATAAAACATTTTAGACCTTATCTTTTTGGGAGAAAATTCTATGTAATTACTGACCATCGCCCTCTAGTATGGATGCAGACACATAAAGATCCAAATTCACGTGTTATGAGGTGGCGTTTAACACTGGCCGAATATGATTTTGAGGTGATATACAGACCAGGGAGAATGAATGTAGCGGATGCTCTCTCTCGAAATCCGGTGGATCGAGTGTTAATTGTCACAAGAAGTGCTGCCCTGGCTGAAAAACTAAAAGAGCAAGAGCAAGAAAAAGAGGCGGTCACCGAACAAACGGGGGAGGACTGCGTTCATAATATGGTCACGAGGGGACGCATAGCCCGTGAGCGGAACAAAGAAAACATTGAAGCAGAAAAGAAAAAACTGCCGAAAAACGATAAAAATAAATGCGTAATAGAAAAGGAAAAGGTCAGCGGTAGAGATGCACAACATATTACCGCATCAGCGGGAACCGAAGGCGACGAAGACAATAGCATACTGAACGAAACACGAAGTAGGGGTGACCCACAGACCAACATGAATAAGAGTAACCTTCTCTGGGAGGAAGAGGAGAGAAACAAACTATCGAAAGAAAACGGGGAGATGGAAGATGAAATTATGTTGGAAAATTTAAACCCGACTCATTCAACTATTTTCTGCCGTGAAAAATTATTTATGAGAAAAGATAATTATTTGTATTTTGTTACATCCGAAGGTGAACCATGCGACGACGGTGCCATGCAATTAAAATTACAGAACAAGCTCCCACGTTTTAAAAATTTAACAATAGGAATACCAGAAGTTATAAAAACAAATTCTAAAATACACATAGTCATGCCACTACGTACGCAAAACAGAGTAGGCTTGAGCATAATAAACAATAATTTAAGTTTACTTTGTACTAATTTACTACCAATCTTAAACAAAATCGACGCGCGGTCGATAAGTATAGCAAAAACGGAAATAATAGAAAATTTAGAATGGGAACAAGTAATAAGAAAATTAAGAGATCCATTTTCTAAGAGTACCATCAAACTGGTAGTGTGTTTAGGGATAGTCAGGTATCCTCCCCTCGAGGAAAGGGACCCCATTATGCAAGAAGCACACAGCTCGGTAATAGGCGGACATAGGGGAGTTACTAAGACATACAAAAGAATTAAACAAGCTTACAACTGGGAAAATTTAAAAGATGTACAGGATTTTATTCGAAAATGTGTGCAGTGTCAATTAAAAAAATTAGTCAGGGTAAAAACACGTGTGCCAATGATTATTACTAACTCTGGGGCACATGCGATGGATCGCATTAGTATGGATATTGTAGGGCCATTGCCTAGATCTAATAAAGGCAATGAGTATATATTAACCTTCCAAGATTTATTTACGAAATTTGCAATAGCGGAACCATTAGCACAAACTACAGCAATAGACGTTTCAAACAGTCTAATTAAGAGGGTCATATGTGTGTTCGGGGCACCGCGAGTTATTTTAACGGATCAGGGCACTAATTTTATGAGCCAATTAATGAAACGAGTGGCAAAAAGATTTAGAATCAAACAAGTCAACACTACGGCTTTTCATCCACAAACAAATGGGTCCTTGGAGAGATCACATTCGAGTCTTATCGAGTTTTTAAAATTTTTTGTGCAAGAAAATAAGTCGGATTGGGATGACTATATAGAGTTAGCAACATTTAATTTTAACACAGGCATAAGTGAGGCAACATGGCACTCACCTTTCGAATTAGTATTTGGTCGTTTAGCTCGAACGCCAGGTAGTGAGCCGATAGAAAGTGAGGATCTAGCGCCTACTTATAAGGGCTATATGGAAACTCTCATAACACGAATAAACTACTTGCAAAATATAGCAAGAGAAAATTTATTGCGAGCCAAAATAAGATCAAAAAAATACTATGACAGAAAAGTAAATCATTTAACATTAAAAATTGGGGACTACGTGTGGTTGCAAAAGGGACCGAAACCACACAAATTTGATAGTCAATATACGGGGCCGTATTTAGTTTTAGACGTTTCTGTAAATGGAAATGTGAGGATACAATTAAGTAGTACTAAAAGTAAAATAGTGCACATTAATCGCCTGCGCAAATCACATGTAGAGCAAAAACAAGCTTAAATCGTTGCTTTAACATACCTAATCCTACGCTTGCTTTCTAAGTTACATTATATATAAATAAGGATAATAAGCACGATTTCTTTGATAATGGCACGTTGTAGTAGGTTAATATTTACTACGCAAAATATATTATTATAACTATAAATATAACGCAAAATATATTATAACTAATAAATAGCAAAAATGCGAAAAAGAGAAAACTAGTAATACTATTAATTTTATTATTTTAAACCAACTATTATTTTTTTTTTTAAGTTAATTTTGATATATGTTACTGTTTTAACATTAGTGCAGTTTCTATGATGTTCTCTTTTTCTTTATGATAAATAGAGCATTTTTGCCATTTTCTTTTCTTGAAATCAAAAAGATTAATACTTTGTAATGTTTGCAGATGAAAATCGTTTTTTGTGTACTAGCGTTGCTGCTAACATCAAAAACAGTTAATACCATAATTGGTTACGACTGCTCTCAGCAAGTCTCGAACCTCACCACATTTTCATTAATAAACGTCGGGGAATGTGACATAGCGGAGCCCGTGGTCAAGACTACCAAGGTTTATGTTAGATTATTACAATTGAACGATTTTGGAAGCACTCACGTAAGACTATGTAAGGTAGAAATTAAGCGTTCAGTTACATATTGTGGGGCATTCTCGCATCGAAAAGACAAGAATAGGGGGGAAGTTAAGTTTCTAGATGAAATTACTAATGAAGAATGTCGGCGAATGCATGTGCATCGCAGCCATAGAGTTCGCGACGAGCTTATCTCAAATTTAAAACATAATGGGACTATCGTTTATCCAATGACTTTTGTGGGGAAAATAGATCAGGCGGGAGATTGTAGTAATCCAGGTACATACTCCGACCCGTATGGAGTATTCGATGATGCGGTAGTTATGGGTTATGTCACAATAACCTTACAAGATTATTATACACGGAGAGAAATTTTAGAGTAAAAATTACCAAGGTGCCTTGGTAGTGCATGGATAGACTGTCAAAAGCCGTGATATTCCCAGGTTTCTAATACAATTTATAAGTTTCCCAGGAAAAACTACCATAACCACTTAAAAAAAATACCAAATTATCGGAATAAAAATTACCAGACACACTGGTAAAAATTGAGATCTAGTCATTTTTACAAGGTAACCTAAGAATTTTTACTAAGAAAACTGATAAATTTTACCAAATAACCTGGAATTTGTGTATTCGCGCATGCGCACTGCGCATTATTGTGTTTCAGAAGATTGATACTAGAGGCGTGCGCGACGTTAAAATGAAAACAATACACATATTTTCAGTAAGTAATAACGGCGATTCAAATGACTGTTGGTAACAGCTTCCGTGGCGCAGTCGGTAGAACGTCGGACTCTCAACCCAAAGATCGTCGGATCGAATCCCGCTTCCGTAAAAATTTTTTTCAGTTTAATGTTTTTTCATCCTTGTTTCTGTTTCTATTTCTATATTAAAATACTATATATCCATCAATATGGATAAAAAAAGTTCATTTTTTTAATTTAAATTAACTAAAAAAAATTTTACCAAGGCACTTTGGTAAAAAGTTTGAAATTGTCAGTCTGTCCATCCATTACCATAGAAACTGGTAATTTAGTCTCGAATATTTGTAATTTTCACTACAAAATTTCTCTCCGTGTACTCCTGTGAATTTAAATGCTAATGAGGTTATACTAAAATCAGGTACTCGTTGCAAATTTAACGAAGACATATGTATAGATATTGAAGCAGGGTACGCTTTCTGGGAACCATTACCGGTGTCATCATGCGAAGAACATAAGTATTCAGAATTATACGCGGGGTATGTAAATAAAATAATAGAGGAAGGAAATGAGAGACATCCAGTTTATGTAATGGAGTCAAGCGAAATAACTTTTGCAGTTACGGCAGTCGGTACTATTTCAGTTTGCTCATATGACTTAATACGCACAGAACATCCTAAATTATTTTTCTTTGAGGGTCCTGCTATAGAAGCATTTGGAAAAATTAAACATCCTACAGTACATAACTTGGATATCTTTGCATATGTTAATTCTAAATTTGTTTATGTCGAAAAACACATAAAAGGGGAATTAAAGCGCTTATATATATCGAGATTTAATTATGCAAAAATGCGAATTAGAAAAAAGAGTTATAGCGAACGCATTAAGTATCGCAAGTACCGAACCAGATCTGTTCGCCTATCAAATAATGAAAAAAGTGGTTATATGGGTTTGGTAGCGGGGGAAGTAGTTCATTTAATGAAATGTGTGCAAATAGATGTTCAAAGACGAGAAACACCAAGGTGCTATCAAGAGTTGCCTGTAGTAAAAGACGAAAAAAATTATTTTTTATCTCCTAAAACACATATTTTAAAGCAATACGGTACTGAAACTACTTGCAACCCATTGATCCCACCTATGTTTCTACTAGGCGAAGACTGGTACACGGTACTGCCTCATGGTACCACAAAAGGAATTAAACCCGTTATCCTCAAACCAGCCACAAAAAACAATTGGAATTATACTGAACCTCTCGAATTAGCAAAAAGCGGTATTTACACACAGTCAGACATACAAGCGTTAAGACATCATTTAATGTTTCCAGTCGAGCGAGGTGCAATGTTGAATTCTTTAGCCATGGGTATGTCAGGCAGATCAACGGACAAAAATGGTATGTCTATAGCACGCTTGTTCGATGAGGAAGCATTAACTGCACTTGCGAACGATACATGGAAAAAAATATGGGGTCAATTTCTATCTTTCGGTTCTATAAGTGCAGGAATAATAGGAATAATTATGATAGGTCGTGTAATAACATTTTTAATTGATACAATTCTGCATGGATATGCATTATATAGTTTATATGGCTGGTCAATTCATATTATAGGAGCCATTTGGAATTCGGTAACGCAATTGCTATTGCACACTGCACGGCATAAGCCCACTCGAAAGGAAGAAAAGAAGCGGGCTCAAGAAGAATATAGCTCTGTAAAAAAACCACCGAGCGCTCCACCAACAACACCACTAGCCCCGCCTCCGTCATTTTCTGATTTTTCGAAATTTCAAAGCCAGCACGCGGTGGTGCAGGTTCCGGCGAGAGGGGAGGGAGTACAAGTAAACTGTACTACTCCAACAATACCAAGAATTTATCCAACTTTAGCAACTGACCCAGATATCCCATCCTTACCACCGCGGAATAATCGTACAAATGACGATGAATAATTGATTAAAGTAAATAAATAATAAGAAATTAGATTAATGGTAGCGCTTATGTAAATCTATTAAATTTAATTTTGTTTAATTCTTTTGTAATAATAGTTTAATAAAAAAAGAAGAGGGTAATTACCGTAGTAATAAGTAGATTGAGCCGTCTTGTAAGCAAGATTTTTTCATTTTTATTACTTTTGTTTTTATTTTCATAAAGGAAAATGCCTCTAACTCCCTCCGAAAAACATAACATGTTTTCTAATCTAATGACTTTAAGAATGAAACTTGCATGGGCAGCTCAAAGAAGTGATGAGGATTTTTATGAATTTTGCGGTAGAATGGAAAAAATGTTGCATGAATACAACAATTTAGGAAAAATATCACAGGTTGAGTTTAGGGAGGTATGCGATTCCTCGTTAGTTAGAGAAAAAATGGCTATCGAAACATTTTTACGCGGACTGCGTCCGGAGATTAAGCGTTATATATGTAAACCGCACATTTACGTTTCTCTACATCAAGCGATGGGACACGCGAAACGCATTCATTCCAGTTTAGAAGACTTACGAAAAATTAAACATAGATATTCCATACATCTTTGATTAACATTATCATTTATCCGCTATTTTTTTTATTTTTTCTTTCTTCTTTAGTTACTTTTAACCCATCACCTCTAAAAAGAATGGAAGGAGCCAACTACAATGAGATACCACTAAGGAACCGCGAATTAGTATATTATGAACATGTGGGAGCAAGAATATGTCTCTATTGCTACAAGTTCAGAATTGGACCATACACTCGTATCTTGTACAATCAAGTAGTGGTACGGGCTACCATTGCCATATGCATAAAAATCAACGTAAAAATATGTTCACTATGTTGCATCCCAATAACTTTTCTGAAACAAAACATAAAACAAACATTTGTAAATAAAGGGAGATTGGATGTAGAGATACAAGGCTGCGCGATAGAAAAAATTAAGGGTTTAAAGATTCCAGAAGGAAACGCGGTGGTTGCATTTTTAAGCGATGATATGGTGGATACTGCCAACACTACCTTATTTAATTTTGTACGTCACCAGCTTGGCGAAAATTTATATGAACTACCACCGAGGCGAGAAGCATCCATATCTAATAAGAGGAAACGCGGAGAATATAGAATGCAGGAGAGAGAGATTATTACGGATAGGCAGAGTACTCGAAACCATGCAGTTATAAGCCCGTTAGAAGAACTCAATATCCCTGACGAGGATATATTAAATGAAATAATAAGAGCTTTAGAAAATGCCTCAGAGTCAATGGAACCCCCGCCTTGCGACCTTTCCACGACACATAAACGTCCTCGAGAGAGTACTGAGTAAAACATAATATGCAATCATTTTTTATTTTTTCTTTTTAAGAATGATGACAAATACAGTGTTCTTCATGATGACCCTTGCTTTAATAGCAGCCATAAAATCACCAGAAGTGCGTATCCTTGAGCGCAACAATCCAGGCATTATTTTTAATCAAGACAGGGGTTTGGATTTCATTAAACAAGAATGGAAGATAATAACATCAGTAAACGCCCGAGTAGTATTTTCTACAACAGATTTTTTTATTAAAGCAATGAAAAATATCTCTGAAACAGATACTTATACAAGATTGTCGGATCCAGTGCTGATTGAACAAAAATACGTCTTCCAGGAGAAAATTGAAGAGCTGACTCAGTTACAAATAGCCTATGTGAATCTAGCATACTCTTATGCACCATGGGTAGTGCCATTCCAGGAGGGAGAAAACGAAGACTACCTAAGCAACAACACAGCAGCCGAAACTCTTCAGGATATCGAACAATTGCGGCGTGAGAATCAGGAAAGCATGGTACTAAATAAAACACGAAAAATAATAACTGACAACGCAATAGACCGTGCTAGACGACAATTTTCAACAGACGTGTTATTACTTAAAAGTAATTTGACAATTATACAGCAGGAATTTGGAGTAACGGATATTAAACAATCACAAATAGAAAACATTCTGAACGAGGCAATACGACTAGTAGGAGAAAACATTTATCTTGCGAAAGAAATAGTCAAATTCATGGAAGCACGTCGATTTACCTTACCAACTAGAGTGATGGAAAAGGCGATTAAAATTGCTGAACATCAAACTCCAGGAAGAGCGCCAATTACCATAGAAGAAATAAATGCTGCTACACTAGAGGAGGGAACCCGAACAGATATAATCGTGATACAAGGAAGAGTAATATTACAGATTACAGTGCCTATACTCGAAAAACAGCCATATCTTCTGTACAGAATGATAGCCGTACCAGTATTTCAATTATCATTAACGCAATTAAAGAAAGCGGCTTACATTCGCCCTAGAAGCGAGTATATCGCTGTCTCTAAAGATAAAAACGAGTTTGTCTTTCTTAACCGGGACGATTTAAGGGAATGCGTAGGTTTAAGGTCTAACTATTTGTGTGAACGAAAAACTCCAATTATTAAAAAACTTCAATGTGAAAGCGAATTGCTCGTGGATCCAAAATATACTACATATCAGACTTGTAAAATACAGCATGAGGAGGTAAATGAAGCGGTGCTGGTGAGAACTGCTCACCCCAGACAATGGTTCTTTTCAGTCCCACGGCCAACAACTGTACGGGTACATTGCGGTGAGCATTTTTCATTTATGACCTTAGGACGATCGGGAATAATAATAATCCCTGAACCATGTTATGTTGAAATTGAAAGTAAATTGTACCGTAACTCTGATCTAATGAGGATATCCAACGTTTATATTTTACCTCCTCTACAACTTGTTATTATCGAAGGGGAACAAAAGGATTCCGCACCCCCATCTACCTATCATAGAATTAGTATTGATAACACCAAGGTCGACGTATATTTAAGTGTTATAATTATTACATTTACGGTAATCCTCATAATTATAATTACCATAAGGTGGTATCAGGGTAAACGAAAGAAAACAGGAAAGGAGAAGAAGGAGCCGGGACACGCGCCAATAGGACCATTAAATCAGACCATTCGATACAACTTTTCACCCCCACCGCATGTTTATGCAACACCAAGTTTTCCACCGGTTAAAGTTGGACCTCCAGCTCCTCATCCGACTCCTGTTTTGTTTCAAAATGTAGAGATAGGGGAACTTCATAAACGAGAGAAAATTGGAAAGAAGGAGGAGAAGGAGCCGGAATACGTGCCGATGCGGCCATTGAATCAGACCATTCGATACAACTTTTCGCCACCGAGTTTTCCACCGGTTAAAGTTGAACCACCAGTTCCTCCTCCAAGTCCTGTTTTGTCTCGAAATGTAGAGATAAGGGAATTTAATATGCTAGACGCAGAATACGTAAATAATAAATTAGAAGAATATATAGTTCAACAAGAAAATACAAACGGTAATCAATCAGGTTCCAATATCCTTTAGCAACAAAAGATAAAAAAAAGGGGTTTAGAACAAGGTAACTTTCTTGCATTATATAATCAAGCATTTATTTCTGTAATTAAGCAAAACATAGAAACAGTAGGTATTAACGTAGTAAGTAAGCACAACCAAATGTCATAATCTAGGTAAATAATTTCTAAAATAAATAGTTGTAAAATATATATATTCCTAAAAAAAACTTGCAGATAAAAATGCAACATTGTATTGTGAACTTAAAATAAGATATGTAAAAAAAAAAAAAAAAAAAATTTGTATAATAACGAACAAATTGTATTTAACCACTACGGGTAATGACAAATAATTTTTTATAACAACGACTAATTTTGTATTTAATCACTATGTATAACAACGAACAAATCTGTATTTAACCAATATGGGCAATGGCAGATAAGTTTATATAACAACGACTAATTTTGTATTAAACCACTCTGTGTAGCAACGAACAATTTGTGTTTTACCACAGGTGTAATGGTGAAATAATTTTGTGTTTAACCACTAGAAATTAACAGCGAATACTTGATAGTTATCTACAAATGAAGTAAGCAAATTAAAATCCAAGTAATCCATGGTCATTAATAATTAATAAGTAATCAAGACTAAGAAAATACGTATCAACTACGCACGCATATCTAAGTCACTACCTATTTTTGTTTTTTGTCCCACATAATCCTAGACACTCATTTTTACTACCACCTTCCTTTTACCTTCAGTGTCACGCCCTACCAGATAAAAAAAAGGGGAAAACCCACATCTTCTTGGACGTTCTTATCCCCACTACGCCACCAACCACATCTAGGAAAGATGCAGGTCGTTTTCAGTTTCCAGTAAAGGACGAGGGGTCAGTAAAGAAAGAGACGTCAGAAGAGAAGTGGCCACGGAGAATTTCAACATGGAGCAAACCTCGCAGCAACAACAAGAGATATTACAAACATTAGATGAACGTGTACGTCAAGTAATGATACGCTATGGTGATCAACTACGGAAGGGGCACGAGACTTTCTTCAGCGATGGACCCAGAATGCCAGGATTCTGCACACAGCCTCGGGACCAATGGTACCAGTTAATGATACTCATGTGGAACAACTCAGCCGGCATCAAGATCAATTACAAGGTGCGCTGAACCCTGCAGAGTACCTAATGAACGACGTAGGCCACAACAGATGGACTCATAAGCGGAAATCTTGCCAACACACTGGAGACGATCCCAATATTTAATGTGATAATTCAGCCCCCGGGTCTGAACTGCCTCAAGGGGGGAGGTGTCGCGTCGTGCGACGTTGCCGATGTGGTTGCCGGTGTGCGCTGTTTTCCTTCCTCTCTTCATCTTTCCCAACGAACCTGCTGCATTGCCGCTTGCTTCATATTCTCCCACACGATAAAAAAAAAGGGGATACGCATAAACGCTCAATAGATGCCGCCATCCAGAAAGAATAGTTACCAAAAAGATCCTCGAACGGAGGCACGAAGACGCGGTTTCCTTTAGTTTTCCTTTCATTCTCTCTTAAGTGTGTGCCACTCCCCTGGTGCAGTTTTACGCGTTTTTTTTATTACCTAACACGCTATCAAAACGCACATCCACTCAAGCATCAGAGATTCGCCGCCAATTAGAGGAGTAAGCATTAGTACTCCAGCGCACAATACTGAATCAAGCTAGAGTCAGTTTTCTTGCCTTTTCCCTTCACTCCCACCCGATATGCGTAGCGTATTCTAAAATCAAAGGGTGCGCCGCCGAAATCATCAAAGATCATCGAGAAGAGTGGGACAGCAACACCTAGGCAAATCAAAAAGGCGACGGCAGGAAGATTTACAACTTTTTACCTTTAAAAGGGGGCGAAGACTCCTGGTATGGGGGACTTAGAAGCCAACTCGCGTAGACTACGCATCACCTCGTGCAATTGTAATTTTTACTTAGTTGAGCCCATTTCACAATAAACGTTAAATTTATATATTAATCCGTGTTGAGTTTTTTCGTGACCTTAATAGTCCTAAACTCCTCACTCCTGCGTTCTTCTGACAAGACCCCCACGGAGCGACAACTGACCACTGACATTGCAAGGGTCACGGCGGGCGTGCAGATTCTCACAAAGCTGTTCGACATTCTAAAGGTAAGTCATTAAAATTCTACACACTGTCTCGAGGCGTACCGCGTGTCAGTTTCATTTTTCTACCTGCCGTCCCATCCTGGAGCAATGCACATTGTGTCTGAATCGGGAAAAGTCTCATCACGCGCTTTTGCCATTAGACTAACATTCTTATTGTTATTGTTATTGTTACGCAACCCGGACGTAACAATATATATATATATATATATATATTCCCGTGTCTAGGCGACGACGACCTAACCTTACACATCTTTACACATATATACACTTCGGGCATGTTAGTGTATGCTCGAAGTATATTATACTAAAAAAATAACAACATGTGTATTATTGTTATACTATGTTGCACAAAAAGTTTCATGTAAAAATATGTTCTCATATTAAAGATATTAAATAGTGAAAAATTTTATATCTGTTCCGATCTTTCTAAAATTCTTCATGTTTTCCATAAGATTTCACTTCCGGTATACGTTTTCTTCCCACTTCCGGTTTTATATATATATGTATATATTATTATCCGTATACTTTATCGTCTGGTCGATCGACCTAACCTTTATATATATATATATATATATATATATATATATATATAAACCAAGAGAGAGAGAGAGAGAGAAATTTAGTACATATACACACCCGTATCTGGTCGACGCCTAACCTTACATATAACATGCCAGTATTTTTATATACAAATGTTATCATTTAGTGAGTTAGTTAATAATAATATATTTCAAAGATCTCATGAAATCAACTAATTATGAGAAGAATTATGTGTATCAATCAACGGGGAAAATAACTTTTATTAGTTAGATAAGTACTTATTATATATATACATACAGATACAATATATACAGATTATTTCATTTTGGATGAATTGGAATGGATTTGATTGGAAAAATATAACCTATATAAGCAGCTGTGAATATCAATGGGCAATAGCAATATGTTATAATCAGATAAGTAGCAAACTTTTATTATAAAGTTATAAATCAATAAAGTTTATAATAAGTATTGTTACTTTGTGAAATCTTGTTTTTATTTTTACAGAGTTTATCAGAAAATTTAAGGATTATTACCAAGTAAATCGATCACTGTTAAAAAATAGTTTTTAAGAAAGAAGAGTTCATTAATTATTATTAATTATTCAAGTTCATCGAAAAAGTAGAGTAGGCTAACCGAATCTTCTGTATGTCCATGAGTCTCAAGAAATTTTTAAATCTTCAAGTGGATTGGAAAATAACCTATGTAAGCAGCTGTGAATATCAATGGGCAATAGCAATATATTATAATCAGATAAGTAGCAAACTTTTATTATCAAGTTATAAATCAATAAAGTTTATAATAAGTATTATTACTTTGTGAAATCTTGTTTTTAATTTTACAGAGTATATCAGAAAATATAAGGATATTACCAAGTAAATAGATAACTGTTAAAAAATATTTTTTAACAAAGAAGAATTCATTAATTATTATCTTACAGATATTATACTAGAAGATTTTTTCGACCCATTTTGGAAATATGGAGATATATGTAATATAGCCAATAATGTTGAGTTCTAATTGTGTACTGTCTGAAAAATCTAATTTTGAATTAGCAAAAATGAACGAGTGCCCTCATGACCCTGGTGGTTATTTTATTATTAATGGACAAGAAAAAGTTATTTTAATACAAGAACAGACGCTTAAGAATAGAATAATTTATATTAAAGAAGATAGTAAGAATATAGTACTACTCAAAAAAGAAAAACTAAACCAATATTATTATGGAAGAGCAGGCAAATACTGTTTACGACACAATATTTTTCAAGATGTATCTATATATTCTTAACATGAAAATTTTTTATATAAGATATAATTTTAGAAGAATGTTAAAAATTTGTCTTCATATTTGACAGGGCAAATAGAGTACGTGGATGTCAATGAAGAAAATGACGGTTTCATTGCTTTCAATGAATCACACATAAAACAAACAACAACTAAGATGTTTATTTAGACAGTATTGGACTCAAAGTACGAAAGAAGTATTATGTTTTGAAGTAAGTTTTATTGATAACAAATAACATAGTGATTAAAAAATGGCATGTAATCAGTGTTTTGTGTTAAATAAAATAAAATACCGGTATGATGTGTTGCATGAAGTGCACATATAATCAAATATTGTTAATGAATTTATGCAAAAATTTTGTATTCTATATTTAAGTAGCCCACCGGTAAACTGCAAATCGTCGGGCCCACCGAGTATGTATGGGAGATCGGAGGACCACCCCTGCTAGAGCAGCTCTAGACTTCTCTTTTCCTCCCAAGGTGCGTAATATTATAGAATATTAAGAAGTATTAAATAATTTGAATCATTATAAAAAGTACTTATATAGTATTACTGTAGTATATTATAGAAATACTTATATAATATTAAGAAAGTAGTGATTCAAGTTTAGAATGAATTCTTGATCCAGGTACCGGTAACTCTGATATCAATCAGTTATAATATCTATTCAGAAAATTCAAAGTAAGTGAGGTTTGAGCACATTGCTAAATATATTGTATGAAGTATTCGACAAATTAAATTAGTTTTTTAATGTACATTTACTGCTAATACAAAATTTTGTAGCAAGATAAGTGACATGAAGTCTTTAAATGATACTCAAGCACAGAATGGCTTACGGTTGCATGATTTAACATTTTTATGGTTTTTATCAATTTTCAATGTGCTTTAGAATTTTTTCCTTAGCTCTAGCCATAAACATTTTTTTTGAAATTAAAGTATTTTGTCCAAAGAATTGAAAAAAACTTTGGTGGAGAAATTTGGTACTGGCATAGTCCTTACTTTTGCTCGATGACGGTATACCAAAAACCAACCAATCAGAGACTTTCAAAAAGGGTCATTAAAAAAATACTGGTGTATTCTACAAATAAAATGCAAACTTTTTCCTAATCAATGTTCTATATAAAAAGTTTCAAGATTTTGAGTAAAAATGAATAAACTTGGATTTTAACCAAAAATTGCAAAAACTTTGAATTTTCAATGTTGTATAACTTTTTTATTTATGCAAATATCGACCTAAAATTTGAGGAACATGTTTTTTTCATAAAAAACTAAAAGTAAACGAGTTTTGAGCGATTTTAAAATTTTGACATGCTCACTTCACCTGAAACATCCCGTATATATATATATATATATATATATATATATATACTAATTCGAGAGAAATTAACATTTACGTTTTTTTGTCTTATAAAAATGAAGAAATATTTTGTAGAATCTAAAATTTAAAAATTATACTATCATTTTGGAATATAATTATTAACTATACCTGTAATTTAAAAGTAACTTATTAACTATAGCAAAATAAATAATCGAAATATAGCAATATAGCAACCGCATAAACAATCACGTTAAATAATTAAGCATAGCGTAGAAACCATACCAACAACAGCAAAAAGCACAGATTTTTAAAACACGAAGAAAGAAGAAAATAATTTAGTTGGGTATAGTTTAATTTGCGTCAATCATACATTGCATCGGTAAGATAAAGTGAGTCTAATGAAATCCTAATGAAATAATGTCAATAATGAAATCCTGTCAAACCAAAGAAACATTGTATACTTTATGGAGAAGCAATACTGATAATGTAACATTAAAAAGTGACTACAAAGCCTATGTCAAATTATTAGATAAGGTCATAAAAGATGCTAAAATTAAACATGAAAAAGATCAAGTGAAATCTTGTAGTAACAATCCCATAATATTCCATCGCTGGACAGATTACTAAGAATATTTTTCAAGACTGAACATTATGGAAATTACAAAAAATTATGGAAATTTATAAACTCTAGCTTATCTAAGAAAAAAAAAGTGGTAAATAGTATAAATAGCCTCACAGAAATAATGAAAAATTAGATAATAAATATGATATAGCTAATTACATGAACATATATTTCTGTGATGTAGGTTTAAATTTAAGTAACAAAATTAAACGTCCGACTAATGCAAATATAAAATTACCTCGAATAAATCCAAAAACAATCTTTGTCAATCCTATAAATCAGCTCGAAGTTTATAAAATAATCAGTGAAATGACAGACAAAACAGGAGGGGTAGATGGCATTAATAGTAAGACCTTAAAAACGATCTCCACTTATATATCGCTACCTTTAAAATATATTTTCAACTTATGTATTCTTAATTCCAAATGGCCTCAGGTATTAAAAACTGCAGAAGTGGTTCCCATATTTAAAGCTGGAGACAGGTCATGTGCTTCCAACTACAGACCTATTTCGCTTATTTCAAACGTTGCTAAGATCTTTGAAAGAATTATATATAATCGATTATATGTCTTCTTAAGTGCATGTAACATAATTTCGGATAAACAATATGGTTTTGTTAAAAACAGGGGAACTACTGATGCTTTAAGCTACCTTTCAAACATAATCTATTCTAATCTAGACAAGAGCATACCAATAATCGCGGCCTTTTTGGATTTGGCAAAGGCTTTTGATATGGTGAACCATAAAATCTTATTAGAGAAACTTGATAGATATGGAATAAGAGGTAACGCTCGGATAGCTATTAACTAGCTATCTTTCAGATAGATTGCAAAATGTTAAAATTAGTGAATACATAAGGCCTTATAAATTAATTACAACTGGTATTCCGCAAGGAACTATCTTAGGTCCTCTACTATTTATACTATATGCAAATGATCTACTGGAAGATATGCCAAAAGAGACCATAATGTCATATGCTGATGACACTGTTGTCATATTAAGTGACAACACGTGGACGTCAGCTCAAGACAAAATGAACAAATATCTTGAATATGTTGCTGATTGGATCGCTTGTAATAAATTGTCACTGAATGTAAATAAAACTGTATATATGACCTTTGGTCTCTACTGTAACAGTGTGCCCAAAGATCTATCTATTAAACTAAATATCAACCAATTAAACGAGCCGAGTGCGTTAAATATTTAGGTGTACATTTTGATTATAATATGAAATGGGTTATAATGTTCAAGATATTATAAAAAAATCAAATATCTCATATTTATTTTTGCTAAAATTAGAAATAGAATGAATACCAAAATCCTTCTCATGGTTTACTATGCTTTCTACCATAGTCTTATAAACTATGGGATAATTGCAGGTAAAACCCTTATACGCCTAGTACAAAGAATACAGGATAGAATTATTAAAGTAATAAATAGAAATTTTCTAGGCGATAACAATCCTTTAAGTCTTTAAGTATACTTGTTTATTATATAATTACGAAACTTTGAAGAAAATATTTATAAAAACAGCGAGAAACACTAGGTACAAAACAATTCAATTACCGACAATAAACAAAGCTGTCAGCCATAAGAGAAGTTATGTGGCAGCCATACACGCTTTCAATGATCTTCCAACCGAGTATAAAACTCTATCTAGTAATAAGAATATTATTAAAATTAAATTAAAAAAATTCATGAGATCTAATTACGATGTTACAAATTATTAAAATGTTTATCAATTTGTTATGTGCGAGTACACATTTTATATGAATTATGTTTTGTTACTGCGAAATTAAAGATTATTATAATTATTTTTTAGTTTTAAGTATTTAGTTTTGTAAGTATTGTGCCAACCTATGTACAACTATCTCGTATACTTCTATAGGATTTACCTATGTAAATTTAATTTTGGTGAAATAAATAAAAAATAAAAAAATAATGCCAGACTCTATTGTTTCAGAAAGCCTAATTCGAATTCCATTAAGTGTTAATTATTTTCATGTGTTATTGAATAATAATTGAATTATAAATAAATAGGTGATAATAATGTACGGTACAGGGGTGAAAATGCCAGTGTAGGTAAGATATCATATAACATATAAATATCGTAGTGTTTAAATTTAATCAACGGCCTATAATCATGTGGTACTGTAAGTGTCTACACTTTTTTTAAATAATTGCAGATTTTCCATCTTTTTTCAGAGATAAAAGTCTCTATTTTTTAACATTTTTAAAAAAAAGTTTGCATCTCTATTTTATTCATTCGATTTTTGATACAAAAATTCTATCAAAACAATATTTTATGTAAGAAGATAAATTTTATTTATGGAGGTAAATATATATATGTGGGTAACTTCATTTCAACTGTTCAGCTCAAAATTTTAAAGTTGCTCTAAATTTTTTTACTCATTCCAAATTAGCTTCAAAACACAAATATAAAATTTTAGAGCAAAATATGCAATCGTTCTAAAGTTGTAATTAATTGAAAATTGGAAAATTTTGAATTTCTTCGTAAATCTTTATTTTTTATGATTTTTTAATCCGAAAACTTGAAACTTTTTGTATCATATTAAATGGGAAAAAGTTTGCAAATTGTAAGTAGAATTACTCAGAATTTTTGCAGATCGATGTCAATTATTTTGCTAATTTATACTTGACAGAACACCATTCAAAATATGCTTAAGGCGAATGTCACAGTATCAATATCCCTCACCAAAGGCTAAAAGATTTGTAAAAAATGTTACCTTTAAAATGCGACCATGTTGAAGATGGAGATAGATTACAGAAACAAGTTACGGGCAATTAAAACTGTCAAAACAGTGAAAAAGCACTATTTATAAAGTTTGAAATCCATGCTTGATGGAAAGTGTGTATCATTTCTAGCGGTCTAGATCCTCTGGTTCTATTCTCTGAAATAGGTAATTTTTAGGCATGACCCCTTCTCGGAAGAGCCTTATAGTTTCATCAGGGCGAAAATTGTAACACTTTGAATTCTGAAAATTTACAACATAAAAACTGTTTTCCACCCAAAATGAGTCCATTTTAAGCGTTTTCCGAGATGTATTTGTCTGTACATATGTATGTAATCAAGTTTCCAGATTATCTCAATGAATTTTTCATAGTTCCAAACGAGCTTTGGCGCAGATACTCGTTTAATTATAAGTAACTGACAGTTCTTTATCGAGCCGAATCCATCGACAATTAAAAAACGGCAGCGCAAATAAAAATTTGAAAATAGTAGATTTTCTTACAAGGGGGGAAAATGGAACTTTTGCAGGCTTGCAGGCCTCGGCTTCGCCTCGGTCGTCATATCACGTGCATGCAGGAGTTCCGTTTAACCCCCGTGTAAGAAATAGTTATTTTCGATACAAGTGTGCGAAGGGGGTCATTCTCGCACGGGTGTAGTTTGTCGCCCGAGCGGAGCGAGGGTGACAAAAACACCCGTGCAATGATGACCCTTTTCGGTCACGTGTATCGAACTCTATTTTTTTTTAATGGAGTGTGTGAAACTAGCCTTGTTGTTTGTTTTGCGTGCGCGAAGTAGCTGCTTCTCGCACGGCGTGCGCGAAAGTAAATTGATCTGCGCATGCGCGACTTTCGCGCATGCCGTGTGTAAAACAGCTACTTCGCGCACGCAAAACAAGCACGAGAAGGCGAGTTTCGCACACTCCGTTAAAAAAAATCTATTTTTGAACATACGGTGAACAAAATTAATTTGAAGTCAAAAATAACAAATGCATCTGCTAAAAGTAATTAAAACACGTCTTTTTTACGTGAAATTTTTTTTCTACGAACAGTATTTGGCAATAGAATAGCAAAAAAACCGTTAAAAACATCAAAAGTAGTTGTTTTTTTGCTATTACTTTACAGGATTTGACCTTACACAAAAATGTTAAATGTAAAAGTTATAGATAATATTATAGCAAAACTTTTTCCTGTTGAGAATTTTTTTCTACGATCAATTCCTGACGAGTTAAATCCAAAAAAACGATTTTTAACGCCTAAATGTTTCTAAAATGGTTGATTTTCATTTATAACTTAGCAGGATTTGATTTTATACAAAAATGTTAAATAGAAAAGTTGTAGATAATATTTAAACAAAACTTTTTCTCATTTAACATTTTTATATAAAATTAATTCCTGACGAGTTATACCTATAAGAATGATTTTAAACGCCTAAATATACATAAAATGAACAATTTTCATCTATAACTTGACAGGATTTGATTTCATGCCAAAATGTTACATACAAAAGTTGTAGATAATATTTAAACAAAACTTTTTCCCATTTAACATTTTCATGTCAAATGAATTCCTGACGAATTAGGTCAACAAAAACGATTTTTATTAATTTCGCAATACACCTTATACAGTCAATTTTCGCTTATTATTTAACAAAATTTTATTTGACCCAGAAATATTAGATACAATAGCTATAAACAAGATGGTCACATCAACAATAATCATATCAACAAGAAATGATCATGTCTTATAAAAATAAGTTAAAAAATATAAACTATTATCGAACAAAATGCTTATTTGAATATAACAAAGAATCAAAATAACATAATGTTATAAGTACATATTAAAGTAATATTATTTTTACAAAAAGGAACTATTGTATATATAATTTACGTATGGTATTTAACAGGTTCAGTGCTACATAGTACATTTTCGTACCGGAAGATTTTACAAATCTATTGACATTAAGAATCTTTAATGTTAAATTGAAAACTAAACTAAACTAATTTAATACAAATATTTTTGTAAACCTTGTAGTTTTAGATAATAGAAAATAACTAAATTTTTATAAAATGTTTAGAATTTCAACGAATTTAAACTAAATATATAAAATTGTTTGAAATATGACCATAATCGGTCTAGCACTGAATCTGTTAATATAGATATTGTACATGGTCAATTGTTGTCAGAAATTTAACAAATTTAATAATTTTCTCTGAGCATCCAATACTATTTAATATTAACAATAAAATTTGACTGTGAACTTCATTAAAAGCGTTACTCACGTCTAAGAATACAGCGAGAACATGCTCATTTTTTTTGTGAATTTTCAATATCCAATTTAAAGGCTGAAATGTTGTCAGTACATGACATTCCTTTCCTAAAACCGGTTTGACTTAGGAGCAGAATGTTCTGATTTTCGACCCACCATCGAATTCTATAAGCGATCATTAATTCAAAAATTTTGCATATACACGATGTTAATGCTAATGGGCGTAGACCTTTTCCATTCGGTTTTTCTACAAAGTGAACGTATGTTTTTATCCAACTATCTGGGTAAGTATCATTAAGGTACATTTCGTTGAGAATGTCAAGTAGTAGTAATTGCTATTTAGTGGGTAGATTATGTAGAACTGTATAGTTAATTCCGTCCATTCCCGGTGCAGATTTGTCCCCCCTCGAATTCAACGCTGTATTAAATTCAGTAAAACTGAAATATTCATCAAATAAAGAATTAGCCGTGCCGATTGGAGTATCAAGTGGATCAGAAGGGACCCATTCTGGGCACATATTGTTAAGTGCTGATTTAATTTGTTCGTTTCTCTGTAAGAATTCTTCTCTGCTCTGCGGGTTTATTTTTATCCACTTCTTTTTAAAAATCTTAGCAGTATCCCATGTATATTTTAAATTAGCGTTAAGATTGACTGTTCCAGCGAATTTTCGAAAGCATTCTTTTTTTTAGACTTAAATGTTTTTTTAGCCAGTGCCCTTAATCTATTATATTCCATTAGGTCAGTAACGTTGCTGGTGTATTCCCATTTCTTATAGGCTGCCTGTCTTTGTCGTTTTACTCTGTCGCAGTCACTGTCCCACCATGCAACCGGATTTCTATGATTTTTATAATTGAATTGTTTTCTTTTCGGGGTACTTTTTGCCACTGAGTCTGTAATTATTTTGATGATCATATCGTATTTATCTAACGTTGAGAGCTTATCGTAATCGGAATTCAAAAATTTCCCGTAATTTTTGTCAAGTATTTCAGTAACTTTGCACCAATTTGTACGTTTGGATTGAATCTTAAACGTACGTTTATGGTAATAATATTTGTCTGTATCGAATTCAATATAAATTGGGAAATAATCGGAGCCTCGTGAGTCATCAGATACTTTAACCTTTAGAAGATGCGCTATGTTTATGGTTGAAAAAATAAGGTCTATATTGGATTTAGTATTCGTTTGTATATTAATTCGTGTGTAAGTGTTGTTGTTGTGTAAAAACAAGTTATGTTTTTCCGATTGTTCTAGTAATAATTCGCCATTATTATCTGTACTATCGCAATTCCATGTAGCATTGTGTGAATTGAAATCACCAAGTAAAATGTATTGTCTTTTAATTTTTGTGTAATTTAGTAACGAGTTCCACTCGTGCTCGTCTAAAACAATATGAGGAGGTTTGTAACATGCAATAATAAGAATTGGTTCATTTAGATTGGTGATCGCTATTCTACATAGCTCGGTATAAGTATTTACATTCTGTATATTATTAACTAAAGTGTAATTATAACTATTACGAATCAAAAATACAATACCTCTTCCTGTTGTATATTGTCTGTCTTTGCGCAATGTGTTGAACCCGGAGAATTGGAAATTGTCGTATTCTTTCAGCCAAGACTCTACGCAAACTAGTATATCGATATCTTGGATAATTTTGGAAATTTCTTCTTTTTTTTCTCGAACGCTTCTTGGGTTCCAGTACATAATTCGCAGCTTGGTGGGAAGGAATAGACTTTGTTCGCTTTAAGTATTCTAGGCATGCATAATTACCAGATGTTGGGCCTATATTTACCTAGAAATGTATGAATATATATACGTATGTAGGAACACAGTGCTATTCTGCTTGACTTTCGCTGTTGGTCGTCTCGTCGTCGTCAATTTCCATTTTTTGGGCTTTAGCCTTAAGGTGTTTAATGATATTAGAGATCCTTCTTTTGATATTTCATCCATTGATGTTAGTGTGAATATCGTTCAGCATTACAATTAATCCAATTGTGTTCGTTGTATATTTGTCAGCTATTGTAGGTATATCCTTATATTGTAACTTATATGTCTCAGTCAAGAATTGACATAGATCTGTAAGAGAAGTTGGATATGTTTTCAGTGCATCTTCCTGTATATTTTCGGCAGCTGTATCAATTCTATTTTGCAGATCTTCTGCGGGTTCTTTATGACATGTCAGTTTCTTTCTTTTTTCATCTTGTTAATTGGTCTTTGTGTATTAGCTGTTTTTATCGTAGAGTTATAAAGACTATCTGTTGATTTCGTGCTTATAGAGAGCTGTCTCTTAGCTGTAGTTCTGCTATCCAGAGGCCTAGGTTTATTAAAGAGCTGTTGTCCATTGAATTCTAGCTGCTGTGTTGTTGTTTGTTAGTTTCTGTAGTACTTAATGTGTCATCGTTTGCGATATTATCTATGATCGATGTGGCAGTCGAACTTTCTATTAATTCCTGAGTCGCTCCAACGGTAGCAGAGTTCATCTGTGTATTGTCTTCTTTGTGTAAATTCATTACCTGTGCATGTGCATCTTTGTCTTTAGTACAGTAGCGAGTTCTGATGGAGAGCGTTAGCTATTTCTGATGGAGAGCGTTAGCTATTTCTGATGGAGAGATTCTTTCACCAAACTGCTCAGGAAAATTAATGAAACTTAGTTCTTTCAAATGCTGCCAGCCATCGAATCCAGAAACAGGTGTCGGCTTATAACCCGATATCTTAGGCAGAACCGCGGCCTCAACTTCGCAAGAGTATTTTGAATCGAATCTAGGCCGTATAGTTCATTCAGTAATGAATGAAAGCTGAGAACACTGATCGATCAGAGCCCTAGCATGAAACTCGAAACCATTCTGTGAGACAACCTTAACAATAGCAGTGGGCAGAAGGATAAACTGTGAATTTGCTTTCAAAGTACTAGATTGAATTAGCTTGCTCGTAGATTCCTGATTCTTAACAGAGCCGCTATTTCCATGCAAATTTGAATTATTGGCTGAAAGATCGCCTAAGTGTTTCGATGGAGAGTTAGAAGATTTATCAAAGTGTATGAGGCTATGATGCATCCCATTGCAATGTTGACACCTTCTTTTAGATATATAGAACTTCCTATAATGTGCGGTCAGACAGCGAAAACAGAGCTTTGTAGCCTTGGCAAAGTCAGCTCTTTCTTGAGTACTCTTAGCTGTAAAGGCGTTACACTGATAAATTAAATGGCTTTCTTGGTCAAAAACGCAAACTAGCCTTTTAGACGAATCCGATTGAGCTTCAGCTACTAAAGAGTGATATTTTTAGATTGAACGCTGTGATTAGCCTTTCCGCTACTCTCTATAGATTCTAGAGTGGCCATTTGGTCCTGGAAGAAATTTCTTAACTGATCTATAGTAGGCAGATCTCGAGTATTGCCTTGTAGCTTTTCCCAGTCCTTTCTAGTGGAAACATCGAATCTAGATACCGTGAGATGAACAAAAAGATCGTTTCCGTTGGACTCAACCGATCGTTCCAATGATTCTAATAAGTTATAACAATCAAAAGTGCCTGAATAAAGCCTCTTCAGCTCAGCGAACGACTTTGCCTTCATACATTTCAAAGCGAATAAAGAACCGACAGCCTGTCCTACCAATCGTCGCTTATTTTCGTAGAAGTCAGTAAGCTCCTTCCAAGCTTTAGAATAGTTCTCCTCTGTAATTTCGTAACCCTTTATCTTATCTAGAGCTTCGCCCTCCAAATCTGTCTTAAGATGGTAGAGTTTTAACACAGAAGAAATATCGTCCCTTCGATGAACCATAGATCTAAAAAGATCACGAAATTTACTCCAGTCGGATAAATTTCCTGAAAATTTAGGGAGCTGCACTCTAGGCAGCGAGTTCGATATAGTAGCTGAAGCCTGATTAGCTTGAAAGGCTATAGAACGGTTGAGAGTTTGATCGGGAGGCGCAGCTGAGGCTCTTTCCTCTTCATATATCTTATTAATAAATTCATTAAACTCCGCCTTCCTATCGAAATACGTTTCGTCCACTGTCTCTGATAATTTAGATAATCATGATCCTTATCAACGCTCGAGGAGACTAGAATCTTATTATGATTAGCACAGAATAAAGCGTAGGCACCTTCCAAACCCTCATGTCTAGCAATCGCAGCAATCTTCGTCATATTGCTTTGACGTTAATATAGCCATTCGCTATCTTTATATGAAGATTCAACTGAATTTCGTGGTTTCCGTCCATGGTTGCTATCTCTAGATTAAGAACTCAGGTTTTACTAACAAGATATTCGAGCCTAAATGAGCCTTAAAGATAGATAACACTTCAGTCGATTGTAGTGAAATCAAGGAAATGCTTTAGTAGCGTATCACTCAACGCAGAAGGGATTAAAGTTCGAAATAAGCTTCAAGTTAATGTGGAGAGATTCTTTAGACTAGATTAATCTCAAACTAATATAAGGTAATAAGAAGTACTTACGTGATTTTGGTGAACAATACTTTATTATAAAAGCGACGTTTCGGTGGTCACATTTTGCCACCCTCTTCAGGCTAAACCTTGTTTACAACAATATAAAACATGCCAACAGTAAAAGTCATATTTCACGTACATTAAAAAAAATTAACAATAAGAGATAAAATTACTCACTTAAAATTAAATAGTGCGCCGTATCAGCCCGAAGCACGCGTCTACGCGGGAGCAGCTTGCGGTAACCCTGATAGGGAACAGCCCTGCACTCCTTCGAGAACAGCCCGTCGCAGACATACACACCCACATACACAAGAAAAACGAAGAAAGACCAAGGTCACTGCAGCTCCGGTCGCTCCCGTCCATCCTTCTTGAGCTCCCAGCGTAGACTGACTCAGTCCCTCAATCCACCAAGCCGACGCACAATGGTCTATTTCGCCAAAAAGTTGGCCAAAATTAAAAATATAATTTATCATTGACTTAAAGGTGAATTTATATATTTTGTGCGTAAGTAAATATAATTTTTCATGTATGAAATGGAAAAAATACAATTTTGAGCTTTTATTTGTATTTATTACTCATTTATATCAGAATCTGATGAAGAATCATCAGTGTACTCTTCACACTCGATATTCTCCAAAGTTTCATCGCTATAAATACATGAAATATTTTTCTCTACGAGCATATTTAATACTTCTTTCGGTATTTTTTGCTTTAATTTTTTTGGAGCAATGTCAGAAAGGGAAATTAGAGGGTCAGAGTGTAGAAGCAACCTCAGAAAAATATCTTTATTAGTTTTTGCTCTAGAGCTTTTTTGACTAAAGCTTCTTCGGTATAATTTACACAACTGGTAGCTTGATTCAAGTACTTCTTCCGATAAACAGCCGAGAGGTACAATACAATTTTTAACCACAGATGGTCCATGTATCAATAACCTATGCATAGTAGGTGGCATATAGTACCACGGATATAATTCTATGCATAATTTTGCAGTTTCTGTACAATAATCAGCAAAAACTGAATAATTAATATTAATTCCACAAGAAATAGTTACTAAAATATTATGAAACCTTTCAATAAGGTCTTTCTCAATTCCCAAAATAATACATGTTAATCAGTACATTTAATACATATGTTATAGTAAATTGAACATGAATTTTTTAATATTTTACCAGTGATTTTTGCCACTATAGACGCATTTTTAAAAAATTTTCGGGCCGTATTTCCATCGTTGGAAGAACCATAGCCAGGTTTGGGAAAACTTACTCGCAAAGATAATTATGATAGCATTTTGTCTTGAATTTCTTTCTTTTTCATTTCCATTTGAGATTTCGTACCTGCTTTTTCCGTAGCCTAAAATAAATAATAAACAGTTTTCTAAATTTTTTTAATATTATGTAAAAGAAAAATTGTATTATTATTGATATTAAATAGATTAAATTTGGTTTACTTACTTTCCACGTTTTAAAATCTAATATGTACGAAACATTTAAAAGATACTCTATAAAATGAATGTACGAGTGTAAAACGGGCAAGCTAAATTTCAAGGATTCACTATCTTCTGAGACGTCAAAAGCTAAATTTAAGTCATTCAGTTGTGATATTTTTAAGTGACATATATTACAAGCCATACTCGATGTGTCACTCAAAGCATTTGTAATCTAGAAAAATTACATAATCATTATAGTTAATATAAACATAATCAATATTAAAAATCAATAAATATTCACTTTTTCATCGATCATTGTAAGATGAAAATCAAACGATACTGTGCAGTTTTTCGCAATGAATGGGAGTAAATTAGAGATTTCATGCTCAATGTACTCTTGTTCGTTTTTTGTCAATTCCGTTGTTTCTTTAGTCCATTGCATACGTATTGGCCTGCAGAACCGTGTAGAGCTAGGTCGAGGATTTTCCCATACTACATTTTCAGACATTTTATTTTGTAATTTTAACCGTACAAATGATGTTAAAAATAAACTTTCATCCTTGCCACTGTCTTCACTTCAGGCTTGTTTATAATTTGAGTGACCTGAGCTACCGTCGAAACCGTACTTACAAATTAACAAATAATCTATCGGTTCTGATGTAGGTACGGGTAAAATTTCAAATAATCTTTTGCAGGTATTATTTAATAAAGACTGTAGTGGAAGTTCGCATTTTTTTTCGTCGATGTATATGTCACAAGGATATGCTTTTTTTTGCGTTGATTATTCGCAGGGTACAAATCGCAATTGCGGATTTTAGCCTCATTGTACATTTTCACATATTGCTTTTTTGTCATATCGTTGCTAATTAAAAACGACAATGCTTCTTCGGGAGTATCGCGGTTAGATTCATTTTTTCCCGATGGTTCCAATTAATTAATATTCTTTTAGCATGCCCCGGTGAATTGTTCGACACTTCCTTTATTAATTTAGCTGCTGCCTCATTTCCTTCCGAACGTAATGACATACCTGCTGCCATAGCTAATTCACCCGCTCCATTTGCAGATAGTAAGTGTTGAACTTTTCGTCGTTTCGTTCTCTCACTACATTCAGAAAATGCAAGCTGCTTTCTTCCGACGGAATTTCCTTAGAAAACATATAAAATAGTAATTTTAAATATATTCACTTTACAAAGAATTGCATTATAAAAGAGAAAACTATTTTTAGAAGTGCAGTACAAAACTAACATTGTTACAATACTGTAACAATACTACTAAATTGTTTAATGGATTTACATAGTTTAAAGATCAAATCTAGTTCTACATTAGAAGACGCTTTGACTCTAATGATTAATAAGAAAACTATTACATTCAATTGTTAAATATTACTTACTCGAAGAACTAGGAGCATTGTCTAAGGTAATAATTACTTCTTGCTCGAGCCACTTTATATTTTTTGAAACAAAATAATCATTATTTCTATGACATTCTTGCCATTTTATAAAATACTTTTTGAAAAATTGATTGTGACATATATTCTAACTGATTTAAACAATTTAGCTTTTGTGATACATAATCAGGTAATTCCTTTGCTCCTCTTTTAGTAAGCCTTCTTGAGTTCGTATAATATTATGCAGATCTAATCTGTTCATTGGCGTCATTTAATCTAGCACTTAAATTTAATATAAATGTTATAAAAACATAAGTTAAACTGCAACGTATCCCTTACGAACTTTGTGCGTACTTTAAAAACGTTAATTTTTAAAAAAGACAAAGATAGTTTATGCAGTAGTACAGTGTTGCAAACTTCAGACTAATAAAACATTAGTATACTACACATGCGCAGTGACGTTTCATTTAGAATGCACGGGCGCGCGGCAAATTAGATACTTTTTTTATTAAAAATAGGTCGAGTACTTGAAGATTAGCAAATATTAGCAGCTGAATCTTTCATTAAATAAATGTTTGTATGTTTTTCGAAAGAAATCGATTATATCGAAAGCGGGCACGAGCGGGCATGACAACAAAATGTATACATTTAACACGAGAAACCTTAAAAATGCTAATTTTCTGCTATATCAACTGATTTAACTAGTGCAAATGCATGTTAAATTTGATACTTGTGTGGTGAAAGGGTACTATGATACATATTGATGTGAAAAATCCAAATTATTACGAGGTAAAACATAAATATAATAATATTTATTAACTAATAAAAAATGTAAAAAAACCTTATATTTATACAAAAAATGAGATATTGGTATATTACACAATCGCCTATACTAATAAGAATGCGGTTTAAAAAAAAAATTATGAGTGATTATTGGTTTATTGTCGTATGTAGAACAAAAATATACAACAATTAAAAGGTTTTCCAAAAGTTTAAAAAATTGCATTTTGGCCAGCTTTTTGGCAGAATAGACCACTGTGCGACGTCGAGAGGGGGGCGCCCGGCGAGACTCCTCCCGCCGGCGCCTGCGCGCGCAGGACCGCACGCTGCTCGCGCCAGGTTTCCCGTGCTTTTTTATGCAGCCAGGGCGTCGATGAAACAAAGTGGATTGGATTTATTAAATAAAGGCAGTTGACATTGAATTTGATTATCATATACAAGTTAGAATTAAAATGGGAAAAGCATCACAACATAGTTACAAAGGCACATTAAAATACGAAGTAATTTCAATTTCGACGCAAATTTGTAATATTACGCTTTATTCCAGAGTAAATGATGAAGACAAAAAACTGAGAAAAGTGAAGCTGAAGGCGAAGAAAATGAAAGTAGTGGAGATGAAGACATCGAAACTGAAGACAGTAAAACTGACGGAAGTGAATCAAGATAAAAACTGAATATGTGTTGGTTACGATGATCGTATACTTCTTATTTACATATTTATGAGTTCCACTGAATATTAATGATAATTATTATCAAGATACCCACTGGTAAAAAGAATGTTAGCATTTATTTCATAGCTTTATCCAAATAGCATATAAAAGTTCATGTTATCACAGTATCAGGGCCTTTAAAAAATATAACGGATAAATCTAATTACTATAAATGTGTTTCAAATCCAAATTCATTTACGATTTGTTTACTCTAAGTACGTCTAGTATTTTATTGATAAGAGTTAAAACTACTGATATTAGGGTTATTCAACGGTAGAGCTTTACTGTGCTCTTACTTAGCCCGATGGTGTATAAATAAATTGAGGTTATCAGATATTGAGATTTCAGCTTTTACTGCATTTAGCTTCCGGTTAGCTTGTGTGCTTAAAATTGTTTAGAGGTTATATGGTATTGAGATTCGAGCTCTGGTAGACTGTGCAAAAAATTTGAGAGGTTTTGTAGGCGGAACATAGCTTCTGGAATCATAAGTTATTAATACAGTAAATTAACAAAAACGATGACTAAACAATTTTAAATAATGCTGCACCTACATGTGTAAAAGATTTGAAGGTTATAAAGTATTTTAATTACATTTAAACTATCTGTATAAAAGAGTTTAATAAGTGGTATTTAGTCGTAACCTTGGCTTGCTTGTATAAAATAGTTTATAGTTTACGAAATACATACATTTTAGGTTTTCATGTGTATGAAAAAGTCTGCCATTCTTAGGTCTCACTTAATAACATCAAAAATGCGGTTCTTAGTATGTTTAGATTAGAATATCTTAATATACTGAGTTCCTTCAGCAAATCGACGGCGAGATTTGTATTCAGCGCGAAATATTAAGTAAGAACACACCTTCAGATCTTAAACAACTAGTTAAGACTCCGAATATCATAAGCCTGTAGATCGGAAAGTAGAGATTATGATTTTCATTTAACTATTATCATTATAATTTATAGCCATGAACGGAAGTGTCTCATTTTATGTACAACCATTAGCTTCTGCAAATTGTCCAACTTGTAATAGCTAGGTAATCGGTTAAAAAATTTAGGTTATGATCATCATAAGTTTTTAATGTTACAAATCACTCATGTAGTCTTAAGGTGGCTCCAGCGGTCTAGTAGACCCAAAGCTATGAACATCTTTTACAATGATTCATTTACACATTCGAATCTAATAACTGCTTTGATAAGAAAAAGGGTTCTTCACATATCGGAAAAATTTTTGTTTGAAAATTTCCTATGTTGCAAAAGAAGATTTTGTCTATTAAAAATAAATTCATTAAGAAATACTCATCTTTTTTGTTTTTCATTCAATTTTAATTTGCAAGATCTCATTTTATTCCTTGTTCAATTTTATGGGGAGGTACCGACATCAAAATTAAAAACTTCTCAAAACCTGCAAAGTTATATTCAATTGTTTGTAGTTTTGTCACTGAATTTTATAAACAATTGGATATAACTTTGCAGGTATTGAAAATTTTCCAATTTTGATATCGGTACCTCCCCATAAAGTTGAACAAGGAATAAAATGAGACCTTGCAAATTAAAATTGAATGAAAAACAAAAAAGTTGAGTATTTCTTAATTAATTTATTTTTAATGGACAAAATTTCCTTTTGCAACATTGGAAATTTTTCAATAAAAATCTTTTCTGTCATGTGAAGGACCCTTTTAGCTATCAAATCAGTTTTTATATTGGAATGTGTAAACGAATGATTGTAAAAAATGTTCATAGCTTTCAGTCTACTAGACGGCTGGAGACACGTTAAATTTCTTAAAAAGTCATAGTGCATTATACATAATCGTATGAACCTGTTATTACGGCGTAGAATTGAATATGAAGTCGTTACTTTATGGTTCAAAGGTCAAGGGTTCATATGGTATATGGATGAACTCAGAAGTCACCATGTTTAACAAAAAGAATGATTTTTCTAAAACTTATATACGCTTTCCTACGAAATTAAAAAAAATAACAATGTTTCTTGGCGAATTTGGAGGTCATAAAAATAGATTAAAAATTTTCTCTCTTTCCTGTAATATACATTTACTTTGAGTACAAACAAAACTCATTCAAATCGGGGGCTTCTCTGTGGAGCTATTTTATTTTTAATTGGAAATTGTGAGCTAATCGGTTTCAAGTGTTAGGTTGTGGGCATCACAAGTTTTTAGTATTGTTAGGTTATGGTTCAGAGGTTGTGGCCTTAGAAAAGAGAGAGAGAAAAGAGAAAACAGAGACAAAAGGAAGAGAGATAAGAGAGAAGAGAGAAGAGTGTGGCAGAAGAGGCATAAGAGAGAGAAGAGAGAGTAGAGGAAAAGACGATGAGAGAGAAGAAACAGAAAAAAGAAGAAAGATGAGAAAAGAGATAGAAGAGCGGGAGAAAGACAAGAGAGAGAAAAAGGAGCACAGGGTGAGGAGAGAGAAGAGAGAGGAGAGAGAAGACAGAACGGTGAGCAGAAAGGCAGGCGAGAGAGGGAGAGAGACAATAGAGAGATGAGATAGACTGGCAGCGGATAGAGGCAGAAAAGAGAGAAATGAGAGAAAAAAGAGAAGTGGCAAAGGAGAAAAGAGAGAAGAGAGAGAGAGTTAAGAGGCAAAAGAGTGAAAGAAGAGAGAGAGAGAGGCAGAAGAGAGAAGGAAAGAAGAGAGATAGAAGCGAAAGTAAGGAGAAAAAGAGCGAGAAGAGAGGAGATAAAACAGAGAAAAGAGAGGAGAGAGAGAAGAGAAAGAAGAAAGAGGAAAAAAGCGGAAGAAGAAAGGGAAGAAAAAGAGAAGAGACAAAAGAGAGAGGAGAGGACAGAGAGAAGTGAGAGAAGGAAAGGAGAGAAAGTCAGGTGAGAGAGATATAGGAGAGAAAGAAGAGAGAGAGAGAGAGAGAGTGAGAGAGAGAGAGAGAGAGAGAGAGAGAGAGAATAGAGCGCCAGAAGTGAAGGGACAAGCGAGAGAAAAAAGAGAGGAGAGAGAAAATTGAGAAAAGTGAAAAGTGAGAGAGAGAGAGAGAGAGAGAGAGAGAGAGAGAGAGAGAGAGAGAGAGAGAGAGAGAGAGAGAGAGAGAGAGAGAGAGAGAGAGAGAGAGAGAGAGAAGGAGAGAAAGGAGAAAGAAAAAGAAAAAGTGAGAGGAGAGCGAAAATAGAGAAAAGTGAGAAGAGAGAGGATAGAGAAGAGAGAAATGTGAGAAGAGAGTACAGCGAGATGAGAGAGAAGTGAAAGTAGGGGAAAGGGAGAAGAGGAGAGAAGACAAAAGTGAGAGAAGGGGGGGGGGGGCAGATGAGAGAGATAGCAGAGTGAGAAGAGAGAGGAAGAAGAGGGAGAAGAGAGAGAAATATGAGAAGTGAGAGAAGAGGGAGAGTGTCAGAAGAGGATAGAAGAGAAGAGAGAAGGGAGAGAGAGAAGAGAGTTGAGAGTGTAGAAAGAGAGGTTAAAAGCAGAAGAGAGAGAGCCAGAAGAAAGAGAAGAGAGAGACCAGAGTGAGAGGAGAGAAGCCAGGGAAGGGAGAGTGGAAGAGGAGAGAAAGGCGAGAGCAGACGAGAGAAATATGAGAGTGAGTAAAGAAGTAGAGGAGGGCCAGAAGAGAAGAGAGAGAAGCGAGATATGGAACAGAGGAGAGAGAAATTTCAGAAAAGTGAGATAGAGAGAAAATAGAGAATAGTGAGAGGAGAGAGAAAATAGAGAAAAGTGAGAAGCGACAGCCGAGTGAGAAGAGAGAGAAGTGAGAGGAGTCGAAAGGGAGAAGAGGTGAGAAGACAGAAGTGAGAGAAGGGAGAGGAGAGAAAGGCAGCCGAGAGAGATAGGAGAATGAGAAGAGAGAGGAGAGAGCCAGAAGAGAAGAGAAGAGAGTGAGACAGAAGCGATAGAAGGGAGACAGGAGGGAGAAGAGAGTAATATGAGAAGAGAGAAAAGAGAGTGTCAGACGAGGAAGAAGAGAGAAGAGAAGAGAGAAGTGAGTGGAGTGGAAAGAGAGAACAGAGACCAGAGTGAGAGGGGTGAAGTGAGAGAAGGGAGAGGAGAGAAAGGCAGGCGTGAGAGATATGAGAGTGAGTAAAGAGATTGAGGAGACAGCCAGAAGAGAAAGAGAAGCGAGATATGGGAGACAGAAGAGAGAATAGACAAAAAAGTGACAAGACAGAAAAGAGAGAAGAGAGAGAAGTGAGATAAAAGAGATAAGAGAACAAAGTGAGGAGAGAGAGGAGAAATATGGAAGAGAAGAGGCAGAAGTGAGAAAAGAGAGAGAGAGAGAGAGACAGAAGAGAAGCGAGAGATAGAAGGGAAATAAGGAAGAGAGGAGAGAGATGAGAGTGAACAGAGAAAAGAGGGGGATAGATGAGAGAGCGAAGAGAGAGAGAGAAGTAAGACAAGGGAAGAGAGATAGAGAAGTGGGAGAAGAGAGTGAGGAGAGATAAGAGATACGGAAGACAAGAGGCTGAAGGGATGGTAGTGAGAGAAGAGAAAGTCAGGAAACAGGCAGAAGAGAGGTAGAAGAGAGAGGCAGAAGAGAGGGAAGAGAGAGAAGTGAGTGAAAAGAGAAGTGGAGAGGGAGCTGGGAGAGAGAAAGAGAGAGAGATTGAAGAGGGAGACAGCAGGGAGTGAAGAGAGAAAAGATGGGCCAGAGGGGAAAGACAGGAAAGAAAAATAGAAGAGAGACAGGAGAGAGAGGGAAGGGAAGAGAAAGAGAGAGAGGGGAAGAGACATGGAAGAGAGGGGAAGATCTCTCTCCTTTGTCTCTTTTTACTGCTTCGTCTCTCCTCTCTCTCTCGTCTCTGTCCTCTCACTCTCTTCTCTCTTTCTCTCGCTCCTTTCTCTATCTCTCTCCAGTCTCGGTGTTCTCTCTCATCTGTATCTCCCTTTTCGGTATCTCTTTCTCACTTCTGTCTCACTCTTCTGTCGTGTCTCTCTCTTCTGTCTCTACTTCCCTTTCCCCTTTCTCTTCTCTCTCTTGAGTGTCTCTCTCTCTCCTGTCTTTGTCTCCTGTATCTCTTCTCCCGCCTCTCATCTCTTACTTCTCTTTCTTCTCTCTCTTCTCTCTCCTCTCTCTCTTCCCTAGGGTCCATATTATAGATGGACGAACTCTGAAATCAATATTTTTACAAAAAAGAATAATTTTTCTAAAACTTAATTTCGACTTTCTCCGAAATTTAAAAGAATATCAATGTATCTTGGCAATTTCAAAGGTTATAAAAATTGATTGGAAAATTTTGTTTCTTCCTTATAATATACATTTATTTACCTGTAAGTACAAACAAAACTCATCCAAATCGAGGGCTTCTTTGTGGAGATTTTTTATTTCTAACTTGAATTAGTGAACTAATCGGTTAAAAATTTTAGTTTATGGTTATCATAAGTTTTTAATATTACAGATTACTGATCTAGTTATAATCATCTTACAAAGTCGTATCGCATTAGAGATAATCGTATTAACTTGTCTATGCTGCGAATTATTCAACTTTGAGTTGTTGTGTTATGGTATATACGTATAGGGTTAAATATTACATATGGATGAATTAAGAATTCAACAGTGTCACCAAAAAGAATAATTTTTCTTAAATTTAAATACGGTTGTCTACAAAATTTGAGAAAATGTCAATGTTCCTTGACGAATTTAGAGATTATAATAATTGAGTTGAAAATTTTCTTTTTTTCCTCCAATATACATTTACTTAGCTGTAAGTACAAACAAAACTCATCCAAATCAGTGGTTCCTCTGTGCAGTTGTTTTATGATATGGTCATCATAAGTTTTTAATGTTACAGATCACTGATCTTGTCAGTGTCATATTAAAAAGTCGTATCGCATTAGAGATAATTGTATTTACTTGTCATTGTTGCGAAGTATTGAATTTTGAGTTGTTGGTTATGGTACATAGGTCTAGGGTTATATATTATATATGGAGGAACTTAGAAGTCAACAGTTTTACAAAAAGAAGACTTTTTCTATAACTTAAATACGGTTCTCCACGAAATTTGAGAAAATATCAATGTTCCATGGCGAATTTAGAAGTTATAATAATTTATTTGAAAATTTTCTCTTTTTGCTTCAATATACATTTACTTAGCTGTAAGTACAAACAAAAGTCATGTAAATCAGTGGCTCCTCTATGCAGTTATTTTATTTTTAACTTGAAATAGTGAACTAATTGGTTAATAGTTTTAGATTAGGGTCATCATAAGTTTTTAATGATACAGATCACTGATCTAGTCATAATTATCTTAAAAAGTCATAGTGCATTAAAGATAATTGTATTAGCCTGTTATTGCGGCGAAGTATTGAATTTGCAGTTCTTAGGTTATGGTTCAGCATTCTGATGGTTATGTATTAAATATGAACAAACTCGGATGTCAAGATTTTTACCAAAAATAGACATTTTTCTGAGACTTGAATAAAGTTTTTTAGGAAGTTTAGAAAAATACCCATGTTTCCAGTAGATTTTGGAGGTTATAGAAATTGATTTGAAAATTTTCTCTATTTTTCTCTAATTTACATTTAATTAGCTGTAAGTACAAACAAAAATCATCTAAATCGGTGGTTCCTGTGTGGAGTTACTTTATTTTGAAAAAAAAATCTGGTTTAGCTCACGTAGCGCCGTCTGTCATCAGTCCCCGGAGACGGAGGAGAAGGATACGGTCCTAAGGAAGGTACACACCTCCTTACGCCGCTAAGATTGCCTCCACTCTCATCTGCACCGATTCGACGACCGTTATTTCCTCGAGCCAGAGTCAGGGAGTTAGATCATCGCCAGAGGGAGCAAGAGCGAGATTTAGAGAGAGAAGAGCCGAGAAGAGCCCAAGGATACTCTGCGGCGTATGGCAGCCAGAGACGAGAGACGCCCAATAGAGAGAGTGAGAGACAGAAGTGGATCATGTCAGGCTAGAGAGGAAGAGTGCCGAGATCCCCCGCAGGCTGTGGCGTAAGATCGATCAGCTACGCTGCCGTGCGAAGACCAGAGGGATCATATTCGGCGGATTGACTCCCATCCCGGCCGATCCAGTGACAGCTCTGCCACCAAAGGTGTGCTATAACTGCTGGCAAGGGGGGCATTCCCTTTTGAGGTGCCCTCGTCCTGCGGTGAGGCGATTTTGCCACAACGGCGGTCGTAGTGTGGTGGATATGTTTGAATGTCCTCGATGTCGCGAGCCTCATATTGAGTATTCGGAGCGGCAGGCTCGAGAGAAGGAAGCAGCCGCCGTTCGAGAGATGGAGCGACAGGAAAGGGGGCAGATATCTAGAGAGTAGAGAGAAGAAGAGCGGATAGAGGGAGATAAAGAGAGAGACAGAGAGAGAGGGAGAGAGAGAGAGAGAGAGAGAGAGAGAGAGAGAGAGAGAGAGAGAGAGAGAGAGAGAGAGAGAGAGAGAGAGAGAGAGAGAGAGAGAGAGAGAGAGAGAGAGAGAGAGAGAGAGAGAGAGAGAGAGAGAGAGAGAGAGAGAGAGAGAGAGAATAAAGTAGTAGAATGAAGAAAGAAGAAAGGAAACAGCTACCAGAATAATAGAGATAGAGAATGATAGGTGTCGAGAGAAAAGAAATCACATAATAGAGAGAAGGAGAAGGAATACCTTTCCTTGTAAGTATGAAGGGTTTATGAGTAAGAAAAGAGCGTTCGAGAGCAGAGAGAGAGAGAGAGAGAGAGAGAAGCCGCCGAGGTCGCCACAGAGTAAGTACCCGTACTAAATACTAAATTCTCTGAATGTGTGCTTTCATGTACGAGAGCCAAGGAGAGGACGACAGCCACAGGTACGTTGATAGGGATGAATGTCCATGGCTATGACGCGCTATCGAGGGGGACTGAGTGTGATAGAGAGAGAGCGAGGGATAATGCAGATGATGACAGCCAGCGTGCATACACCGCAGCAGCAGGTCTGTGGTTATCTTTTGTTAAACGGGTTCCTCGTGTGGAGGGTGAGAGAGAATCGCGAGAGTAAGGTAAGTGATTACTTGGGCGTTCATCGAGTGAGTACGCGAGAGTGAAGAGAGTGTATGTAAAGCGAACACTAGGAGAAAGCGACCACGAGTGACAAAAGCGTGAACGGCGATCTTGGCAGGGGCTATCGAAAGGTCTGAGAGAGAGAGAGAGAGAGAGAGAGAGAGAGAGAGAGAGAGAGAGAGAGAGAGAGAGAGAGAGAGAGAGAGAGAGAGAGAGAGAGATTATATTAGTTCTTTATTGACGTCATGGGGTAAGACCCCATCTGACGCTTAATAGTAATATACATTTGAATAAAACAAATAAGTAGAACGCAGGAAAAATATACGTACACTGAGAAAAAAATTTCTTGGAATCAAAGAAAATTTCTTTGCGGGCAATCCATGAAATATTTCTTTGAATCAAGACAATATTTCTTTTAATGAAAGTAATATTTCTTTCAATTGAAATTGATTCTTTAATTGAAAGAATATTACTTTTATTAAATGAAATATTGTCTTGATCCAAAGAAATATTTCTTGGATTGTCCGCAAAGAAATTTTCTTTGATTACAAGAAATATTTTTCTCAGTGTATAAATAATAAATTAGCGAGTAACAAAAGATAAAGATAGCGCAGCTTATCAATAGGTGACAAATATCGGAATAAATAGGTAGAGCAGTGAATGAGGCGCAGCGGAGCAAAAATAAATAAGGTAGAAATAACGTTGTGTATGATAGATGAGGTATAACGGCAGAGTAAGGTAAAAAAAATAAAAATGGAAATAACAATATAAAAGATAACAATATAAAATATATAAGAATAACAATGAGTGTGGTACATTAACGAAGTCGCAGGGGGCCGGTTAACAGAATAAGTTATAATCCGCGCGGACGAGGCTGCCGGCGCTAAAGGTGAGGGCGCGGCGCTGCTGCCGGTGGTGGCAGATGGTAGAGCAGTTGGATCGGCAGGCCTTCGTTGCGCACGCATTCCAATCGGCGACGTCCCGGCTGAACAGGACGTCACGCAACGTTCATTTGAAAAGTAAGAGGTTAGCGTCGGCGATGTTAGTAATGTGAACGAAATTGAGTAGGTCCATCGCTTCGAGCGCGAAGGAATGTTTGTAGGCCTCGGTTCGTCGCGGGGGTGGCTCGAACGGTTGAGGTGGGTGGCGATCTGATCGACGCAAGACAAGATCCACATTCAGCCTGCAATTAGAGCGCTCAGTAAGGTACGAGGGGTGGTCGTTGGCCACTACTTTGATGACCTGGAGGCCGATGAAGTATTGGCGCCTTCGGAGCGCGAACAGCCAGCCGAGAGCAAGCCTGTAAGGCGTGATGTGGTTACGGCGTGGTATTCTGCCAACCACGAACCGCACGCAGGCTTTGAGTGCTTTCTCGAGTTGTTTTGTTCGCGTTTTGTCCTCATGGTTATAAACAGGGGCAGCATAGTCATGCTGCGGGAAGACGAGCGTCTCGGCAAGGTGCTTGCGGATGTCTCTAGTTAACGTTTGACGGAAAAAACGCAGAGTGTAGAGAGAGCTGAACACTTTACGCGTGACATGCTTTGCGTGATCTTGCCAGTCGAGGGTGCTGGTAAAGAACACTCCGAGGCTCCGCGCTTTCAACAGATAAGGGAGGCTTTTGCCGTCTATATGTGAGGTGTTGAAGAGGTTGGTGATATGAGGGAGGGAGCCAGGTAGGGTTAATTTCAGCATTAGAACGGAGATGCCATCGTGTCCTGTGGCTTTTGAAAAGGATTTCTGAAGGGCGTCTGCTACTTCGCGATCCGGAAATGGGCGAAGGCAGAAAAGGCTGTTGAGAGACGAGATGAGGGACTGGTTGGCTATTGTTTTGAAATCACGCTCAGTGATAGGGGGGTGGCAGCTCACGGTGGAGGCATACAAGGCGTTGAGGTCATCTGCGGTGAACTGGACGAGAGGTGACGGTAGGCTGGGGCTGGTGACATGAAGGCGTCGAATCTCACGCCATTTTGCGTCTACTGACGGAGCGTCAACGAGGCGAGAGACGACGTGCTTGTTTTTAGAACTATCGAGGGCGTTAGAAGTTTGCGCGCGAAGTGAGAGGAAATGGGCGAGATCGGTGGCTGAGCCCGAGCTACGCGCGAGACGATAGGCGTGGTTACGGGACCTCATAAGATCCCTTATTTGGGGAGTGACCCATGGTTTGTGTCGCGAGGACAAGATAATCTTATGCAGGGGTACAACGCAGTCGAGGGCGCTCATAAGCGCACAGCTAAGCGCATGCTCGGCCGTGTTGGTATTAGCGGAGCACGGGCCCAAGACAAGCTCAGATGAGTTTGTGGTGGCAATGAATGAGTGTGGTGAGAAAAGAGGTTGTGAATCGAATGAGGTGATGAAAGAAGGCTAGGCGAAGCGACTCTGGTTCGACTCTCTTCAGGTCACGGAGCATGACCGTCTTAGCAATAGATGGAGGTTTAGAACAGGCGAGTGAAAGTTCGATAAAATCATGCCCCGCAATGAAGGGGGCAACTGATTTCGAGTAGGTGAGCACGTGATCGCCGCTCTTGACGATGAAGAGGTCGATCCAAGTGTGCGAGCCTCTCCAGAGCTGATGATGAGTGGGGTCAGATGGGACGAGGAAAAGTGAGTTTGAGCTAATGGAATTATTGAGGTGGGTGGCGTCGCGAGAGTGGGGGAGGGCCATGTTTGTGTTGAAATCGCCTGCGATTATGACGGCAGGGAAATGGGGGAGGTAGTTTGAGAAGCAGTCGAAAAAGTGAATAGGGTATGAAGCATGCGGGCGGCGATACACGGCGGCAAAAAGTTTTAGCTGGCCCTTTTTGAGCTCGCATCTAATATATTCAGGAGTATTATGAAAGAGCTGGTCGGATCCGGCCAAAAACCTCGACGCTAAAGGTATCGAACGTAGAGGCCGACGCCACCACCGCCCGTTCCTTCTCTATCGACATGAAACAAATTAAAACCGTCGAGGGCAAGGTGGGAGTCGCTCGCGAGCGGATTGATCTTGGTTTCGCTAATCGCGATAGCGTCGAAACGAGACTCAGCAACCTTGGCCTCGAGCAGTGTAAAATGAGACGGGAATAGGCCGTTCATATTTATGTGGCCAGCGACGAAGGTTTCGGCGGATACGGTACGCGGTTCGCGGTTATTTGTCCGTCATGGCAGCGGAGGGGCCAGCGCGTCGATATCGGCCTCGCAGATGACTGAAAGTAGTGGGCCATTCCTGATCGGTCGCATAAAGACCGTCAGATTTTTTACTAGCGGCCGGAGATGGCCAAGCTGCTTGTGTCTTGCAGTCGCGTGCTTTAGGAGCCTGTGAACAGGATCGGTCCACAGTGCGTTGACTGATAATTTGGTGGCGCCGCCAGCTCCAAAAATGGCGTGGCAGCTGAGATTCTTAAGGGCTGGCGTCCTTCGGAGAATGTCATCACACGCTGACGGGCAGGCCAGCGTGAAGACAAAGGCACGAAGCTGGGCGGCCAGCTGGGGTGCAGCGGGTGCAGCGGAAGCAACTAACTCTGGATGATCAGGGTGGGCCGGCAAGTTCCACGCGCGCTAGCCGACGACGAGTGGTACATGTTGCGTCAGCTTTATGGCGTTGAGGAGAGCAGCAATGAGCTGCAGGCGCTCAAGCTGCACAGCCGAAGGGATCCCTCGCACGATGATCTCGCGCGGGTCCTCGAGCGAGTGCTGGCTCAGTGAGTCACGGTTACCAGCGGTAGCGCTCGAGATATCCGCGCGCACCACTGTCAAATCAGTATCAAGTCGATTCCTCATGCTGGGTTTGCTCGACTTCGTCAATGCGGGAGGCGAGCTCATCGACACGAGAGGCGAGGCTGCTTAGGGTGCGCGTGGTTTTGGCCATAACACGCGAATTGTGAGCGAGAGACGCGGCGTTTGTGTCCTGCGAAGTCTTCAACAGATTATAGAAGATCTGTATGTAGGGACGTGCATCGTGGAGTACAGCTCTAATCGATCCATCAGTATCGAGCTCGCAGTAAGGGGCGCCTACTCCGTCTCCTTGGTCCATCCCATTCATGACGGCCGTAGGACTGGCACAGTGAGCTTTTGGCACCGGTGTAATAGAAGGAGAGAGCGTAGAGGCACGCCTCTTCGAGGAGTGTTGGTTGGTGGTAGACGTGGCCGACTGCTGTGAGTTCGGTCTCTTCGATGTATGACTGCCGGCGGTGGTCGAGCACGGGGCTGCGTCAACCTCAGACGAGATCGGTTGAGTAGGCGTGGCGGGTGGCAGGGCGTCGGCACTGGTTGCTCTCGTGCGAGCGGTACTCGAAACGGCGTTAGGCGGGGCGGAGCAATTAGCGCAATTTAGTGGTGTTCCCGGTGCAGTGAGAGAAAGGCACAGCTGATGAAAAACGCGCTTACAAATTGCACATATGGACAATGATGGGTCTCCACGCACAATCCTAACTTCGCAGCCAGGGCAACCTTGATCGCTCATGCCCAGTGTAAGCAGACACGCGACTGCATATAAAATTGACAACTTAACAGCATCGACCGAGTGGTTACTATCTCGTGTAGTAGCCAAACTCGGTTTAAAATTACAAGCTTAAAGTAAAAGTAGAAATAGAAGTTTAAAATACAAGTTTAAAATTGCCGTCGTGCCCGATGGTACTTGAGCATACGCGCGCGGTAATATGACAACAGCCGGTAAGGCAGGTCGCAGATACGGAACCCAGCGCAGGCGTGCTAGTGATCCGCAACAGTGAGGACGCCTGGCTCGCGCATGAGCTGCGTGAAATGAGCTGCGCGTAGAAGAAGCAAAAGAAACGCTGACTCACGCAGAACCTTCTTTACTAAAAAACAGCTGATACGAGCCGAGGGCATGGAAGCAGACGACGATGCACAGCTAGTCTGCTCCTCACAGCTGACATTGGGCAGGCGGCGGGTCGACGCATTGAAGCAGGAGCTGAGCTGAGTGATGGCCGATGCAGCGAGTGATGAAGGTTGTGAGTAACGGCGCAGCGGTGCAGCTGTGCAGTGCAGCAGTGAAGGTTGGATCGTGATGCAGTCTAACAGCAGTGATGCCGGGCGACGGGCGATGGTGATTGAGCGGTGTTAGATTGCAAGCGCATTGGCAGAGATAGGTTAGGGCGTCAGCGTGTCCAGGAAAAGGTCCACGGTACATAAAGCTGGGGTGCAAAGGCTCCAATTTTTGGGCTGGGCGCTTGAGTGCCGTCTGGGGCCCCCTTTTCCTAAAAGAGCTTACTCCGAGGAGTGGAAAGAAGATTAGCGAAAGTCAAAAATAGCAGGAGCTTAAGCGGACCACGTCTGAACTTACTGAGAGACAGAGAGCAAGAGAGAGAGAGAGAGAGAGAGAGAGAGAGAGAGAGAGAGAGAGAGAGAGAGAGAGAGAGAGAGAATTTTATTTCGCCAAGGCAAAGGCCGAATGGCGCCATAATAATCACATATAAATTTTTACAAAGTAATTTAACAATTGTTAACAATAGGATGTAATAAGACTTATATATAATAAAATATGAAATGGTATATAATAATATTAATATAACAGCACTATAATAATATAACGGTACTACGATAGGCTTATCACAGTGCCCATTACTGTGATGCCATCAAATGCTTAAGAAAATTATAACAGGAGATGTAGAAACTGGTAGCATTGAGAACATCACTCGAGAGCATAGACCAGAGTTCATGCGCAGTAACTATAAATGAGTTTTTGTAGGTCTCGGAAGATGCAGTTGGAATGTTGTTTGAAAGTGATTGAAGGCATTCTGATCGTCGTAACGGTATAGATTGTTCCGACAATGTTTAGTAAAAATACAAGGGACGTTGGGTATTTAAGATACGGAACGAAAAACAGCCCAGGAAGTACTTCCGCCGATCGCACGCTTTCATCCATTCCAATTCTGGCCTATATGCAGTTATATGAGTATCACGCCGAAGATTATAAATATAACGAGTGCCCGCATTCATGAGGCGCTCGACTTTAAGCTTAAGGTACCCTGGCATACTACCATAAACAAGGCAAGCGCAATCGAGATGGGAAATGACTGGTTCCTGTACTAATAACTTTTTTACATCACGCGGGAGTAACCATGCACACTGTCTAAGCTTAAAAAGAGCATTATGTACTTTGGAGGAAACAGAGCGAATGTGCGCATTCCAGGTCAAATCTGTGGTCATAATTACACCCAGGTTTTTAATCTGACTGACGTACTTAACGGGATGGTTGTCGACGACGGCTGATGGTAATTGCTGATTAGCCAAAAATAAAAGATTTGGAGCACTGCCGAAGATTATAGATTTAGTTTTGCCCCGATTTAATTGCAGACCATGTTCACTAGTCCATCTTGAAACATTACTCGCATCCTCCGTCATATGGGCGACTGCAGATGATATAAGATTAGCTGGGCACTGGATAAAGAGTTGTAGATCATCGGCAAAGAGAATATAGGAGAATTTACAGTACTTAAGACATCTTGGTAAAGAATTTATGAGGATAGAAAATAAAATAGGTCCTGGGGATGAGCCCTGCAGGACTCCCGAAGTCACAGGCAGAAATTCAGATACTTGCTCATTACAGATTACTGCTTGAGTTCGACCGGATATATATGAATGCACCCATTTGATGGCATTAGTTGAGAAGTTCATATTCCTACACTCTATTAAGAGGGCCTTATGATCAATTGAATCAAACGCTCTTCGGAAATCAAACAGCGTTGCAAGCGTGACCAGATTGTTTTCGATACCATACCGAATCATATTGGTGAAGTACAGAAGTGCTGACTGGGTGTTATGTTCCGATCTAAATCCAAATTGAAAAGGCGAAAGAAGAGATTTTGTTTCAAGATGTTGCGATCTGGGTGGCTATGATTTTATCAAATACTTTTGCTAGATGATACAGATTCGCGATAGGTCGAGTATCTGAGATGGGTTGAGGATTATTACATTTGTTTAGTTGGATAATGAAGGCTCTCTTCCAAAGATCTGGATAAATATTTGTCTGATCAGTTAAATATTTTAACTAAAAAAGGCAATAGTGGTAACAGTAGACTCTCGAGATGTTTCCGAGGTAGCCCATCTGGACTCTGTCCTTTAGATTTTCTAGAAAGTGTTCGCGCAGTTTCATATACTTCAACGGTGCTTATTTCGTGAAATGATAATGCATTGTCACCGATATCGTGGATGGGTGCGACTAATGCATCAAGCGAACTTGAAGGGCAAGGGGGGTGTGCACATGCAACTGTACTGTAGAACGAGTTTAACTCATGCGCAGTAAATGCATTGCAACTCGAATTATTTTTATTAACAGTTAGTTCCTTCTTCCTCAAAATACGCCAAATGCAAGCACTGTCATTAGTCGAGGCTAATTCATTTCTCAAATGCGTCTGCCTTGAAGATAACGTAAGTTCTTTTAATTCGTGACGTGTGATACGATACTGCGTTAGCAATTCAGCTAAACATAGACGCCGCGCACGCTTATACAGTACATTTCTCTGTTTACAAAGCTTTTTTATATTGGCTGTTATTCATGGCGCTGAGCGTCTCGACATAGTACGAGTAAAATACGGTGCGTGACGATCAAAGCTATGCTGGAGAGCACCTCACTAAAATAACTTACAATACTAGACGGATCGGGACGTATAGAACTTATAGCAGGATTACATGATAGCGCATTAGCAATATCTTCAGATATTTTTTTTTATCCCAGTATTTAAAATTACGGTATGTTACAGTTTTATTACTAATCGTATCGGTTACGAACTCATAAACTCAATTGATCGCTAAATTCCCTGCCGCAATCAGTTAATCGATTTTATTAAATGAAACGAGCTTAGAGGAACTATCCACAATCGCAAGATCTATAGACGTGGCAGCATTATACTAAAGTTAGTGGCTTCACACGTCGTGTGGTAAACACATTGACATTGAAATGTCCTAAAATAATAATATTTTTCTACAATTGAGCGAGTTCATCGATTACATTGAAAAATTCAGTAAGTACATGGCTTTTCTCATGTCTATATACAACTGCTAGCAATAATTTCGAAGCTCCTTGTTCAGATGAAGAAGCTATTTCCAATATTAGGAACTCTGTCTCAGTGATATCTGAAATTTTTGATATAAATAGGACTTGAGATATAAGGGACCTATGAATGTAGCAAGCTACTCCGCCTGCCTGCATGTATCGTCTTATTTTTGTTTCTTAGGCCGCGATCGTTTCTTACTAGATTGAAATTTTCGATTTGTACATGCGACGTGGGAAAGTCTGGGTCGAGCCACGTTTCCGAGATGGCAATGATAAGAGGCTTAAAATCTTCGATGTATTTAGTAACGACATCGTGCTTTGGCCTTAGTGAATTTATATTCATATGTGAAACTACGATATGATCAGTACTAGGCGCTACAGAGGTTGACGAGGTTGACGACGAATTAACTTGCCGTCAAATCAACTTATTCAAATCTGACTCAGACGAAGTTGAAATGATGTCAGAATCGGAGCTTTTACGGACGAAGATCTGCTCGTTTCTAACCCTTTCATAATTACGAGCCTTTGCTGGAGCTCTAACTAATCTTAGTAACTTATGCACTTCTTTGGCGAGAAATTCGTTGAGAAAGACCTTATTTTCTGTAAGATCTGGCAGATCAGGGAAGATGGTAACGACAGGGATGTTCCCTTTAAGAATCTTAAGTCTCATAACCTCGTTGCGAACTTGCACAGATTTGAACCGCAGTATAAGCGAGAACGACATAAGAACAGCGGTGCCTTCATTAGAAGTGCTCGAGCTCTCATTCTCTTTAACACTATTAAGCTTCCTAATACTAATTACAACGCCTAGAAATCTAGTGGCTCCAATGAAATTGAAAATACGGGTCACTACTTCTTCATAGGATAACTGATCTCGACTGGGCAAGCCCGATACAACAATTTTCGACGTTGACTTATGAGGTCGAACAGTTTGGACTGTCCGCTGCTCTAGAGCCTGTAGTCGCGCGTCAACTTGACTAAATCGCTCTGATGTAGTTCTAGCGACCTCGTTTAGCCTAGATTCTAGTCCCATCATGTGTGTGAACATAAACTCGTATATCCGAGACACCTTGGCTTCATTATCCAAATTATTGAACCTTGACATTTCTTCCGACACTGTTGCTGCCTGTGGATGTTGTTGCGGCATTATCGGCGCACTCACCGGAACTGCTGCTGCCTGCTGATATTGTTGCGGCACGATCGGCGCGCTCGTCCCCAAAACCGTTGCTGCCTGCAGATGTTGTTGCGGCACTGTCAACCCGCTCGAAAACGAAAAAAACCGGTGTTTGGGGGTCGGCTGGAATACTATTACCACTGGCCGTATTGCTGACCGGCTGCATCGTAAGTCTTAATCCCTGGTGCGAATTAAATAGCGACGCTAAGCAGCACCCCCGAGCTGACTTCGAACCCAGATACGCGCGTGCACAGCCCGGATGATCTGTTTTATTACATGAGTCGCAGGTCGAAATAGTTATTTTCGATACAAGTGTGCGAAGTGGGTCATTCTCGCACGGGTGTAGTTTGTCGCCCGAGCGAAGCGAGGGTGACAAAAACACCCGTGCAATGATGACCCTTTTCGGTCACGTGTATCGAACTCTATTTTTTTTTAACGGAGTGTGTGAAACTAGCCTTGTTGTTTGTTTTGCGTGCGCGAAGTAGCTGTTTCTCGCACGGCGTGTGCGAAAGTAAATTGATCTGCGCATGCGCGACTTTCGCGCACGCCGTGTGTAAAACAGCTACTTCGCGCACGCAAAACAAGCACGAGAAAGCTAGTTTCGCACACTCCGTTAAAAATAGTACATTTCGATACTAGTGCGAGGATTTGATTTTCCCCTCGTGTGACTGTTTGCACCCCAGCGAAGCGAGGGTGAAAAGGTCACACAAGGAGAAAATCAACTTCTCACACAAGTGTCGAACCGTATTTTTTGACACGACGTGCGAGAAGTGAGATTTTTGCACGCATCGTTTAACGCAGCGTGCGAGAAATCGAACTTCTCGCACGGAGTTTCAAAAAAGTATTTTTTAATACTAGAATTACATTTTCCGCACTGGAGCATTTAGTCACTAAGTTCTAAGCTTCCTTAAAGTTATTAGTATTGATAAAAGCCGCTTTCATATGCTTAAAAACTAACTAAAAAGAACATAAAATGTAATGCACGACACATCCGAATTATAAATAATAATACTGAAATGTTACTGTAATAGCTAAAAATAATCAGCTAATGACTGACGCTATGCTTAAAAAATTTAATTGATGCAATGTTCACACCCGCCGTTATCGTAGTACAGGCACTACACCGCCTGCAGCACAGTTGCCATGGTTCTGGCGCTATTGTCTAAAGCATTGCATTTCGCACGCTGGGGCATTTAATCTGAGAATTCTATACTTCCTAACAACAATCTTACTTAAAGAAAACCACTTATATAAGCTTAAAGTCACCAAGCAGTAATTACAAAAAATTTAGTGGTCAAAATTTATTTCAGTGCGACAGGTCGGCAACGCAGAAGCCTTTTACACCCGTTTACACAGTAGTGTAGCGACAAAACGGTCAGGCATACAAAATTACTGACAGGTATTGACAACAACACAATAGATGGTAAGCATTAATAGATGGTAAGTAGAATCACCTTATCTTGCAATCAAGCTACAATTTAGAAATTAATAACAGGCACACAAAAAAAAAGTGGTCTGTTACTGAGACTTGACATACCCCCTCTTATGCATTTTGACACGCTGAATCCGAATCCGAAGTCAGAATTGCGCCATCACCCCTCAGTTTTTTTTAAATCGTGTAAAACCACCCCTAAATCGAAAAATCCAGAAATTCCGCTTTTAACATTAGGAAAATTTGAATAAACTGCCTAAAAATGACTGCAGATCTGGAGCTATACACATTTTGAGGCGCTAAATCCGAATCCAAAGGCAGATTTGTGCCATCACCCCCCAGCTCTTTTTAAATCGTGGAAAACCACCCCTAAATTGAAAAATCCGGAATATTCCGCTTTTAACGTTGGGCAAATTGGTATAAACTGCCTAAAAATGACTGCAGGCTGGAGCTATACACATTTTGAGGCGCTAAATCCGAATCCAAAGGCAGATTTGTGCCATCACCCCTCAGCCCTTTTTAAATCGTGGAAAACCACCCCTAAATTGAAAAAGCCGGAATATTCCGCTTTTAACATTGGGCAAATTGGTATAAACTGCCTAAAAATGACTGCAAATCTACTGTTATACATATTTTGAGGCACTGAATCCGAATTCGAAACGAGATTAACGACATTCCCTCTCTTTTTTTTCAATCACGGAAAACCACCCCTAACATAGAAACATTCGAAAAGTTCAGCTTTTGACCCTTTCTCAAACCCGGAACCCTTGAACTTATAGCCCTTAAACCCTAAACCTTGAAACCTTCAACGCTTAAACTGAACCCTTAAATCCTGAACCCATAAATCCTGAATCCCTTAAACCTGAACCATTAAATCCTGAACTCCTTAACCCTGAATCCTTTAATTCCAAACCCTAAAATCCTTAAACATTAAACCCACAACCTTTTAACCCTCAATTGTTTAAACCCTTAACCGTTGAACCCTGAACTCTCTTAGATCCTGAACCCTTAAGCCCTCAACCCTTAAACCCTGAACCCATGAACGAGGAACCACTAAACTCCGAACCCTTATATGGTCAACAACAAATGCGCTCAATCCTATCCGAATCCAAAGGCAGATTTATGCCATCACCCCCTAGTTCTTTTTAAATCGTGGAAAACCACCCCTTAATCGAAATATCTGGAATATTCCGCTTTTAACATTAGGCAAATTTGTATAAACTGACTAAAAATTACTGCAGATCTAATGCTATACATATTTTGAGGCACTGAATCCGAATTCCAAACGAGATTTACGACATTCCCTCTCCTTTTTTTCAATCACGGAAAACCACTCCCAACATCGAAAAATTCGAAAAATTCAGCTTTTACCCTTTTAACCTTTAAACCCTGAACCCTTAAACTTATAACCTTTAAATCCGAAACCTTAAAACCCTTAACGCTTTAACCTGGAACCTTTAAACCCATACCCCATAAATCCTGAACCCCGTAAACCTGAACTTTTAAATCCTGAACCCTTTAACCCTGAATCCTTTAATCACCACCCCTAAAATCCTTAAACATTGAACCCACAACCTTTTAAACTCTTAACCGTTGAACCCTGAACTCTTAAACCCTTAAACCCTTAGAACCTGAACCCTTAAGCCCTCAACCCTTAAACCCTTATACGATGAACCACTAAACTCTGAACCCTTAAAACATCAACCTTGAAACCTAATGGTTTGACTGTCCCTCAAAACCCTTAAGAAGTGAAAACTGAAACCCTCAGCTCTTAAACCCTCAACCATCAAACCTTGCGTCTTTAAAAAACTAATTCAATTCTCTCTTTTTCGCTTATAGCGGATTCTCTTATCCTCAAATGACCTGTATAAAGGATTTCTGGATCTTTTTTTATCACTTTGATTAGTTTCTCTTTTCAACATCCAGCAGTAGTCAGCCATCATATTAACACCCCAAGTGCCTTGATATCTCCTCTCCATTTCTTTTAGGTCTTGGTGAAACCGCTCACCTTGCTCTTCGCTGTAGTCACCTAAGTTCTCAGGAAAATATTGCAAATGTGAGTGCAAAAAATGTAATTTCACACTCATCAAACAACCTAAACGTTCGTAGTTATCGAATAAATCTGAAACAATTTGTTCATATTCCTGACTTTTCTGATTACCTAAAAAATTTTCAGCAATACTTTGAAAAGTGAGCCATGCTAACTTTTCTGTTTCGTTCATTGTGTTGATGAAATTAGAATCTCGAAACATTCTTCGAATTTGAGGGCCGTCAAAAATTCCTGCTTTTATTTTAGCGTTACTGAGACCTGGAAAATGATCTGACAAGTATTGGAAACATGCCCCTTCTTTATCTAATGCTTTAGTAAACTGCTTCATTAAACCAAGTTTAATGTGCAGTGGAGGAAGAAGGATTTTTAATGGATCGAGCAATGGTTCTTGAAGCACGTTGTAAGTACCTGGATTAAGCGCATTTCTTTTTGGCCATTCTCTCTTCCTGTAATGATTTATGCGATCTCTGCTGTCCCATAAACATAGAAAGCATGGAAACTTTGTGAAACCTGACTGTTGCCCTAATATGATGGATATGATTTTCAAGTCTCCACAAACTTGCCACTTGTGTTCTTCATATTTTATTTTCTCTAGGACATACTTCATATTTTCATAACTTTCTTTTAGTTTCGTGGAATGAGCAATTGGGATGCTTGCGTATTTATTTCCACTATGCAGCAAAACTGCCTTTAGACTTTGCTGTGAAGAGTCTATGAAGAGTCGCCATTCACTGGACTTGTAAATATTAGGTTTTAATTCATTAATCAGACTCTTTACATCTGTGCAATAAACTAATGTTTTATCCTCATCTACAGTGAAATATTTTGTAAACTCTTGTTCCCGTTTTCTATAAACAGAAGATTTAGTTCCAGGTTCTACTAATTCCCGCCTCTTAAATTCCGCTGCCATGAATTCTGCAACATCTTTAGAGACGCCAGTATTTCGAAAAAATGGTTTAAATCTTTTTGGTTAAATGGTTTAGGATTCCATGGCTTAACAGAATGTGGAACATACTCGTCTTCACTTTCATCCATTTTACTTTCACTAATTCCCATTGATTCGCTCTCACTGTCATCTTCATTTTTTCTTATGTCGTCTTCTTCAATATCTTTTTCCATAAAATCTTCTTCTACATTCATAAGTTCACCAGCATCACAAATAGTTTCCTCTCTTTCAAATTCATTGGATATATGAATATCTGATTCCATAATGGGTTTTATCATTGAAGAGACATTAGCATATTTTATTTTAGATTTATTTTTTGAGTTGAAGCCACTTGTAATAGTTTTGCAAAAATAGCAGTCATCGCATGACTGTGGTTTCTGCCATATAGTTGGCGTGGTAAATTGTAACACTTTCTTTCCTTTGCTTTTCTTCCATCGATTCAACATCGTTAGACAAGTTCAGCACATCACTTGAGGAACCCACCATGTATTTTCAACAGGTATCTGCATTTTGAAGCAGTCAAGAAAAATTTTTCTATTTAAATCCGTAATAGGTCTGCGGTACTTTGCTACCTGAAATTTATCACATATGTAGCAAAACCGATTTGGTTCTCCAAGGCAATCGTGGTTACTTGAGGGGTTTCTTGTGGCATTATACTCAACACTGGCCAATTTATCCACCAGTGAAGAGCTGCGGTCGTATGATGACGACAACTGCGGGCCCACTTGCTCACCCTGACCAGTCGCCGATACTGGGTTTCCGAAGCCCTGCATCGTAATAGACATATTACTTATATCTGCCATGACGGCGAAACGCCCTTTTCCAGGAACTTTGCCAGAATATACAAAAAATTTATACAAAAAACCGAAGTGAAAAAAAAAACCAGCAAAAAATGTATCCGTTGCCCACCGTCATCACGGGGAGGTGCCCTGGGTGCAGATATAATTGATATATATTCACGATGCAGTGCTTCAGAAACCCAGGGCGACTGGGCAGGGTGAGCAAGCGGGCCCGCAGCCGTTGTCATCATACCACCGCAGCTCTTCGCAGGTGGATGACTTGTCTAACGATGTTGAATCGATGAAAAAAAAGCAATGGAAAGGAAGTTTTACAATTTACCACGCCAACTATATGGCAGAAACCACAGTCATGCGATGACTGCTATTTTTGCAAAACTATTATAAGCGGCTTTAACTCGAGAAATAAATCTAAAATAAAATACGCTAATGTCTCTTCAACAATAAAACCCATTACGAAATCAGATATTCATATATCCAATGGATTTGAAAGAGAGGAAACTATTTGTGATGCTGGTGAACTTATGAATGTAGAAGAAGATTTTATGGAAGAAGATATTGAAGAAGACGTCATAAGAAAAAATGAAGATGACAGTGAAAGTGAATTAATGGAGATTAGTGAATGTAAAATGGATGAAAGTAAAGACAAGTATGTTCCATATTCTGTTATGTTATGCAATTCTAAACCATTTAACCAAAAAGATTTAAATGACTTTTTTCGGAATACTGGCGTCTCGAAAGATGTTGCAGAATTCATGGAAGCGGAATTTAAAAGGCGGGAATTAGTAGAACCTGGAACTAAATCTTCTGTTTATAGAAAACGGGAACAAGAGTTTACAAAATATTTCACTGTAGATGAGGATAAAACATTAGTTTATTGCACAGATGTAAAGAGTCTGATTAATGAATTAAAACCTAATATTTACAAGTCCAGTGAATGGCGGCTCTTCATAGACTCTTCAAAGCAAAGTCTAAAGGCAGTTTTGCTGCATAATGGAAATAAATACGTAAGCATCCCAATAGCTCATTCCACGAAACTAAAAGAAAGTTATGAAAATATGAAGTATGTCCTAGAGAAAATAAATCATATCCATCATATTAGGACAACAGTAAGGTTTTTCAAAGTTTCCGTGCTTTCTATGTTTATGGGACAGCGGAGATCGCATAAATCATTACAGGAAGAGAGAATGGCCAAAAAGAAATGCGCTTAATCCAGGTACTTACAACGTGCTTCAAGAACCATTGCTCGATCCATCAAAAATCCTTCTTCCTCCACTGCACATTAAACTTGGTTTAATGAAGCAGTTTACTAAAGCATTAGATAAAGAAGGGGCATGTTTTCAATACTTGTCAGATCATTTTCCAGGTCTCAGTAACGCTAAAATAAAAGCAGGAATTTTTGACGGCCCTCAAATTCGAAGAATGTTTCGAGATCCTAATTTCATCAACACAATGAACGAAACAGAAAAGTTAGCATGGCTCAGTTTTCAAAGTATTGCTGAAAATTTTTTAGGTAATCAGAAAAGTCAGGAATATGAACAAATTGTTTCAGATTTATTCGATAACTAAGAACGTTTAGGTTGTTTGATGAGTGTGAAATTACATTTTTTGCACGCCCATTTGCAATACTTTCCTGAAAACTTAGGTGACTACAGCGAAGAGCAAGGTGAGCGATTTCACGAAGACCTTATAGAAATAGAGAAGAGATATCAAGGCACTTGAGGTATTAATATGATGGCTGACTACTGCAAGATTTTGGAAGAGAAACTAACCCAGGTGATACAAAAAGATCCAGAAATCCTTTACACAGGTCATTTGAGGATAAAAGAACCCGCTATAAGCGAAAAAGAGAAAATTGAATTAGTTTTTGAAAGACGCAAGGTTTAATGGATGAGGGTTTAAGAGCTGAGGGTTTCAGTTTTCTCTTTTTAAGGGTTTTAAGGGACAGTTAATGTTTTGAGGGTTGATGCTTTAAGGGTTCAGAGTTTAATGGTTCATCGTTCAAGGGTTTAAGGGTTCAGGGTTTAAGGGTTGAGGGCTTAAGGGATCAGGATCTGAGGGTTTAAGGGTTTAAGAGTTCAGGGTTCAACGGTTAAGAGTTTAAAAGGTTGAGGATTAAAGGGCTATGGGTTCAATGTTTAAGGATTCTAGAGTTGGGGATTAAAGGATTCAGGGTTAAAGGGTTCAGGATTAAAGGGTTTTAGCGTTGAGGGCTTCAAGGTTTAGGGTTTAAGAGTTATAAGTTCAAGGGTTCAGGGTTTAGGGGTTAAAAGGGTCAAAAGCTGAATTTTTCGAATTTTTCGATGTAGGGGTGGTTTTCCGTGATTGAAAAAAAAGTAGAGGGAATGTAGTAAATCTCGTTTCGAATTCGGATTCAGTGCCTCAAAGTATGTATAGCACTAGATCTGCAGTCATTTTTAGGCAGTTTGTACTAATTTGCCCAATGTTAAAACCGGAATATTCCGGATTTTTCAATTTAGGGGTGGCTTACCACGATTTAAAAAACACTGAGGGGTGATGGCACAAATCTGCATTTGGATTCGGATTCAGCGCCCAAAATGTGTATAGCTTTAGATGTGCAGTAATTTTTAGGCAGTTTATAAAAATTTTCCCAACGTTAAAAGCGGAATATCCCGGATTTTTCGATTTAGGTGTGGTTTTACACGAGTTAAAAAAAACTGAGGGGTGATGGCGCAATTCTGGCTTCGGATTCGGATTCAGCGCGTCAAAATGCATAAGAGGGGGTATGTCAAGTCTCAGTAACAGATTACTTTTTTTTTGTGTGCCTGTGTAATTAATGGATTTTAATAAAAATTAATAAATATCACAGGCACACAAAAAAAAGTGGTCTGTGAGAGAACACTGACTCTCATATCCTTATGTATTTTGACGTGCTGAACACGAATTCACTGAAAATTGCGGAAAAATGCAGAAAATTCTGGAAAACTGATGTCATGAATATCATCAGTGGTATTCCTAAACCCTTAAACCTTTTAACCTTAAACTCTTAAACCGTTAAACCCTTAACCGTTAAACACTTAACCTTTAACTCTTAACCCTTAAACCTTTAAACCTTAAACCCTTAAACCTTTAACCGTCAAACCCTTAAATCCTTATACCCTTAACCCGTAAACCCTTAACTCTTAAACCCTTAAACCCTTAAATCCTTAAACCCTTAAGCCCTTAACCCTTAACCCTTAACCCTTAAACGCTTAAACCCTTAAACACTTAACCCTTAATCCTTAAATCCTTAACCCTTAAACCCATATTACAGTTTCTTGAATGTTAATGAAAAAACAGTTATTTATACTTTTTTTCGTTTATAGCGAACCCTTTTATTCTCAAACGATCTGTGCAACTTGTCTCTGACTCTTTTAATACCTCTATTTAAAGTTTTTCTTTTTAACATCCAACAGTAGTCCGCCATCATATTTACACCCCACACGCCTTGGTATCTTCTCTCCATTACTTTCAAATCTTGATGAAAACGTTCACCTTGCTCCTCACTGTAATCACTTAAGTTGCCTGGAAAGTTCTCCAAATGAGAATGCAAAAAATGCAATTTAACACTCATCAAGCAACCTAATCGTTGGTAGTTATCGAGAAAACCATTGACAAATTCTTCATAGTCGTGACTTTTATGATTTCCTAAAACCTTTTCAGCAATACTTTTAAAACTCATCAGGCTCATTTTTCTATCTTATTCATGTGATGTATAAAGTTTTGATCATTAAGCATTTTACGGATTTGCAATCCATCGAAAATACCTTCTTTTATCTTGGCATCACTGAGTTTTTCAAACTGCTTACGTAAATATATGAAACATTGCCCTTGTTTGTCCAAAGCTTTTGTGAATTGCTTCAATAGGTATAGCTTGATATTCAATGGAGGAAGAAGAATTGTTGGCCGTTCGATCAATGGTTCTCGAATAATGTTGTAACTACCCGGATTCAGTGCATTTCTATTTGGCCATTCTTTTTGTTCGTAATGCTTCACACGATCCCTACTATCCCATAAGTACAAAAAACATGGAAACTTAGTGAATCCTGCCTGATGTCCTAGTATGATAGGAATGATTTTTAAATCCCCGCAAACTTGCCACTTGTGATCTGCATAATTAATTTTTTCTAAGATGTATTTCATATTTTCATAAGATTCTTTGAGTTTAGTAGAGTGAGCTATTGGAATGGTCGCGTACTTATTTCCGTTGTGTAACAGAACTGCTTCGCATGCGCTGTCGGCGCTCTCGGTACTCTCACACACACACTCTCATGCATGTAGCTATGTTCAGGAGCATAGCATTTACATATATTCCAACACGCCTCCTTAAATCTACAATCCTGAACTTTTTACAATCTTTTTATCTTAGTTATACTTTTGTCTTATACAATCAATTTTAATGCGTTTCTAATTTTCACAAATTTTATCTTGTCAAGACTTTTTGTCAACATATCTGCGAAATTCAAACTTCTATCAATTTTTACAATGTCTATTATTCCGTTCTCGTAGTTTTCATTTATGCAATGGTATTGCACTTCAATGTGCTTTGAGTTCTTAGTAAAATTTCCATACTTTGCAATTGCAACTGCACCTGAATTATCTTCATACAATTTTATAGGTTTTTCAAATTTTACATCAAATGATTCAGTTAACAAGTTTCTAATAAATAATATTTCAGTTACTGCTTCTGACATTGCAGTATACTCAGCAAAAGTTGAGCATTTGGTTACGTTATTTTGTTTATGTGTTTCTCAGAATATTAAATTTCCATAAAGTCTAATTATAAATCCTGTTGTAGATTTCCTATCGATATTATCACCTGCATAATCAGAATCTACCATACAATCTAACGTCTCATATTCCAAATTATCATAATAGGTCAATTTTAATTCTTTAGTTTTATATAAATACTTCAATATTCTCATCGCATATTTGTAGTGCGTTGCATCATAGCAGCTTTGGTATCTACTTAAGCAATTTACAGGATATGTTATATCTGGCCTTGTGCCTGTACTTATGTACAACAATTCACCAATCAAATTTCTATACTTTTTACTCGTGAATTTCGCTTGCTTGTTCTAATTTCAAATTTGCTTCCATAGGAGTGTCATATAATTTTGCGTTTTCAAATTGCAATGTACTTTGTCTGACTTAAGGTCATTTTACTTCTATCTTTACTATAATCAATATCAATTCCAATATAGTTTCCCACTTTTCCTAAATCTTTCATTGAAAATCTTTTCATTAAACATTCTTTAATTTTGTATATCATCTTTTTATTTTTGCAACATATTAAAATATTATCTACAAAAACTAATATGTATATTGGATCTTTGTTTGTGTTATTTACATATAGACAATAATCATAATTACTTCTTACAAAATTTAACTTTTTTATTAATTTGTGAAAACAATCATACCAAGCTCTTGGACTTTCCCTTAAACCGTAAAGTGCCCTTTTTAATTTGTAGACTTTATTTTCACCTGTTTCATAACCTTTAGGCTCATTAACATATACTTCAGATTTTACATGCCCATTCAAAAATGCAGTTTCAACGTCCATTTGCTTTATGTATAAATTGTTTTTACAACAATGTGACAATAAAATTTTCAAGGTTTGCATTTTTCCTACTGGTGAATAAACATTTTCAATATATTCTTGTTGTTGGAAACCTCTAACAACTAGTCGTGCTTTATATGTATTATCACTTTTTCTTTTATAAATCCACTTAACATCAATTATCTTTTTATCTTTGGGTTTGTCAACAATTTGCCATGTATCATTTTTCTCTAAACTTTTTATCTCTGAGTCCATCGCCTTTTGCCATTCTTTATATTCATTACACTTTATCGCCTCCTCAAATGTATTTGCTTCATTTGCATTCACATTGTTTACATAAATACAGTGAGTTACAGGATTTCCGTATCTTGTTACTGGTCTTTTCTTTCTATTAGATTTTCTTGCAATTGTTAAATTTTCATTACTTTTATTTTCATTTTCGTTCTAAAAATTTTCATTGTTTTCATATTCAACATTTTCAAGATTTGTTTTTTTATCTCTAGTTGACTCGAAAGTCAGAATAGAAGATAATAGATTTGTTTCGTTTTCATAAACATCATTTTCAATTTCAGACTCACTCTCATAATTTACTCTATCTTTCTCATCATCAATTTTTTCTAAACAAATCAATTTAGTTCTTTCTTCAACGACTGTTACATGTTTAACATCTCTTAATTTACCATTTATTAAGACTTTATACCCATTATTTGTGTAACCAACTAATACTCCTAATTGAGCTTTATCACCCCATTTACTTTGTCTTTTTACTTCAGGTATTCTTACAAAGACTCTACTTCCTTAAATTTTCAAATGTTTTACATTAGGTTTTCTACTGAAAAATATTTCATAAGGTGTTTTATTTTCTACAGTATTAGCAATTGTTCTGTTTTTTAAATACGCTACTGCATTCATTATTTCTGGCCAATACCCCCTATGTATTCTAGCTTCTCTTAATAAGCATCTGCCAATGTCCATAGCAGTTCTATTATACCTTTCGGCTACGCCGTTTAATTCATGTACATATGGTGGACATGGTAATAATTGTATGCCCTTTTGTCTTATAAAATTATAAATTTCTTTGTTCAAATATTCTTTTCCATTATCGCATCTTAATTTTTTGACTCTTTTATTAAACTGATTTTCAACCAAGTTAATGTAGTCGATGGAACAACTCGCAGTTTCTGATTTATTTTTAATGCAATAAATTCTGCACATTTACTGTAATCATCGATAAACGTTAAAAAATATTTTTCACCACCATAACCCAAGGTGTTATGTGGTCTGTTCAAATCAGTATGGATCAATTCTAGAGTTTCAGTTGCTCTAGTTCTATCGTTCTCAAACGGTTTATTTGACATTTTACTTTCTATGCAATTTGCATAACCCAAGGTGTTATGTGGTCTGTTCAAATCAGTATGGATCAATTCTAGAGTTTCAGTTGCTCTAGTTCTATCGTTCTCAAACGGTTTATTTGACATTTTACTTTCTATGCAATTTGCACATTTCATATGTGCGCTTTCTATTTTTTTCTGGCAAACCATCTAATAATTTATTTTTTACTAATTTGTTTAAATATTGGAAATTTACATGGCCTAATGCCCTATGCCATTTCTCTTTTTGAGTTAATTTTGTGACATTAGTATAAATTTTACTTTAATTCTTTTTTACATAACTTTTCATTTTATATAGTTTGTCATCTTGATATGCAACAGCTAATAATTGCTTCCTCCTAGAGGCAGCTTTGTGATAGTAAATTTTTGAGTTGTTGTAAAAACATGTTATAATTGTGTTCCGAGGTGTTAGGAATCAAAATACATAGTTTTTGGAAAATGTGTGTGTGTGTGTGCGTGTGTGCGTATGTGTGTGTGTGTGTGTGTGTGTGTGTGTGTGTGTGTGTGTGTGTGTGTGTGTGTGTGTGTGTGTACGTTTGGATCTCAGCTTCTACTCGGTCGAATTTGACCGGACAGGTCTCATTTTTTTTTTTGCGTGATGGCGGGTCAAAAATCCGTTTTTTGATTGGAGTGATGCGTTTTCGTTTTTTTTTTTCAAATTTTGGATATTCTCAAAACTGTTTTTTGATTTTTTTTAATGATAGGATCTAGTTATTCGAATCTGATAGGTAGCGTTCGAAAGAGAATTAAAATACCTATATTTTCTAAAAAAAAAAAGTTACTACCTATCACGGTTCTTTTGTTATTAACAAAAACGTGTTTTTTTTTTTAGAAGCTTATAACTCCTAAACTTAACGGTCAATTTTTTTGAGAAAAATTATGATAATACAGAATATAAATAGCTATAATCTGTTAAAATTTGAATACATTCTGTAGGCTAGATTTTGAGTAAAAAATTGAAAAATGAAAAAATCAGTTTTGTATGTCCAACGATTACAAGAGTAAAATTGACTTAATGGCTTCAAAATTTCTTTTAGAGGTAGATTTTTTTATAGTTCTCGGTCGAGTTCTTTGGGCAAAATGATTGGTCCATAAATTTCAGAGATATTTGAGGTTAAAAATTTTTTGACATTTTTTTAAAATCGTTATTTGTCGAGAACGGTCCTATGTATCTGAATGGGGTGGGTGGCATTCGAAAGAGAATTAAAATACCTATATTTTCTAGAAAAAGTTAATTTTCTATCTATCACGGTTCTTTTGTTATCATCAGAAACAAAAACGTGTTTTTTTTTAAAACTCATAACTCCAATGATGTTATCATCAGTATATTATAAAATTATATAGTATTGGCGTCAATATGTAATATGTTTGAATTTTCAAGATTGAATTCTTGAAGAAGATTCACCTAGTACCTCGGAAAAACAGAAAAAAAAAAGAAAAGTAAATATTATATTATACAAATGGGGATAACATTAAATTCAAGGTTTTATTTATTTTTTTTGTATTGATTTTATGCGTTTTTGAACCTAAAAAGCAAGGCTAAATTCATTTTCGCGATTTTACATAATTTTAGAGCAGAGGGGGAGAATGAATTTCTTTACACGATAGGTAAAAAAACTCACTTCTTAAAACATATTTTTATGTAGAAAAACGCCGAAAATCATTCATGTGTTACAAAAATTAATTTAATCTCTAAATTAAAAAAGATTTATATTTTATTTTTAAAAAACGCGCAGTGATATCTACCACTAGGTGATGTGGAATGGGGAAACGTCATGGAGTAGGCATTCGATGATTTTTTTTTAATTTTTAAAAAACCAACCAACAAAATGAATTAAAATGTTTAAAAATTATATCTATTATAATTATGAATTATAGATTATGAATGCATTATATTCTGCATTATTATAATTTATTTGTAAGTTATGAACTTTCTTAAAAAAACACGTTTTTGTTAATAAAAAAAACAATGATAGCTATAAATTTTTTTTTTCTTAAAAAATATGAATCATGAAATATAAAAAATCATTATTATAACTTATTTGTGAGTTATGAACTTTTTGAAAAAAATACGTTTTTGTTAATAACAAAAGAACAATGATAGCTATAAATTTTTTTTTTCTTAAAACATATGAATTATCAAATATAAAAAATAAAAACACGTTTTTGTTAATAACAAAACAACCGTGATAGCTATTTGTTTTATTATAAAATATAGATATTTTACTTCTATTTCAAATGATAACTTTATTTATCAGCTCAAAATTTATATAAATTTGATATAAATAAATCATAAATAAATAAATAAATTTAAAAATTAAAAATTTTTAATATTCATAAATGAATTTAATTATAATTATGCAATAAATTTTTTAAAAAATTATAAGTTTTGTTATTACAAATTAATTAAAGGAATCAACAAATTACGGTTGAGGAAGCTACGGGCCAATGAATTGGCAGCGGTTTTTTTTGTTTTGATCAAATATTTTTGCGTTATTATTTTTCGCTACAATAGTACAGTTATTTTTTGTTATTCTAGAAAAGTTTAATATGTTTTTTTCTGTATCTTTTACATAGTATACATTTTTTATATCAATTTCATTTCCGTTACCATATGTTTTAAAATAGGTTTTTACATTGCCAATTTTGGTGGCTTTCAAAATTTTACCATCAGGTAATTCTACATCTACATGATTTTCTAAGTTTACATATTTTTAAGCAACCACTATCTAATAACCACTTCATTTCATTTGGATTTTTACTTGTTTCACTACACTTGTTCACTTGGGAACTAAACACTAGTGTGGCCCATGTTTGAGCTCCTCTGGAATTGTCGTCGTGATGACCTCTTCCTCTTGATTGATTCTGGTGATGACCTCTTCCTTGGTCACGACCTCTGTAACATCCTTCTCGGTTGACGCCTCGCTGATGACTCTGTTGGTTTCTTTCTTGGTTTCGATGTTCTTGTTGATTGTTGGGCCCTGCGTGCCAACAGTCCTTTTTGAAATGTCCGGGTTTTCCACAAACAAAACATTCCTTATTAGTTTTGGCATTGAAAGTGCTAACTTTTTTCTTTTCATTTTGATTTCTGTTCATATTTTTCTCCTTGATTTTAGATTTTACGTAATCTACTGTTCTTTGATCTTCGGGTATCACATCAATAAAGTCCCCGATATAACTGTAATTAGCTGGTAATGTTTTTAACAAATATCTTATTTTTTCGGACTCATCTAGAGTTTCCTCCAGCTGATTTGAATTCATTCACTGCTTTTTCAAAATATATGAAAAATTCTTCTACTGTGTCATAGTCCTTTGGCTTAATTACATCAATTTTTTCTCTGCACAAAATTTGTAAAGCCGTAGATTTATTCGTATATATCTTTTCAAATTTATTTATCATATCACGAGCATTTGTGCAGTCTTTCACGTATTCTAGCTGTTTGTCGGATATTGTGCTTACTAAAATCGTTCTTGCTTTTAAGTCTTTCTTTCTCCATTCTGGTTCGGTTTTTGCTTCCAATTTTAACCTTACTGCAGGCTCTTTGCACTCCTTGTACTCCAATAGCATCATTAATCTAATTTTCCAACTTGAATAATTTTCTCCGTCGAAAATTGGTATAACAATATCTTCAATTTTGGCTTGCTTTGCTATTTCGATTTCTTTAATTTTTATTATTTTATCGATTTCACTTTTTAAGATAATAATCTTTTTGAGTTCTTTTAGAAATAATTTTCTACACTTGTTTTTTAAATCTTTATCGAAAACAACGTGTTTATTCGCTAACTCACTTTCGTCACTCATATAATCGTGTTTAACCTATACGTTTACTGTATAAACCTCGTGGTGCGCACGTGCTCTATGCTGAGCTCTACGGCGTGTTTCACTCGCCAACTTTAATCCGCTGACATCGCACTTTTTTATCATTATTTTTGAAAAAATCTTTTTATATTTCAGTTGTTTATTACTTTTACTTCATTATTATGTATATATTTTTTAATTTTAATTGTTCTTTACTTATTCTTTTTCACTTCAAACTTCGTGCCGTGTTGACCACGTTTTTGTGACCCTAAGTACACTTTTTCTTTAATCTCTCGTCATCGAACCTTTTTTATGATTATTTTTCAAAAATCTTTTTACATTTCGGTAGCTAACAATTTTTATTTTCTGTTTGTGCATATATTTTTCACTTTTCCGTTTTCCAAACTGATTTTCTTTCACTTTAAACTTTGTGTCTTTCTGACCACGTTTTGGCTTTAGTTATTCTTCTTGTTACATAACTGTTGATTTTTCTTTAATTCACTTTTATTCCATTATTGAATTTTAATACTTGTGTTTCACTTTTATTAACTACCGTCAATTTTCACGTGGCTCTTCTAACCCCACTTTGTTTGTTTCATTCCCCCCATTATCTTTATAGGACTCAAAAGTCCATATAGTAGATAATAAATTTTAACACTTACCAACCAGGCACCTGCTACCATGTTGGATAATTTTGGGGATAATGATAAGTTGAGTTAATATTAATAGTATGTTTATTAGCTACTAGGATTATATTACATTGGTAAGCACGCGTCTGACTCACATGGCTTTCTCGTGGCGACTAGCTTTGCATGCGCTGTCGGCGCTCGCGGTACTCTCACACACACACTCTCATACATGTAGCTATGTTCAGGAGTGCAGCATTTACATATATTCCAACAGATATACGTTTGCTTTCATTTCATTTAGCAGATCTCTAACGTCCACACAATACACTAACCTTTTATCTTCATCGAGAGTAAAATATTTCCGGAATTCTTTTTCCCGCTCTCTATATATGGAAGATTTAGTCCTTGGTTGTGTAAGCCTCGCCTTATAGGTACTGAGGCCATAAATTCTCCAATATCTTCCGATACACCAGTATCTCGGATAAAATTGCTTAACTTCTTCTGTCTAAAGGGTTTTTGATCTCGTTTCTTACAAACTGGAACGTACTCGTCATCGCTTTCGTTTACTTCACGTACGCTGTCTTCGGTTTGCTCGATTTCGGTCTCTTCATCTTCGTATTCCTCAATGTTATCTGCTTCAATGTCATCATCATCTAAATCACTTTCTTTAGCATCTTGGTCATCTACTTCCGTTGATTCATGACCATCAAACGAACTTTCTTCCATTTTTTCTTCATCGGAAGCATTGATGTGTAATTTCAAAACTGGTTTCGTCATTGAAGATACGCTTGCGTAATTTATCTTTGATTTAGTCTTTGCGGTGAAACCACAGTCATGCAAAAGTAGCAGTCCTCGCGTATTTGCGGCCATTTAGTTCGTGTCGAAAATTTTAAAATGTTATCCCTCTTACTTTTATCACATTTAAATTTTATCCATCGATTTAACATTTGCAGACAAGTACCACACATGATTTGTGGGGACCACGTTGTGTCTTCTGGAAGGATCTCTACGCCAAAACATTCAAGAAAAATCTCTCTATTCACATTTGCAATAAATCTTCAGTATTTTTGAAGCTCAAATTGACCACACAAGTAGCAAAAAATATTTCGATCTTTATTACACTTGTGATTTGCGATAAGGCTGCTTGTAGCATTGTACCAAACACAGGCCAAGTCGCCCACCTGTGAAGAACTGCGGTCACATAATGACGATGTCTGCGGGCCCGCTTGCTCACGCTGACCAGCCACCGATAGTGGATTTCTGAGTTCCTGCGTCGTAAAAGATACATTGCTTGTACTTGCCATGACGGATTAAGACTTCCCAGAGATCTTGCCAGACTTTTAAAACAAAACAGGGCAAAAAAAACAAATCTGGGTGAAGGTATAAGAAATGTATCTTTTTTTCACACGTTTACGACTTGGCTTGTGTTTGGTACAATGCTACAAAAAGCCTTATCGTAAATCACAAGTGTAATGAAGGTCGAAATATTTTTTGCTACTTGTGTGGTCAATTTGAGGTTCAAAAATACCGAAGATTTATTAAAAATGCGAATAGAGACATTTTCTTCAATTTATTTATTTATTTCACCAAAATTACATTTACATAGGTAAATCCTATAGAAGTATACGAGATACTTGTACGTAGGTTGGCACAATACTTACAAAACTAAATACTTAAAACTAAGAAATAAATGTAGTAATCTTTAGTTTCACAGTAACAAAGCAAAATTCGTATAAAATGTGTACTCGCACATAACAAATTGATAAACATTTTAATAATTTGTAACATCGTAATGAGATCTCATGAATTTTTTTAATTTAATTTTAATACTATTCTTATTACTAGATAGAGTTTTATACTCGTTTGGAAGATCATTGAAAGCGTGTATGGCTGCCACATAACTTCTCTTATCGCTGACAGCTTTGTTCATTGTCGGTATTTGAATTGTTTTGTACCTAGTGTTTCTCACTGTTTTTATGAATATTTCCTTCAGAGTTTCGTAATGATATAATAGACAAGTATACTTATAGACTTGGTTAATACTTAAAGGATTGTTATCGCCTAGAAAATTTCTATTTATTAATTTAATAATTCTATCCTATTCTATTCTTTGAACTAGGCGTATAAGGGTTTTACCTGATGCACCCCAAGCAATTATCCCATAGTTTATGAGACTATGGTAGAAAGCATAGTAAACCATGAGAAGGGTTTTGGTATTCATTTTATTTCTAATTTTAGCAAAAATAAATATGAGATATTTATTTTTTTTATAATATATTGAACACGTATATCCCATTTCATATTTTAATCAAAATGTACCCCTAAATATTTAACGCACTCGACTCGTTTAATTGGTTGATTTTTAGTCTTAGTAGATAGCTCTTTGGGCACACTGTTACAGTAGAGACCAAAGGTCATATATACAGTTTTATTTACATTCAGTGGCAATTTATTACAAGCGAGCTAATCAGCAACATATTCAAGATATTTGTTCATTTTGTCTTGAACTGACGTCCACAGCGTTGTAACTTGATATGACAACAGTGTCATCAGCATATGACATTATGGTCGCTTTTGGCATATCTTCCAGTAGATCATTTACATATAGTATAAATAGTAGAGGATCTAAGATAGTTCCTTGCGGAATACCAGTTGTGATTAATTTATAAGTGCTTATGTATTCATTAATTTTAACATTTTGCAATCTATCTGAAAGATAGCTAGTTAATAGCTTTAGAGCGTTACCTCTTATTCCACATCTATCAAGTTTCTCTAATAAGATTTTATGGGTCACCGTATCAAAAGCCTTTGCCAAATCCAAAAAGGCCGCGATTATTGGTATGCTCTTTTCTAGATTAGAATAGATTATGTTTGTGAGATAGCTTAAAGCGTCAGTAGTTCCCCTGCTTTTTAACAAAACCATATTGTTTATCCGAGATTATGATACGTTCACTTAAGAAGGCATATAATCGATTATATATAATTTTTTCAAAGATCTTGGCAATGTTTGAAAGAAACGAAATAGGTCTGTAGTTAGAGGTACATGACCTGTCTCCAGCTTTAAATATGGGAACCAGTTCTGCAGTTTTTAATACCCGAGGCCATTTGGAATTAACAATGCATAAGTTGAAAATATATTTTAAAGGTAGCGATTATAAGTGGATATCGTTTTTAAGGTCTCACTATTAATGCCATCTACCCCCCTTGTTTTGTCTTTTATTTTACTGATTATTTTATAAACTTCGAGCTGATTTGTAGGATAGATAAAGATTGTTTTTGAATTAGTTCGAGGTAATTTTATATTTGCATTAGTCGGACGTTTAATTGTGTTACTTAAATTTAAACCTACATCACAGAAATATATGTTCATGTAATTAGCTATATCACATTTGTTATCTAATTTTTCCCTATTTACTGTGAGGCTGTTTATACTATTTCCCTCTTTTTTTTTTCTTAGGTAAGCTAGAGTTTATAAATTTCCATAATTTTTTGGGATTATTACTACATGATTCCACCTATCTTTTTCATGTTTAATTTTAGCATCTTTTATGACCTTATCTAATAATTTGACATAAGCTTTGCAGTCACTTTTTAATGATACATTATCAGTATTGCTTCTCCATAAAGTATACAACGTTTCTTTGGTTTGACAGGATTTCATTATTGCATTTGTGATCCATTTTTTTCTTGGCACTAGACTTTTATTGTATCTTTTTTGTTATTAATTGTTGTAGCTTTATCTGTACATTCCTGTACTAGTTCAATCAATTTTTCTACAGCAAGTATAGATAATATCTCATTCCAGTTAGTACTATTTGCAATATGTATTAGTTTTCTGTAATTTATAGGTTTCAAATTCTGAAAGGTGTCAGTTGATAATGTAATATTATCTATATTTACGAGTAGCGTGTAATGATCAGTAATAGGGTTTGTTAGTTTGTAAGATGTAGTCTCAAAAGTGTTAGATTTAATGAATATATTATCAATGCAAGATCCTCTGTTATTATCTCCAGGTCTAGTAATGCCTGTGAAGCATGGACAATATTCATTTTCTAATAAGTTATTGAGAAATTCCTGATTATTTGTATTATCAGTCGCTTCGTTATTCTTAATATTGCTATGTAAAATATATATGTTGAATCACCAGCAAGAATATGATTTTTTGTATTTTTAATCCTATTAATTTTTAGATATTTCTCAAGATTGTAATTAAATTCAGTTTTTGTTATATTATGACATCTGTACATTGCAGATATTCTTACAAATATGTTGCTTTCAAGTTTTATTTCAGCGCTTAATATACTTAGCTTATCAATAATTACTATTTCAGTAGCTACAATTGGATTATTTTTTACATACATTATAACGCCATCGTTTTGGTTTATTTTACTTTCATTATAATAAATGTTATATCCTATTATTTGGTAGTATTGATAATACTCCAAGTTCCAGGTTTCAGAACATATTATGACACTTGGTTTTGTAATAAGATTTTCAATAAGCATTTCAAGTTTGGAAAAGTTTGCATTTAAGCTTCTAATATTTACAGATAATATAAGATTGCGGCTATTTTTAATTTGCCTGTGTATCACTTACACTTGTTTCTTTCAAAATGAGTTTCTTCATCCGTTGTGGTGTTTTCGTGTCCAGTCTGCTTAGCTACGATGTTCTCGTTCATTAACCTCAGCTTTGAAGGTGATAAGTTGGTCGTCCCCTTTACTGGTGATAAGTTGGAGATCTTCGTTACAATATGTTGGTACTGGTAGTTATCTACTTTACCCACGTGTCTTGGAATAGTGGGCTTGATGATATAGTCGGTGGTGTCGACTAACTTTTGTATCTTACCTAGCAAAATCTTGCATGCGTGGCTATCTGTTGCTATATGTTTCGTATCATAATGTGTTCCATATTTTCTATTCGTATAGTCGCAATTTATGCACTTATTTTGTTTTTCACCATTACACTTACTTGTTTCATGTTTATCTGCGCACTTCAGACACATATGCTCATTTCTGCATTTTGATGTATTATGTCCATGTGTTGCACATTTTCGACAAGGAGCAACGTTTAATACGTCATACACTTTACAATTTTGAGACCCCACGAAAATTCTATTGTTATTTTCTTTAATAAATTTGTGTGTGTCACCTGTGACTTCCAAGACGATTGATTGCAATTTGCTTTTGTTATTCGTATATGAATGTTGTATGTGGCACTTTTTATCAAAGTTTTTGAAATTCCTCAAATTGATATCTTCTTCGAGTACTGCGTCATCCAGTTCTAGGATGTTATCTATGCCATTCACTCTCACTTTAGGGTTTAAAACTTGTTCCTTTTGCACTTCACAGATTACACCTGATTCTCGATTTTTTAATAGATTGAGCGCTGTATTAACGTTTTCTTCTTCTAGACAGGATATAATTAGTTCATCATTGTTTTTCTTATATATTTTTTTTAGCCTGTATTGATTTTTCTTGAATTAAACAGCGAGTAACGGCACTCTCCAAATTTTCCATTTTTTTTTCTTTTTTAGTTTTTTTATAACAATTTTTGGCACACGTTTTGGTTTTGGTTTGGTATTTGTAAGTATTTGTGCATAATTGCTATTAGATATCTGTAGATTATTACCTTTGTAATTTAGTTTTTGTATCAACAGGTTCTTTTTATCTGTTAATTCTTCGTTAAGTTGCTTGAGAATAGTATTTTTGTCGATCAATTCAGCGTTTAGTTGTTTCAGCAAGGTTGTTTCTATTAATAAATTTTGTCCATGCCATGGTTTTCATCGGCAATGGTTTCGTTGAGTGCTTTCTGGGTCTCTTCGTGTATTTCTTCTAATAAGTCTTGTCTTACCAAGTTTTTTGCTTCCAGTTTTATTTGTGCAATGATAATTCTAACCTCTGCTGCCACGAGCACATGGTCAAGTTTAGAGGTTAGGTCCAATTTTGTGTGTTGATCACAAATTATAAATGCATCACTAATCCTTTTAGCTCCATCTATAGGTTTAAAATGTCCCACATGATACGGCGTCTCACATATTATACAAATTAGAGTTTTTGCTTTAGTTTTACTACAGCACTTATAAGTTTTGTTCGAGCTCCCGTCGGGAGGCTCCGTTCCGTCCGACGGAGCCATTATTCATGCATAGAAATTCTTACAAAAGTCACAACGTGGGCTCCAGAAAGCATGTGTAGTAGTTGGCTCCAGATATTCAATCGATGAAAAAAGTTAAAATATGATAAATTTGTTTCATTTTTACCGCGAACAACAAGCAGCAACCACAAGCACACGAAGGCTGTTGCTACTACACGAATGCGGTAAACGGTTTGAATACAAACATTGAATCAAAGATTCAATTACGCAAGCACATCTTCAATGACGAAACCAGTTTTCAAATCATTTGTGAATGCGTCCGATAAAAACAAAATAAAAGAATGTTCTTTAGATGGTCATGAATCTATGGAAGTATATAAGCAAGGTACAAAGGAAAAAGATTTACACGAAGATGACATGTATTGAGGAATACGAAGAAGGCGAAAGCGAGCAAACCCAAATCAGTTCACGTGAAGTAAATGAAAGCGATGATGAGTACGTTCCAGCTGATGAGAAACGATTTCGAAAATCCTTCAATCAAAAGGAGTTAAGCGATTTTATCCGAGATACTGGTGTATCGAAAGATATTGGATTTACGTCCTCAGAACTTATAAGGCGTGGCTTGGTACAACTAGGGACTAAATCTTTCATGTATCGAGAGCAGGAAAAGGAGGTCTCCTAAATGAATGAAAGCAAACGTATATCAACCCAATGAATGGAGACTTTTCATAGATTCTTTGCAACGTAGCTTAAAAGCAGTTCTGTTACATAGCGGAAATAAGTACGCGAGCATTCCAATACCTCACTCTACTAAGCTGAAAGAATCTTATAAAAATATGAAATACGCCTTAGAAAAAATTAATTAATTATGCAGATCACAAATGGCAAGTTTGCGGGGACTTAAAAGTCATTTCTATCATACTAGAACAGCAGGAAGGATTCACGGAGTTCCCATGTTTTTGTGCTTATGGGATAGTAGGGATCGCATGAAGCATTACAAACAAACAGAATGGCAAAATAGAAATGCACTGAATCGAGGTAGTCACAACGTTATTCGAGAACCATTGATCGAACAGTCAAAAATTCTTCTTCCTCCATTGTATATAAAGCTAGGCCTAATGAAAAAATTCACGAAAGCTTTGGACAAACAAGGGCAATATTTCATACACTTACATAAGCAGTTTGAAAAACTCAGTGATGCCAATATAAAAGAAAAAACTTTTTAAGAAATCATAAAACTCACGACTATGAAGAACTTGTCAATGGTTTGCTCGATAAGTCTGCCAACGTTTAGGTTGTTTGATGAGTGTTAAATTGCATTTTTTGCATTCTCATCTGGAGTACTTTCCAGACAACTTAGGTGATTACAGGAGCAAGGTGAACGTTTTCATTAAGATTTGAAAGTAATGGAGAGGAGATACCAAGGCGTGTGGGGTGTAAATATGATGGCGGACTACTGTTAAATGTTAAAAAGAGAAACTTAAAATAGAGGTATTAAAAGAGTCAGAGACCCATTGCACAGATCGTTTGAGAATAAAAGGGTTTGCTATAAACGAAAAAAAGTATAAATAACTTTTTTTTTCATTAACATTTAAGAAACTGCACGATGGTTTTAAGGGTTAAGGGTTTAAGGGTTTAAGGTTAAAGGGATTTAGGAATACCACTGATGGTATTCATGATATCAGTTTTCCACAATTTTCTGCATTTTTCCGCAATTTTTAGTCACTTAAGGTGATTTGCACAAAATCATAGGATAAAAGGATCGAATGGAGAGTGTATTCTTATTCAGCGAGTCAAAATACATGGGAATATGACTCAACTGGATTTGAATACCTTCTACTATTCACTGATGGACTTCATAAATCCAGTTTTCCACAATTTTCCGCTTTTATGATATAATTTATGCAAAATCAGGGACTGATGAAACCAAACGGACAGTGGATTCGTGTTCAGAACGTCAAAATACATAAGGATATAATAGTTAGTATTCTGTGATAGACCACTTTTTTCTTTGTGTGCCTGTGTAATTTAATAATAAATAGATAATAATAATTGAATAGATGACCGACACAAGGTGACTTTGGTGGTTGTAAATTAAGAATTGACTCATACAATTTAAAACAAAGTTAACTTAAAATAAAATAAGATAAAACGGATTCAATTCTGACGCAAAACGTAAAAATAACTCTAATTTGACTGTAACACTAATAAGATAAAGTGCTCTAACTTATACAATAATAGACGTAATGGACGAGTAATGTTACATGTCACCAATTACGGAATGGACATGCAAGGTGTTAAGAACCTACTTCTTAATTATATTCGGCTCCACTACTGATCATATGAAGGTCTGTTACAAGATGCGCAGGACTGCTAATTGACGGTAAGGATGACGGTCGGCGCTACAAGCTGCTATCGGTGACAGAAGCAGTTGCACTAATGATGACTGTTGGTAACAGAAAATTTCAAACAGCAGCAGCCAGTAGAGAAGCCGATAAAAAGTTTGCACTCGCATGCGCGCCATCTTGCGGGGCTGGGAGGTGCGGATTGGTACAATTGTGAGAGCAGTCACCGATTCGGCTACGCGGCGTCACCTTGCCCTGGTTGAACGACGACATACGTATCCGTTTACGTTGCTCGCGCATTAATATAGCCATTAATAATTGCTAGTGGTGGCGACGATCTCTTGAGAGATCAGGGAAGTGCGGCATAGATAACTGAAGGACGTTGGCCTGCCGCTCCAGGTCATCGTGAGAACTCCAGCAGCTGACGACTAGGCGACAGAAGGATACGGTAATCCCTACATAGAGACGTTATGTTGCCCCTCACTTCCAGCTGCAGCACTTCTAAACTCCTTGGTGAGATAAGTAGCCCTCCAGATATTTGATTTTCGATTTTATATAATTATATTCTATTATTCTATATCACTCTAACTTAAAAATCATAACTTTAACATGATTATTCGGCTCTCGTGGTATAAAATACTGTACGACACTAGTGCGTACACTGAGAGAACAGAAAAGTTGGGAGTACCGAACAGAACAAAGTACGTCAACCGGACAACATTCGGTATACTGTACCGGATATTTCGGTAGCCACTACCGAACTACTCCGGTTTGACTATAGTAAACATAACTTCTTAAAATTTTAATAACATAAAGTTATACGTTCTATCTTTGTTTATCTCTAAAAGGTTTACACTTATCATACTTTAGAGTAATTTTGTTAATTAGTTTCAACAATTAGCATAAACATTATAGATGAATTCTCAAATAATAACCGAATATTAGCACATTAATCATTAATAGTACTATAAACAAGATGGTAGGCGTTACTGAACTTTGTCCGGTGGCTACTACTGAATATGCCAATCCAAACTAATTCGGTTCCCTGTACCGAACAGTCCGGTAACCATAACTTTTCTTTTCTCTCAGTGTAAGGTGATTTTTACCGCATAAGACATTTTTCGCACGAGCGAAGCGAGTATAATCACCTTCCACACCCGTGTATTGTAATGTACTATTGTAATGAGGACAACGATCTCTTGAGAGATGGTGGAATTGCGGCAGAGATGACAAATTTGAAATTCTTCTTGCAAAAGGTGAACCTTTAGGCCGAATCCATCTCAAATCGAACAGCCAGAGTACTCCTACCACACCGATCATTTTGGAATCAAAGTATTGCTGTTCTTCTCGAAAAATGATTCGACACGTATTTTTTCATTCTTCGATTGCACTAAAATGTCATCCGGTTGGCAATGACAAAATTTTTTTACGAAATCCTAACTTTCAAATTTTATTTTTCAAGGTCATTTTCAAACAGCTGCCAATTTACGAGTTTTTTTAAGTTTTTGTGTAAATTATACGCGATTTTATTCAGATTAGCGCATTCTTTGATGTCCTGCATGACATTTGCATACAAATAAAAAAATGCATAAGTTATGCAGTTTTTACTAAAAAATACACTTTTTGGAAAAATGCATTTTTTTCAAAAATCCCATGTTTTTTTTTATGAAAATTTAGATGAAGATAGGGGTATTAATACCTATCAAATCGTGTGTGTCGGATATTGTAGTTTTGCCCATAGAATGAGAAAAAAAAATACAATAAAATTTTCATTTATTACGATGGTAGTCAATAATAATCAATATAAACGAATGTTTATACATATCTAAGTAATACATATACACATTCGTACTTACACGCTATAGCTGTTTTTCATTTTTAGGCACGACCGCTGCTCGGGAGAGCCTTATAATTTCACCACAGCGAAAATTGTCTGACTTCAAAAACTAATAATTTGATACAAGAAAAGTTTTTCCCAGTCAAAATGAGTGCGTTTTAAGCGTTTTCTGTGATGTATGTATGTCTGTACGCCCGTATGTACGCAAGTTCCTCGATTATCTCAATGAATTTTCAACCGATTCCATCGGGATCGCGGGAAAATACTCCTCTAATTATACCTAAGTCCTGGTTCTCAATTGAGATAGATCGATGAAAAATTAAAAAAATGCGAGCACAAAGAAATATTTCAAAATATCGATTTTTAAGCTTAATGACTAGAAAAATTAATTTTAAGCTTCTATCTACAGGTGTATCTGCTAAAACTAATTAAAATACACCTTTTATCTGTTGGACACTTTTTTCTACGAGCAATATTTGCCAAGATAACTGCGAAAAACGGCAAAAAAGGTCAAAAATGGACGATTTTCGGCTACCACTTGACAGAATTTGATTTTACACAAAAATGTTTAATACAAAAGTTGGAGATAATATTTAAACAAAACTTTTTCCTAATCTATCACTTTTGTGTAAAATGAACTCCTGATAAGATACACTTATAAAAACGATTTTAAACGCCAAAATATACATAAAATGGACGATTTTCGGCTATAACTTGACAGGATTTGATTTTACACAAACATGTTAAATGTAAGAGTTGTAGAATAATATTTCAATAAAACTTCTTTCTATTTAACATTTTCGTGTAAAATCAACTCCTAATGAGTTAGACTTATAAAAACGATTTTAAACGTCAAAATATACATAAAATGGACGATTTTCGGCTAAAACTTGACAGGATTTGATTTTACACAAACATGTTCAATACAAAAGTTCTAGATAATATTTAAATAAAACTTTTTCCCATTTAACATTTTCATATAAAATGGATTCCTGACCGCTTAGACCTATAAAAACGATTTTTAATGCCTAAATACACCTGAAATAGTCGATTTTCGCTTATCATACAAGAATTTGACTTTCAATAAAACTGTTAAATACAAAGAATCTAGATATAGTTTAAACAAAACTTATTCCCAATTAACATTTTTATGTACAATAATTTCTGGATCATCAAACGTATAAACATGATTTTTAATACCCCAATACACGTATAGTGAATTTTCGCTTATTATTTAACAGAATTAGATTTGCACAGAAGTATTCGATACAATAGCTCTAAATAAGATGGAAAAAATCGACATAACATTCCAAAGATAATATAATTACAAAAACATAATAATAAGATACAAAATTACATTTGATTACAATATTCATTGGGATAAACACATATTACAAAAAGATTTTTAATAACAAATTTAAAAAATTTAATATAAGATTACCCAGCTTAACCTACTAACTATGTTCCCAGGACCTAAGCGATTGAACTAAAAGAATCAAAATTGTGTAATATTATATAAGTACATGTTAAAGGAATATCATATATACAAAAAAAACTTTTGTGTAATGTATGAGCTATAAATGTTGTAATATGGTAAATTTCAATGCATAAAGAATGCAATGTTCTAGCTGACTCAGTCTTACAGCATGTAGAAAACTATTAAATAGTCAAGTCTCACTGGGTAGAAGTCTGCGAAATACACAATGATTTATTTTAATACAATAGATACCCTGAAGTGAGTTCTTACACCCTTACTAAACTTAGAAATTAAATAGACAAGCTAATATTACCAGGGACAACTACCTACCCTTATCGCATTTAACAACACACACAGCACTTATATAATATTTCCCAGTTCTTATTACCTATCCCCTCACACTTTAAAGCACTAACACTCGAAGATCACTTAGAGCTGTAGAAGTTGCAAAATAGGGCTGGACGGTCTAGGCTGGCACTACTCCATGGATGCGAGTCTGCTGAGAATCATCTAACAGCGATCCACTATGTCAGTAGCCACACCACCGAGGAGGAAAGTACTGACAGAGACCGTCAATTGGGTTTCATGTCAGGGATTGCCTCAGCCTAAGGATCAGCAAAGCACATGAACAGCAGATCAGTCCCTATTCTTGGGGATAAGCGAGGAGAGTTGAGCACCTAAAAATCACATATGACTAATAAATAGAAGAATTAAAAAGAACATACCATACAAAAGAAAAGTCTGCAGCAATGGCTGTTGTTCACTCACTGTACCAGCTTCCTGTAACAACTAGAGGGGAAGGACTGGTGGAGACCTTTAACCGCTGTTTCACTGCTGGAAACAGCAACAGCCTGAGAGTAGAGACACAAGCAGCAGCTTAACTGTACAAATAATAGTCACTACTGTAAGAGCCAAACAAGGAAAGTTGAGCACCTAAAAACCACATATAATTAATAAATGGATGACTCAGACAACATTTTCACTCCCAAGAAACAGTCTGCAACAGTACCCGTCGTTTACACTACTCTCGCTGCCACAGATACCTGCAACAAGCGAAAGTACCATCAGCTCACCCATCAGAGAGGTTAGGAACGAGAAAATGCTTACTAAATCTGCTCTCTCAATCATCGACAATCGGCGAACACGATGCAAGGGCGAACACGATTCTCCAGGGCGGCATACTACAGCAGCCACAGTTATCGCTGGGGACGCCGGGAGCCAGACGATTCGATTGTTGACAACGTACACCCTGGACACATGTACGCCACAGCACGCGGCACTACTCAGCAGTAGCAGAAAGCGCGCGCGATCATATATATATATATATATATATATATATATATATATATATATATATATATATCTTATACATACAGGGAGCGCTCGCGGTTGCGTGAGTCGCATGTGTTTTTCCGCTGTACTTGGTGTGCGAACGCAGCCTAGGCGAGGCAGTGAGGCACGGTCACATAGGTCCGGTAAGTGTGTACGACCATGAGCCGAGGTACCTAGCGTAGCCGTTACGACTGCTGCAGTATAAGTATATTCATGTACGCAGGTCGCAGGGCTAAGCCAGATTGCCATTGCCGAATGCATCAGTATTGAGCATTCTCCTTCCGTTTTTCTCCTTTTCGCGGTATTATTATATGCAGTTAGGAACACCCGTAAATCCGTGAGCAGCTAGTCTCCACCTTGTGGATAAGATTAAAACCAAATTTTGTTTTCATATTACATTTTCATAAATAAAAATAAAAAACCAATTATTATAATTATAATAGAAATTATGAAAACTATGTTTTTAATTTTAAATATAACTGCAATCATGGTATTTATATTCAATATTCCCATGCGCGCTTTAATCATATCAATTAATACTTAATAATTTTATATACATCATAGGCTATTTAAAAAGTTATCTAAATATTTTTATACATGTAGAATTAAAACGCAAACCTTCTACAAAAAAGAAGAAATAAATGTGTAAAAGTAAATGGATAACTATTATTTAAATTCTACTGCAGATGTATTTATGTTTATTTTAAATGATAAAAACGATAAATAAAGTATTACAATTTTTGCAATAATAAAAGTATAAGGTTCTTCTGAGCATTGCGGTCGTGTCTATTATGTAAAAACGAAGTTTTTACATAGGGAGGGGGGCGACGAGCGAAGCGAGGAGCAGGTGTGTGTGGGGGCGGGGGGGATGGCGTACCGAAGGCACGCTGGGGGGCGCAGCCCCCCTAGTTTCATTTTCATTTTTCTGTATTTTTTATTTGTATGACTACCTCTGTTTTTATTTTGTTTTGTTTTAACTTTCGTTAGTAAATGATCGGTAGTAAATGATTTGCTGTACAACAATGTGTTTTATTATTACATGTTTCTTTAACCCATAAATAAGTTTTTTGAATTCCCGGATACTTTGGAGTTGTAAGCCAATCAATATTTTTGGCTTTTCTGAATTGTTCTATTTCAACATCTTGTAAATGTATTATTTTAATTGCATCAGTATATTTTTGAACGTGCTCTACGAAATCATGAGCATTTTGAATAGATTTTTCGTGGGACTCTCGAAGATTATGTGAAGAAGCATAATGCTTTGTAAGTCTACCCACACAATCTACAGCTCTTTTGCCGTGCCCAGTAGCAGAGAACAACTATTTTATATCATATGGGGCTCGTTTTAATTTATATAATTGAAAGCGATTTTTAAAGTGGCTAGCGGCACCGTCTGATACAATGGCAATTTTGTTTATTTATTTATTTATTTTATTTATTCAAATTCAACGGGCATGTAGCCCTTTACATATTTACAACTAATGATTAGTTTGTATACAAAGTTAATTAGTCGACAGTTATCGCATGAGGACGCACAGTTTAACTACTGCGAAAATTTATAATGAGATAATAAAGGTAACATTGTATAATAGTAAATTGATTTCTCCTTGCCTTTTCTAAAAAAACAATTAATAGAAAGCTATTTTTAAAAGTTAACGAGTGACAAGTAAGTAGAGGTTCACCGTAAAGTTCGTAAGCGAACTTTTGCGGTTGAGCAAATTTACAAAACGATATGAATTGGCATTTTTGTACATTCAGACGTAGGTCGTTAGTTGTGGTCCAGTCCTGGATCGCAATAAGGTCACTTTGGATAGTAGAGGAGTCCAGGGGCGAGTCTACCGTCTTAAGGGGGCTAGACACCTTTTTTCTCTGAAATAAGAAGTCACGTTTTAATACATAAATGTAAACTAATTATTTCATACTTTTTACATATAAAAGTGGGTATATTTACCTTACCTTAAAACTTTCTCCGATGGGCCTTTTATATGGTCCAGAACCATAGTCATCGATGAAAAAAGTTTTTTCGCTAACCGTAAGCTTTGAAATTTTCCTGTGGATGGATTGACTTCAGATTTGAACTAAATTACTCCTGAATAGTATAATTCTCATATGAGTGTAGGGATTTTTGATCTAATGAGAAAAAAAAATTGTGCTGTTTTTCAAGAGTTTTTTTTTTTAATTTTTTTAAATTTTTTATATTTTTTCATAATTTTTTGATGTAAAAATTTTTTCCGACATTTAATCCTAAATCCCTACACTCATATGAGAAGTATACTATTCAGGAGTAATTTAGTTCAAATCTGGAGTCAATCCATCCACAGGAAAATTTCAAAGCTTACGGATACTGAAAAAACTTGTTCCATCGATTACTATGGTTCTGGACCATATAAAAGGCCCATCGGAGAAAGTTTTAAGGTAAGGTAAATATACCCACTTTTATATGTAAAAAGTATGAAATCATTAGTTTACATTTATGTATTAAAATGTGACTTCTTATTTCAGAGAAAAAAGGTGTCTAGCCCCCTTAAATAATTTGACATCATCATCATATATCAGGAGTTTACAGTGTTTTATGTTTTGTGCAATATCTTTGATGAAAACAATAAAGAGCAGAGGGCCTAGGTGTGAGCCCTGTGATACCCCAGACGTTACACTCACACTCCCAGACTCATATCCACGTAAGCGAACAATCCGCTTTCTGCCAAATAAATAAGACTAGCTACTGAAAGAGGACCCCGTGGACGCCTATGCACAGCTTATGCAATAATCTCATGTGTTGAACAGTGTCAAAGGCTTTCGAAAAATCCAGGTAGATCGAATCCGCCTGCCCGGAGTGCTCCAAGACCCTCGAAATGTAATCAGTATAAAGAAGTAAGTTGGAGATAGTAGACCGCCCTCTGATGAAACCACGCTGCTCTTGAATAATGTGATTAATTAGAATATCAGCAAGTTTTTGAGGGACAATAGAGTCAAAAATCTTAGCCAAGGTATTGATTTGTGAAATGGGCGTATAATTCATAACATCATGTTTGTCACCATTCTTATAAATAGGCTGAATGAAGGAGGTTTTCCATTGTTCTGAAAAAACTCCATGGCTTAGCGAGTAATTGAACATATTGAGCATGGGTTGATCAAGGGAGTCTACGCATCTACGAATAAAGTAATTTGGCACACCGCCAGGCCCAGCACTAGCACTATCACTAGATTTATAGGATTGCCCTACGCACATCACAGATATCGATGCTTATACTAGAAATTAGATTAGGAATACGCATATCTAAATTGAGATCAGCCGTAGGGATAGGGCGATAGACGGATCCAAAGTAGCCAGAGAACAGGTCAACGACTTCTTGGCCTGAGGACGCGACTCTGTCCTCCCACGTTACATTCAGAGAAACTCCACTCGCTTTTCTACAACGATTAACATGTGCCCAGAAGTGCTTAATGTTCCTCGTTAGTGATAACTCAACATTAGCAATGTACTCTTTGTAACATACTTTGGATGTTCTAATGCAGTGGACACGTAAATGTTTGAAGTCAATGTAGTCGATGAGCCTGCGAGTGGATTTCCACTTTATGTGGGCACGCTTTTTATCTATTACAAGACGCTTTAGGTCGCTAGAGTACCACGCAGGGTACATGGACTCGCTACAACGCTTTACAGGTACAAAATTATCAATGACGCCATATAAGGCTTTGTTGAATTGCTCCAGTCGAGTACTGACGTCAACTGACAAGCGATTATCCCAATTTATAGTATTTAAAACATTATTTATCGATAGATAATCCGCCCTTAAAGAATCAAAACGGGGGACATTGACGTCAGCAATCGACCCATAATACAGTAGGAACTTGAAGAAAGCAGGTATGTGATGTATATGTGCGCGGACCAGGCTGTCTTCAGAGTCGATGGGAGAAGTAGTCGAAGGTGAGGCGAAAAGCAGATCCAGCGAGTAATCTTTCAATGGGTGAATGGAAACAGCTGCAAGAGACACAGACACGAGCAAGTTGAGCAGACTGCAGCGCTGATATCTCTGATTGTGAGCTCCGGGAGACGTAGTCAACAAATTCAAAATGTAGTGGATCGTTGAGCCACCTCACACCAGGAATATTTAAATCACCGATCATAAATACTTTGTGGTCTGGGTGTTTTGAGGTTAGTAGTTCCAGAGAGTTGAGATACGTCTGGTACTTGACTAGTGATGATTTGGGGGGTAGGTACACCACACCCAATATCATTTTCTCCTCACCACATTTTAGTCGAAGGAACACTTGTTTGATGTCGAAGTCGATTATGCACTCAACTACTTCTATTGAGTTCCTGACAGCGATAAGAGTCCCTCCAGCTCTCTTGAAATTGCTGTTTGTGGTAACCTGTCAAGACGATACACTGTAAATCCATTTAGCAATAACTCAGAATCAGCAATGGAAGACGATAGCCAGGTTTCAGTGAAGATAAGAACATCTATGGAATGAGAGGATAGTGATATATTGAGGGAGAGATCTGTAAATTTGTTACACAAGCTGCGAGTGTTTTGATAATAGATTGATAAATCATACTTCACCTTTGCTGAAGAGGTTATGCTGTTGAGTTTTTTGAAGATGCAGCTGAGGGAGAAGTCTTATCCACTATTGCAGGAGAATTATTAATATACTTAATCATCTTGGGCTCGTTCGGGTGGACCTGATTATAATCAGTTACCTTCTTGATCATGGAGTGAAGCTGAGCACGTTAAGCAGGTGTTTTGTCTGAAGATACGCCTATATATTTTGGAAGGAGTTTTCTATTCCTGATGACTCCCATTACCTCAGATGAGGACTGCAGCCTCACTAAAACAGGTCTAGGATCACCATTGTTGTTTTCGCTGTGTAGTCTTCTCACTTTCAGTTGAGTCAAATCAATATTGTTTATTTTAGCCAAGAGATTTCTGATATACTCCAGGTCATTAGAGTGAGTTGAAGCCTCTGTAACAGAGCGACGCTGCTGGTCCTCCAGGTCATTAGAGTGAATTGGTGCCTCTATAGCAGAACGACGCTGCTGGTCCTGCAGGTCAACGGTGAGCTGTTGTTCAGGCACTTAGATAATAATAATGTTTTGAGAGCGACGAAGACGATCCTGGATCTCAGCAGCAAGAGCATCAGGCGAAGGGGTCGATGACCTGTACAGGTTAGAGAGAGATACTTCACTGAGAGATGCATCAGGTGTTTGTGCAGTTGATTTTAGCATGATTAAGTCGCTCTCAATAACAGTGATCTGAACTTTCATATTTTCTATTGATTGATGATCCTTCTTCAGCTCATACACTTCAAGTTTTGTATCCTCATATTGTGATTTTAATTCCTCGATGGTGGTGTATACGCTGTTCAGCTTCTGGATGTCATTCTTAAGTTCACTAACCATCTGTCGCACATCCGGGTAAAGGCCACTTTGAATTGTGCACGCCTGGCATCGACAGACCATCATTGGCGTCTTTTTCAACTCTAATACTCTGGTTTCTGATGCCATAAGATTAGCGCAAGATGTGTCAGCGTGAAACAGTCTATGGCATATAATGCAAGGCACAATGGATGAACCGGAGGCGACGTGTTTCTTGCAATTTGCGCATTCGCTCATGATGGAAGGCTGTATTGAAAAATGATAGTCTTACTGTATGCTCACACTTCCACCAGCAAACAGGCAGTATTGAGGTTGTGTGGAGGCACAGATGCAAACGGGGTACACGCGGCTGTATGCGGGGGACACGCCGGCCATGCGGTACAAGCGCCTGTTCCACAGCGAGGCACAAATTCACTCCGAGCGAGTGCATCCGCACTCGACCCTCAAAATAAAATCACCAATACGCACAAATCATCACTCTGAGCAATTCCTAACAGTATTTAGCAGAAATTGGCAAACAAAACTGAATATATGAATAAATAACGGGGGCAGTACTAACTGTGCGACCACTCGGTGCGACCCCTGGCGGGAGAATCGAATCACAACAATTTTCTTTTAAGTAAGTTATAATTTTTTCTACTGCTAGCAAAGCATACGCTGAATCATGTTTTCCTTGAACAGCTTTATTATGAATCACAGCCCAGTTTTCAGCGAAGTCTATTTGAAGAACTAAATGATGTGAGTCTTTTTTAGCACTTTCTCTTTGTGCTTTTATAGTTTTGCTTTGTATATTTTTTACATACATGTGAGTACTAACCTTCATGGTCCAAACCGAAAGTTCATCTTTAAAAGCAGCAATTGATAGTGTTTTTTTAATGAAGTTTCGATTATCCCACAAAGCATATGTAATTTCTTCTGTGCCTTCTACATCTTGTAGTTTTAAAACATGAAACGTAATTCCCTTAATTCCTGGACATATTTTACATTCTTGTAGATAACATAAATCAGATGGCTCAGAACACATTGTTGCATTTATTATATGTGACCGACTTTCATCCTCAACTCTGTGACGTTACTCCCTCTAAAATTAATTGAGCTCGTAAGAAATAAATCATAATTTGCGCACAGAGACAAACTTCTTTGATGGGGCTAAGCAAGACATATTTTGGTCGCAAACTATAAAATTTCGATTTTCCAATTCTCAATTCTGGATTATCATTTTTAAATACTTTATACGTCTCTTTTAAACTTCGAGTAAGAAAACGCTTAACTTTTTTCTCTTTTTTATTGTTAACTTTAATTGTAACAACGTCACATTTATTAGGACTTTGTCTTGAACAATTAAAGTCATCATTTATATAATATTCCATAACAATTTTTTCCATGTTTTCATCAATCGGATAACCTGAATATGCCTCTGGTTTTGAATAAATTCCTTTTTTTTAATAAGATTTCTTGATTTGTTGATCATATACATTATTATTTCTGGAAATAAAGATAAAATTTCATGTTTTGTAAAGTATGAATGTAGTATAGTCAAAATTTTTATTTTTTCTGATACCGTAGAACATTTTTGTAGGGCTAATCCAATATTTTGTGCCCACTCCACACAATGACATAAAGCTGTGGTTGATTCATTTGATTCAACAGAAACGTCATAGAGTGTCTTTAAGTTAGTATCGAGGATTACTAGAAAATGTTGAAATTAATTTTGTCTTTTTTTGGTTTACGTAATTTTCAGTAGATTTTTCACTTGTAAGGTTTTTTTCTTTTAAGTGGTGATATATGGCCTAAACATAATGTACTCATTTCATTATTAAATTCTTCGATGCGTTCTGAAGTACTTGGTAAAAAGTCTTTATCTATACCAACTTCAATATCGGCAACTTTGCAATTTTAAAGCAAACTTATAACAATCGTTACATATACTTGTAGACGTTGTCAAAAGTAAATTAGGATAGCGACATTTCAATGGATGAACAAGATCATCCAAATGCTTGAATCGTATTTTATTCTATATATAGTAGGTTTTCTGATGTCTTCCAAAGAAATTGGGACATTTTATTCTATCTTTTGAAAAATACTCAGACATAGTGGTTGTTTTAATATAATAGAGATATGTAATAAATTTCAAAAAACTGTGTATTGTATTAAAAAATACTACAATTATATATAGCTAAAACCATACAGTTATTGGCAAGTGTTAAAGTCAATGTTCGCCATCTAGCGTACAAATGTATAAGTACTATCACGGCCTGCCGTACCGACGTCGAGTATAAGCCGTAGTTGAAGTAACTCATGCGCGCGAACGCGAGATGGCGCGTCGATGCAGAATCTGAGCTGCATCGACGTGATGACTAGCGGACCGCGGCGAGCGACGGCCATCTTATAGTTCGCTACGGTATTCTGCAACCGCTTTTCTTTTCGCTCCACTTCGTTTCACCCGTTATTAAAAGAAGACTCGTCCGTTCTTTTGAAGAGATGTACCGTGTCAGAGCGCGAATCACGAGAGTTTTGCTCGTGATATACAAAAATAGTGTATTGAAGTACTTCTGCGGTTTTCGCGCGTTAAAGTGCAAAGTTCAAGTGCGACAGGCTAGTATCACCTGCCGCACTCAAACTACTTAGTATCTGGAGGAATTAATAGCACTTTTCGTGTCCGCTCCACCGCAGCATCAAGATTTTTATACCACTCAGGAAGTAAGACCAGACACGTCCGAGACCGATCAACTACTTGAGCCGTTGCTAAATTGGGTAAAAGGTAAGCGTGCACGCATTCTTCCGCGCCGCGTATTAGCTCCGCGTAACCGCTTGTCCAGGCTCGTCGTACCTGGACATCGGCTTCGAGTAGGTGTTCTCGTGCGGTGAGAGCAAGTGCGAGGAGAGAGTGTAGGCATCGGGCTCGCACTTCATCAAGGTTAAACGCGAGATCCAACCACCGGCTTTTTCAAAGCCGGTGAGTGCGCACAACAGGTGCGCACACGTGTAAACCCGCCGTCTGCCCTCTCTCTCAAACTTATACGTGTGCGCGTCGCGCGGCGATCGTGACTGCTCTCACACTTCGTCGTTTTACTCGGTGAGCGCGCGCGTAGAGTACCGCACACGTGAGGCGTATTATACCTCACGTGCGCGGCGTAAATTACCGCGAGCGTGACGTCAGTATCCGAGGCAGCTGACGTGAGAGATAACGTGCTGGCGCACCGTTTAGATAGGGAATACGCAAACCTAAATTCATTTCTTTTATATTTCTGATCCATTATCATACCACAACTTCTTTTATTTAATAAACAATAGTCTTTTATTATTAACATTTAACCTCTCGAGTTATTATTTCGCGACCTAGTCATTTCCCGTTCCTCGTCGCCTCCGCGGTCGTTACGTAAGAGAAAACGTATCGTTTCATCTGAGCAGCCGGCACATGAACCAGTGAACGAGAGGAGAGTTCGAGTCATTGGTGAGAAACAAAGCGCAAGTCTTCGACTTGCGTGTTGCACGGTAAGTAACCAGATTAGGTGAACATTGCACGACGTTGTAACGTCCGTTGCATAATCTGGCTATTACATCTCCGGGAGTTGAACCGAGAGATATGGAATTGAACCGCTAAGGTACGCAGGTGAAACGTGCCTTAGCCCGAAATCCACCCCGTGACAGTACATAATAAGCTCATACAAGTACGCACATATGATTCTATATACCGCCTACACTGTATACTGCCTACGCGTGTGAGTGTGTGTGCGCGCGCGCGTGTGTGTGTCTGTGTGTGTATTACTTTACATATTGTACAAATATCCATTTATATTGAATTAATAAAATTTTATTGTACAAAAACAAAACAAAATAAAAACAAAGGTAGTCATACAAATAAAAAATACAGAAAAATGAAAATGAAAAAATGAAAAACAGCTATAGCTTGTAAGTACGAATGTGTATATGTATATTACTTAGATATGTACAAACGTTCGTTTATGCTGATTATTATTGACTACCATCGTAATAAATGAAAATTTTATTGTATTTTATTTTATTTTTTTCTCATTCTATGGGAAAAACTACAATATCCGACAACATAATTTGGTAGGTATTAACACCCCCTATCTTCATCTAAATTTTCATAAACAAAACATGGGGTTTTTGAAAAGAATGCATTTTTCTTGCAACTTATGCATTTTTTTATTTTTATGCAAATGTCATGCAGGACATGAAAGAAGGCGCTAATCTGAGTAAGATCGCGTATAGTTTACTCGAAAACTTAAAAAGCTCGTAAATTGGCAGCTGTTTGAAAATGACCTTGAAAAATAAAATTTGAAATATAGGATTTTGTAAAAAATTTTTTACATTGCCAACCGGATGTCATTTTAGTGCAATTGAAAAATGGCAAAATACGTGTCGAATCATTTTTGGAGAAGAACAGTAATACTTTGATTCCAAAATGATCGGTGTTGTAGGCATACTCTGGCCGTTCGATTTGAGATGAATTTGGTCTTTAGTGATTTTCAAAGTTACTATAAAATTCCTTCATATATTCTATATATTGTTACGTATGTGAGAAATAAATAAAATGAAGTAAAAAAATAAGCGACTAGCGGGACGCGAACCCACGATCTCGAGAATTCTAATCCAGCGCTCTACCGCTGAGCTAACGTCGCTATGCTACGACGAGTCTTCCACGTTGTGTCCATCGTCGACGGAAGCCTCCGTGACAATATTATCCAAATTTATATTATTCCTATGTGATAAGATATTAACCCGTGTGTTACAAATGTCAAAATTATACCTTCCGATGATTTCTTCGAATAATTAATAAAAATTAACATACATTCAAGATCATATTTTAATACAAAAACTAGTTTTTTAAATAATGTCAGTTCCTGTTAAAAATATAATTATCAACAAATTTTTGAAGAAGGATTTTCTATGAAAATAGTGACTCAATTTTTAGCATTTAGCTAAAGTTTTACTTCTTATGTGGGAGTAAGATATTAAGTTGCGCTTGAAAAAGACTGATTACAGTTTAAGTTAAAATGAGGTTATCAAAGAAATCATCCATCGGAGGATGATTTTGATAGTAAGAAGACATGGTATAATATTTAAAATTCATCTATGTGTTTCAAAATGAAAATACAAAACAAATTTTTCTAATTTATTATTTATATATATTATGCAGTTATAGGTTATTTTATACTATCATGCCAAATATTAAAGCTCTAGCAATCGTAGTTCAACTAGAAACCAATTAATCATTTTTGCTTTTTCATATAGCTAGTTGTTCGCTGACTGCCGGTGTGGCTTTTTAAAATTATTTTGTCCTTTTTCTTCTATCTTATAGTAGTCAGAGCTTCATTATTTAAAGTAGTACGTGATATAATGTTATAATTATATAATATCTGTGTGAAGTAAATCAGAAAAATTTATTTTGGACTTGGACACTGAACTGTTGCAATTTACTTAACATCTTCAATCTGTTTCAAAGTCAAAATAGAAAATAAATTTTTTCTCCCCCCGGGAAGAAAGTACGTCTCCCGCTCCCCAACATTAGAGAGCAAAGTGAGTCGTTCTCTCCCTGTCACGTGACAACACCAACTGACGTCTAACTGCAAACGCATGCGCACAAGCCGACATTTTTACATATACACGGTGACCCATTTTAATCGCTACACCCGGATTTTTCGGATCCTAAGACAGATAGGAAAAAATGATTCAGACAAAAATTGTAGGGGACGAAGGGGGCCAAACGATGGTCCTAACAGCTTTGACCTTGAACTTGACCTTCAAGGTTATTTCAAGGTCAAGTGGTTTTTTTTAATAGGAACACCTATTTTTGACCCCGGATTCGGAAAGAGCGGGAAATTTTACGTTCAAAATCATATTGAGACATTTTTTTTCAAGGTCATTTCAAGGTCATTTCAAGGCCAAATGAAGGTCGAACTCCGAAAAATCCATTTTAAGTCGTTTTTTCCATGAGTCACAGGCTTAAGTGGTTCAAACTGATCGTAGGTTTAATAGGGAAATCCACACACCCAAAACTTTCACATCCTAGTAAACAAATATCAAACTTGCACATCCGAACCCCATTCTCTTCATAGCCTCACATGCTAAACTGTTACACCAGACATCCCCCAGTCCCACACATCTCTACCCCATGTCTGATGTTTGTTTAACGGAAACTTCAAGATCATTAAAGCTTCTGTTGTAAATGTGTCAACCTTACGTTTAGCGCTACCCAGAAACAACGACGTGGACGTAGTAAGGATTGTTTCCTTTGGGGTGCTTGATTAAAGTGAGTCTCCTTGCCTCTCACTGTTCAGGGTGCTTGATTTAAGTGAGTCCCTTCGCCTCTCACTGATCGGGGTGCTTGATTAAAGTGAGTCCCTTTGCCTCTCACTGTTCAGGGTGCTTGATTTAAGTGAGTCCCTTCGCCTCTCACTGATCGGGGTGCTTGATTAAAGTGAGTCCCCTTGCCTCTCACTGTTCAGGGTGCTTGATTTAAGTGAGTCCCTTCGCCTCTCACTGATCGGGGTGCTTGATTAAAGTGAGTCCCCTTGCCTCTCACTGTTCAGGGTGCTTGATTTAAGTGAGTCCCTTCGCCTCTCACTTATGTGTTTATCTAACCTCGAAGAAAATGTTCGAAATTAAGACCATTTGCTTCCAGGCACATAGTCAAACGCCTTTGGAAGTGGCGAACGGTGTTTAGCAAAGTTTGCCTTGGAATGGCAGCGCATGCTCGACGAATTCTGTCCATCATGTCTACTCTTGTGGTGGGCCATAAGTGAAAATCTGGTGATGTAAGATCTGGTGAGCAAGCAGGCCATTCAACCGGACCACCTCGACCAATCCATCTGTTACCATACTGCTCATTCAAAAAAGTCCTGACAATTCGAGCGAAATGTGGTGTTGCGCCGTCCTGCTGGAGCCACATTCTTCGTCGCGTTTCTAAGTCAACATCTTCCATCAATACAGGTAGTTCATCTCTTATTAGCGTTAAGTACGTGTGTTGATTAACATTTTCTTCGAAAAAATAAGGGCCAATCACACATCCATTAATAATCCCACACCATACCATAATACTCCATCGTCTTTGATGGTTTACAGTTCTGACCCAATGAGGATTAACATCAGACCAGTAATGACAATTATGTCTATTCAATTCCCCATCACTTTGAAATTTTGCCTCATCAGAAAAAAGAACAAAATTAAAAAAGTCTGGATCATTTTCTATCATTTGTAAAGCCCATTGGCAAAACACAATACGCTGTTGAAAATGAGCAAACTGTAGCTCTTGGACCAGAGTAATATGATACGCATGATATTTAAGCACCTTCATAATTCTTAAAAATGTACTTTTTGGAAGACCGATTTCCCTTTCGATTCGACGAGCGCTTATCTGTGGGTCAAGATGAATTATTGCCAGAATAGTCACAGCCCGATTATCATTTTCATCATATTGATGGCGCCTACGTTGACGAACCATGTGTCCACCACGAGCTCTTTGAGTTAAACGTCTGATAGCCATAGCGTCAGGGTGTCGTCTGTCTGGATAGCGTTCAGCATAAATTCTTGCCGCAGCACGATAATTACTTCGGCTTTCTCCTAAAGCCAACATCATGTCAACGATCTCGTATGAGTAAATTAAAGATATGAGCTGTAAAAAAATGTCATTGTTTAAAAAGAAAAGTCATAACTTTCAAAAGAATAAAGATACAACATTTCTTTTTTGTACAAAAATCTTGACGGAACAGAAATTATTTGTAAATGTGCCTTTAATGATTACATTATCAATATTAGTATTTCTCAAGTTTGAACGGCAATAATTCACAATATTTAAAATAAAAGCAAGTTTTAGTACTATGTGCAGTTCAAATTAGAAATAATTTAATGATTATTACTTTATTATAAAACTTACAATTACAAAAGTGTGACAATCGGAGTACTTTTGGCAAATACACTTAGTCAGATAAAGTTACCATAATTTAGGAACATTTTTCTTTTTTGGTCGCGACCGTATACGGGCAAATATTATAATTATTAATATTTTTTATACCATTTCACTATTCAAATTTAATAGTAATTAATAGCTGGCTCTGAAATGGCTGACTATCCGCCCAACGAGATCGTTGACATGATGTTGGCTTTAGGAGAAAGCCGAAGTTATTATCGTGCTGCGGCAAGAATTTATGCTGAACGCTATCCAGACAGACGATACCCTGACGCTATGGCTATCAGACGTTTAACTCAAAGAGCTCGTGGTGGACACATGGTTCGTCAACGTAGGCGCCATCAATATGATGAAAATGATAATCGGGCTGTGACTATTCTGGCAATAATTCATCTTGACCCACAGATAAGCGCTCGTCGAATCGAAAGGGAAATCGGTCTTCCAAAAAGTACATTTTTAAGAATTATGAAGGTGCTTAAATATCATGCGTATCATATTACGCTTATGTTAATCAACACACGTACTTAACGCTAATAAGAGATGAACTACCTGTATTGATGGAAGATGTTGACTTAGAAACGCGACGAAGAATGTGGCTCCAGCAGGACGGCGCAACACCACATTTCGCTCGAATTGTCAGGACTTTTGGAATGAGCAGTATGGTAACAGCTGGATTGGTCGAGGTGGTCCGGTTGAATGGCCTGCTTGCTCACCAGATCTTACATCACCAGATTTTCACTTATGGCCCACCACAAGAGTAGACATGATGGACAGAATTCGTCGAGCATGCGCTGCCATTCCAAGGCAAACTTTGCTAAACACCGTTCGCCACTTCCAAAGGCGTTTGACTATGTGCCTGGAAGCAAATGGTCGTAATTTCGAACATTTTCTTCGAGGTTAGATAAACACATAAGTGAGAGGCGAAGGGACTCACTTAAATCAAGCACCCTGAACAGTGAGAGGCAAGGGGACTCACTTTAAACAAGCACCCCGATCATTGAGAGGCGAAGGGACTCACTTAAATCAAGCACCCTGAACAGTGAGAGGCAAGGGGACTCACTTTAATCAAGCACCCCGATCAGTGAGAGGCGAAGGGACTCACTTAAATCAAGCACCCTGAACAGTGAGAGGCAATGGGACTCACTTTAATCAAGCACCCCGATCAGTGAGAGGCGAAGGGACTCACTTAAATCAAGCACCCTGAACAGTGAGAGGCAAGGAGACTCACTTTAATCAAGCACCCCAAAGGAAACAATCCTTACTTCGTCCACGTCGTTGTTTCTGGGTAGCGCTAAACGTAAGGTTGACACATTTACAACAGAAGCTTTAATGATCTTGAAGTTTCCGTTAAACAAACATCAGACATGGGGTAGAGATGTGTGTGAGTCTGGGGGATGTCTGGTGTAACAGTTTAGCATGTGAGGCTATGAAGAGCATGGGGTTCGGATGTGCAAGTTTGATATTTGTTTACTAGGATGTGAAAGTTTTGGGTGTGTGGGTTTCCCTATTAAACCTACGATCAGTTTGAACCACTTAAGCCTGTGACTCATGGAAAAAACGACTTAAAATGGATTTTTCGGAGTTCGACCTTCATTTGGCCTTGAAATGACCTTGAAATGACCTTGAAAAAAAATGTCTCAATATGATTTTGAACGTAAAATTTCCCGCTCTTTCCGAATCCGGGGTCAAAAATAGGTGTTCCTATTAAAAAAAACCACTTGACCTTGAAATAACCTTGAAGGTCAAGTTCAAGGTCAAAGCTGTTAGGACCATCGTTTGGCCCCCTTCGTTCCCTACAACTTTTGTCTGAATCATTTTTTCCTATCTGTCTTAGGATCCGAAAAATCCGGGTGTAGCGATTAAAATGGGTCACCGTGTATATAGTATATTGTGACACGGGTGTGGGAGTCAATGGGAGTCGATTATTTAGCTCGTGTGACTTTTTGGACGAGCGAAGTGAGTACAAAAAAGTCACATGAGCTAATTAATCGATTTACGCACTATTTCGAACAGTATTTAATACCACAAACGCCAAAAAATCATACCAAAGTTGTGATTTTGAGGTTAGAGTGGTATAAAATATAATAAAATACAAATGCGAAGAAGGGCCATTTACATGATTTTATTAGTTTTATTTGTTAATAATAAGTAATGTTTATTCATATTTTAGAAAACCATTAAATACAAAATTAATGAAATACAAAACATTAATGTAGTTAACATTCTAATGAACAAAATATTCCAATTTCTTTGGCATTAATATTTAACTTGATAATAATTATTATAAATAAATATAATATATATTTATTGTTTAAAATCACAATTTGAATAATTGTTATTAACTAAATGATGTATTACACAATTATGAAATTGAACAAACGAAGATTTCAAAGTAACCTCCTTCATTGCACTATCTTCTTTATTCAAATATTCAGCATTATTAGCACTATCTTCTTTATTCAAATTAGCATTCTTAATGTCTTGGAAGATAACTCTTTTTTTTGTAGTTCTATTAGCTTGATATGATGAAAAATCATTAGTGACTTCTACATTTTCTTACAAAACTTTTTCGTAGATTTGAATCATCTGTCAGTTGAGCATCATCGATGCCATCAATGTCAAAATAAGGATATTTATCCGTATCATCTGTATGTGCATCTGCTGAAGTAGCCGCTGACACATTAGTTGCAACTATATTATGAACTGGTGAATTCTGCCACCGTACTTGACTTCCAACCACCTAACTGTTTAACGGTTGTTAAATTAGCACCAGAGTTGGCTAGTAAAGTGGCAGCTGTTCTTCGTAAACAATGTCCTGTGTATGTTTCTGGGTCCTTCAATTTCAAAAACACAGCAATAGCCTTGGGAACTTCACTGATTTTATTTTTACCTATTACCTGTCTTGTACATACTCCATCTCTATATTGCAGGAAAAATCTGTCAGTAGTTAAACCATTTGGCCTCAGTTTGATGTAGTCCTTGACTTTGCCATAAAGCTCTAGACCAATAACAAAATTTCTTGGATAGTAATTCTTCGTATCTCGTACTGTTACTATGAATTGGTTTCCAATGTCTTCTATATTACTCATATTCATATCGCATATTTCTTGACATCTCATTGCACCGCATATCCCAAAAATAAGAATAACCTGCAATACATATGAACACTTTATACATTTATCATAAAAATTAGCTACCTAAAAGACAAATTGAATAATGTGGAAATACCTTTGAACGTCCCCATCGATAACTCAAACAGCCGCAGTAGTACACGCGGACAATCGTCTTTACGTTAGTATCGAAATCCATGGTCGCGTTTTTCCAGCATTGCTTGATAGTGGCGCGATAGCCTCGTTTTTGATTCGAGTAATCTCGAATAACTTCTTGCTCAACCTATATGGTTATGGCAAACGGTCAAACAGAGAAAGTAGTAGGGGAAGTAGATCTAACCTTCACAATAGATGGAGAAGCAATCACGACTAAGATTAGAGTGTCGAATTCTCTTAATTATGATATTATCTTAGGAATGGACCTGATGGAGCGCCTTCAAATGCGAATTAATTTTTCAGAGCGAACTTGGTATACTCCAAAAGGTATCATTCACTCGTGTTACCCCAAAAGTCAAAACCCTAGTACCGTTTATGCAGTAGCAGCCGTTGATGGAGTGGCAGAGTTATCTCAGGGAGAAAGAATCCTTCTAAGAGTTAAATTAGATCCATTTCTCAAAACTACAGAGGGAGGCACGACTGCTGCACAAATAACACCTCACAAGATCGATGTGCAAGGCCATATACCAATCAAACAAAAATCGAGACGTATTTCGGCAAAATTATTAGCAGCTGCCCACTCAGAAGTGGTCCGCTTGTTAGCAGAGGGGATAATCGAGCCTTCTGAAAGTCCATGGTGTAGTTGTCCTGTCATCGTACCCAAAAAAGACGGGGCCATTAGGTTCTGTATCGATTATCACCCACTTAATCAAATTACCAAAAAAGATGCATACCCTCTTCCGCATATGGATAGCTTATTGGATAATTTAGGAAATGCAAAATACCTATCGAAAATAGATTTAAAACAGGCATATCACCAAATACCGTTAGAGGAAACTAGTAAAGAAATCACGGCATTCGCGATCCCTGGCAAAGGCCTTTTTCAGTTTACGCGTCTCCCGTACGGATTAACTAATGCACCAGCGAGTTTCCAGAGGGCGATGGATAATATTTTTGGGCCAGAATGGCAACCTCAGGTTTTCGTCTATATGGATGATATCATCATCGCCACGGAAACATTTGAAAAACACTTAGAATTACTAGAAAAAGTCCTATCGAAACTAAAATCAGTAGGGTTACAAGTGAATAGTGATAAATGTAACCTTTGTTGTTCCGAAATTAGATATTTAGGTTTTGTAGTAAATAAGGAGGGTTTGAAAACAGACTCTGACAAAATAGCACCCATCTTGAACATTCCACCCCCTAAAAATTTGAGACAATTACGTAGTTTTCTAGGGATGGTAACATGGTATGCTAGGTTCATTCAAAATCTTGCGGAGTTAAAAGGGCCATTGAATGACCTCCTCAAGAAAAATGTTCGTTAGTCTTGGGAGGGGGGGGCAGCAGAAGGCCTTTGATACATTACGCCTTCTGCTCACGCAAGTTCCTGTACTGGCGCGCCCTGATTTATCGTTACCATTCAATCTCCAAACCGACGCGAGCAACCGGCAGTTAGGAGCAGTCCTTAGCCAAGAATTCGCGGACGGAGAACACCCTATTGCTTTCGCTAACCGTTCCCTAACTAAAGCAGAAAGGAATTATACGGTTACAGAGAAAGAGTGTTTAGCGGTCATCTGGGCAGTAGAGAAGTTTAGGGGTTATTTATTAGGCGAAGAATTCACGGTCATAACGGATCATAGTAGCCTCAGATGGCTTCATAACCTAAAAGACCCAACGGGGCGTCTGGCCAGATGGGCTACAGCCCTTCAGGCTTATAACATGAAAATCGTTCATAGGAAAGGAACCCTACATAAGGTTCCTGACGCACTGTCGCGAGCTTTTGATGAGGAAATAGATGAAATTGCCGTGATAGGGGTAGCTGATCCAGGTGAATGGTATACGCGTCGTTATAACTCGGTAGAAACTGACCCATCTAAACTTCCGGATTGGAAAATAGAGAATAACCTCCTGTATAAACACTGCCCTAACAAGATTTTCGATGATACTATTGCCGACTTAGATGGGTGGAAACTTGTCGTCCCGGAGGCAGATCGAGAACGAGTTTTGTTCGAATGCCACAACCCTTCCCATGCAGGTCATCTCGGAGCCGAGAAAACATATAGTCGAGTAGCACAAACCTACTTTTGGCCATCGATAGCTCGAGATGCGGCTAAATACGTGAAACAATGTTTAGACTGTCAATTGCACAAAGTTTCGCAACAGGCTCCATCAGGTTTAATGGGGAGGCGTGAGGTCGAAGGGCCATGGCTAGTTGTTGCGTCAGATGTTATGGGGCCCTTTCCACCTAGCAAATCTCAGTATTATTATGTTTTGGTTTTACAAGACTTGTTCACTAAATTCGTTGAAGTCAATCCCCTTCGTAAGGCGAATGCTCAATTGATCGCCAAGGCTTTCGATGAATTGATCGTTTTTAGGTGGGGATGCCCGAAATACTTAGTCACGGATAATGGGACGGAGTTATCAAATAATCTTATATCGTTGCGTTTGAAAGAATTGGGACTCATTCAGACTACTATCCGTATCATGCTCAAGCCAACCCTATGGAAAGGGTGAACCGAGTACTTAAGACAATGATGTCGATATTCGTGAAACAGGATCACCGTGATTGGGACATCCATTTGCACGAATTCGCGTACGCTATTAATACCACAGTGCATTCGTCGACTAAGTTGACCCCTGCTTTCTTAAACTATGGTAGGAGTCCGCGCCCCATCCCAAACCTGCGTCAACAGCAGGAGGCTGATGAGAGTGTAGAAATTGGTGATTCGATAGGGTGGGCAGATCGACTGAAACGTCTTCCAATTATCTATACGCTGGTGCAGAAACATTTAAAGCTTGCTAATGACAAGCAAGCTAAATATTATAACAGACATCGTCGTGACGTAGCGTTCGTAGAAGGTGATGTAGTGGTGCGTAGAAACCGCGTTTTGTCGGCAGCGGCTCAGAACTTCGCTGCCAAATTGGCACCGAAATTCACCGGGACCTGCATAGTCCGGAAAGTATTATCACCAGTAGTATATGAATTGGAAGACGTGGAAGGTCACCGTATGTCGAAGGTGCACATATCCGATCTGAAACCCTTTGTAGAAAGCAAGGTAAATACCCCGATACCTTCCACAGAACAAGAAGTCTCCAGACCCGCCCAACGCAATGATGCTGGGAAGACGAAGAGGCCGCGGGGGAGGGGTTGTCCAACCCTTACGTCGCCCAGGGGAGGCGGACGCTACCACCTCAGGCATTGGGCTGTTGGTGGATGTCCCGAATAGGGAGCCGCCGACAGTGATGCCGGAAGGGGAGGGGGTCCTTCCAACTGGTTCGCCTCCGACCATCGTAGGCTCGCAGCCGTTCGCTCACCGTGGGTTGCTGGGGTTGCATCAGCCTCTTCATCCGGAAGTCGTACATGGCCTCACGGCCACGAGTGGGTTGCCGCGCCAGGCGCCCACACCTATTGAGGTTGATGCACCCTTGGCACCCCGGGAAAGCGACCCCTTTGAGGGGCTGCTGTATGATCCATTGGAGGGCAATGGGTCAGTATTCGGAGGCGGGCTGGGAGGTTGGAACCAACCACCCGAACCACCAGTTTCGACCACCAGCTCGACCGGGACCGTGCCCAAGCGACCCAGAGAGGCAAGGAAGAAGACGAGGGAGATGGCCACGGGAACAACGCCACCAGCCGCTACGAAAGGCGGGGGAAGAAAGCCTCGAGTGACTTTAGAGGAAAAGGATATTGTGTTCCGCCACGATCGCGCGGTGCAGACGGCGATGGGCGGAAACAGCCTCAGCGACCTCCCCAAAGCTGCTGGACCTCCGGTGACGCGCAGTGTGTGGGAGAGCCAGTGGCGGCCACCCCGTCGCACCATTGAGGACCCGTCAACTAGTTGGTTCTGACGACGGGAGGCTGGACTAAGGGAGGAAACTCAGCGGCAGATGGAGGAGGCTAGAGCACGTATAAATTGGGAGGACGTGTTCAACTCCCCCACGGCGATCGACCGGGGTGAAGTGGAGATGTACCATCGGTTGGGCGTGCTGCATTGTTCCCCACTCGAATTGCGTGAAGGGGAACCTCCCTCTGTCAATGAGTCCCCCGCGTTGTCGGTAGCCTCCACTTCCGTCAGTAGTATTAATAAGTCCGATCGGTGTTGGAACTGTCTGTAGACGGGGCATAGGTATACTCAGTGTTCTCAGCCCCGGCGGGACGTATTTTGTTTCAGATGTGGGAGGTCCGGCGCAAACACAAAAACGTGTCCTAGTGAATATTGTCGGAAGAAGAGGGAGTGTGCATCGAGGGCCACCCCTCAGTCGGCTTCCTCATCTGGACGAAACGCGCCTTCGTCCGCGGGGAGGCGCTAGGACTGAGTCTCCCCACTTCATCTCGCCTCCTGGGAAATTTATCGAACACCCCTAACTTTATCGAAACACCAACATTTACCGAAACACCCCTAACATATCGAAACTCTTCTAATTTATCGAAACACCCTTAACTTTATCGAAACACCTACATTTATCGAAACATCTAAACTTCTCGAAACACCCCTAACCTTATCGAAACACCGAATTTATCGAGACACCCCGAATTTATCGAAACACCCTAACATATCGAAACTCTTCTAATTTGTCGAAACACCCATTATCCCGGAATTTACCGAAACATTCGGATCTTGTTGTAGTTATCAAGGAAAATCTGTCGTTGGAAGACAAAGGTTTATATATTTTTTTTCCCTCCTCGTTTGTGGTCAGGAATCTTGTCTTCGAAAAAGAAAAAGTAACAAGTGATTGTTACGTTCTTTCACTCCTTAGTTGATGAGTTGAAAAGAATTCGGGAGGGACTTTCCGAGTTAGAGGAAAAACCAAACTCGCTCTTAGCACATTTGTCGTCGATGCTAAAAGCTTGGGAAAAATGTCGGAGATAACGCCTCGAAGTTGTCTCTGAACGGTGTCCTTTTACCTCTAATATGGCACCCCTCGCACCATCGTTGGTGCTCAGGGTTCGCCCAATAATTTATAGTCGTAGAAGCAAGAAATTCCTTCCTGCAGAAATATTGACTCAGAAAACCCTTGATTTAGAATTGCCATGGATAACAAGGATAGAGTTAATAATGGTACCGGACCACAGTAGTCAAAAGAATAGTAGTCATTGTTAGGGCCAATTAGAAATCTCGGCACAATTGTTGTTGGTGCGGATAGGATTGGTAGGTGCCATGATAGACACTACGGTCTCGTGATCAAAATGCGCGTAGCAACTCAACCCATTTTTATCGAAACTCCCTTATTAAAGCTCTTGATAGAAAAAAAATCAGGACTTTTGCACAATTAGCAGGAATTTCCCGACTTGTGCAAGAACTCCCATACCATTTGTTGCCACTCTAGTAGTAGGGGTCTGATTACTACCGTTTGTCGAGGTAGCAAGAGGGTTGTGAGGAGCATATGGGTGAGGGGCAGAAGGTGAGTAAAGACGGACTGAGTTACGCCACATGGCTACGCATGAACACGAAAAACGTGCATTAACTGTAGTTTCAGCATGTATTTCAAAAGGCTATCTCCCCGTCGTAAAACAAATTTGTAAGGCCACTTACCAGCTCAAGAGCGTATTATTGCGTTGAATGGACAAGAAACCATTGTCCACAAAAAAAAAAAAAAAAAAGAATTTTTTTTTTGTCGTTTTTTTGTATAACCGTAGTAAGTTACATCGCTGGCGTAAACGGAACAACAAGCCATTGTTCAAGTTGCCAGCTATTTTTTGTGTTTGGAATAGAACTTCTTTGCGTACCCTAATACTTTTGTAATTATAGCGAACAACAAATTATTGTTCGAGTCGTAGATCATTACTTTTGTTTGTAATAATTTTTTTCTTTTGCGTCATAAAATATATAGGGTGTAGCATATTCTTTGGCGCAGGAGAATATTTAGTTTGTAATACTTTCTTTTGCGGCGTAGAATACTTAGTTGGAAACATTTATTTTCGAGTAGTTGCATCGAACACTAGATTGCGTTTCGATAAAATTGTTGTCGAGTCAATTGCCGGCTACGGTCCAATCAGTATAAAACTGTGTTACGAATGGAGTGCGAATGCGAGCGAATCTTGCGCGATTGTAAGAGCGCCTAGCGTTAGAATAGGAAGCGTTTCCGTACAATCGATGTTGTTAAGTATGTAAGTACGGTAGTCACGAATCGCGTAGATATTGTAAAGTGAGTATTCAGGATTTAATTTTTTTCCCGTGAACCGCGAGGGCGCGCTTCGGTCTTGGGAGGGGGAGTTTGTAACGCTCGTTTTTGAGCATTATAATTAGTGACAGAGAAATACGGAAAACCCCAGCTGTGGCTGTAAGGGCTCCTTTCTGGCTAACCATCCAGAATAGATAAACCTAACTCAAGAAAATGAATGCTTGACAGAAGAGGGCCCAAGCAACCCATGCGAAACCCTAACTAACACTGTTACCTGTGAAGTCTACTATTGTAGCGAAGACAGCACCCTTGTAGAGGAGCATTGCGAGCTCCTCGTGCTGAAACCATGCCCTGCTCCTGATGAAGATGACGATGTTCCTGCCATCCCTTATGCTGGTACGTGCTGTTGCGGAGTAGGTGAGCTGTACTCACTGCGCACTGGTATCTTGACATGTGTGGAGGCGGCTGCTGATGTGAACCTGAAAGAAGGAAAATAGAATTAGTGTTGTAACGAAAAGGACACTTTCGAAACGACACAAGCGATAGAAAAGAGAAACAGGATACAAAATACATTAGATGCCAGGAGTATGTGGCGCAGGAGCGCCACTAGCTCCGTTGTCGACTCTGTGTATGTACTTCTGCTGCTCACACCTGTGAATAGGTAAAGATGAGGAAGTAGGTGCATAAGAAATAATAAGGAGGAACAATATCTACCTTCTTTTCCATTAAGAAATGCCTCTGGATGCTCACACACTAGAAGAAGGCGGAACTGCATGGAAGCAACGGACTCCTCTGGGTGAACAGCTGCACCTGGAGAGAATGTGCTCCACATCAGCCCTGCCGTTCGTCTACTTGTGACCTGCAAAAACACAAGACTGAAGATTGGTAGAAGATCAGAAGGTAACAAGAGTAAATCACTGATCCTACCTAGATGCATTGATACTCTGGATCTGAGGGAGCAGATGAACCTATATCCTCCGGTGTCGTGTTGTGTACCTGCCGCCACGGAGAGTACAGCCGCTGGAGGCTCCGCACACCTTGTGAGAGCTTCATTCGTCTCGCCATCCTTGATGCACGCTGCGTCAACACCAAGTTGTCGTCGTCGCCACCGTCGTGCAGAACGCCGGGGCAGGCGCGCACGTATACACTAGGCCGCGCGCTGCCGTCACATGCGTCATGGGTGAGCGAGAGAGAAAGAGAGAGCGTAGTACCCGAACAAGAACGAGTGGTGGCGCTCGCTCGCGGGGGCTTGAGGGCTCGTTCGGTCGTCGGAGTGTGCGGCTCGGCCACTCCATTGTGGACCGTAGCACGCGCTAGCAATTTGCTTTTGCTCCAGTCCGTTGTACCTCGTAGCTGTTTAATAGTGAATTCGCGGGGAGTCGCCTGCGCCGTAAGTTCTGCCGTCGGTGACGGTGTGTGCCGGCGCCGAAGCCTTGCAGCCTCATCCAGACCACACCGCATCTGCTCACGGAGACAGCCCAGCTCAGCCCTGCCTAGCCGCACTGCCGGAGCCGTGCCTGCTCCGCGCCGAGAGCCCCAACGCCGCTGTCCAGCCAGACAGCCCCTACTGCCGCCTCGCCGGCCCGTCGTCGTTTTCGCCACTCGTCCCAGCCTCGAGCTGGTAAGTTGTCTAGGCCGCGGCCACGTTGTTTTCGGCTCTCTCACGTCGCGCGCATCGACTCTAGGCGTCACCTAGAGCCGGGTAAATTCATAGTTTTCTCGGGTCTTCCGCGTACTATCGAAACCTGACGAAACTTCTGTAAAGCACTCGCGTGCTCGCGCTTGAATTTGCGTCCCGCCCTACCGAAACCGGTTAGTCGTCGCATCGTGTTATATACATACCGAAACCTAGGATTAGTTAGATTGCTGGGAATGACCCAGCTGGCGCTCAACATTTCGATTAATTATACCTCACGAATTTTGATGTTCTGTTCTATTTTTACGTAATAAATGTCCAAGTTTACTGTTACTTGCGGTGATTGATGATTTAACGACCTTTACTTGTCCATCTCCTTTCGTTTATCACTCATTGAAAATACGAACTCATATTTGCATGGTTAATTTAATATTGACATTCATCATCGTTGGAGAGATTTCTTCGTGACGCCGTACCATGGATAAATCGTAAGTACACCGTTACAATATATATATATATATATATATAGTGTATCTATTTATATATCTATTTATAATCTATCCATTAATTATTTAGGTCATTTTTCAACTTTAATACCAAATAAAAGTACACCACCTTCATCTTTTGCATCAAACACTGACTACCCAAATAATAACTTAAGATGACTTATGAGCATGACAGGCGAGCCAAAATGTAATGAATTGACGGAATCATACACGGTTTCCTTGCAAGACAACTTTGATATTAATAACGAAAATAATGAAGGTAAATTATTAATAATAAATTATATTATTATTTGAATATTTTATTTTTAATGTTTCAAAAAGAAATTATAAAATTAAATTACTAAATTTGCGAATAAAAATACCACTTAATGTGTCTTGATTTTTATATCCGTAGATTCAAAATATGAAAGTAAAAGCAATTACCCTCGGAGTCGACATTTGTTCGTTCTGATTCTCAAATGACTTATAATTCTGATCAAAGCTTTATCGAGTATAATGAAAGTTACGGTAAGAAATATACTTTTTATGTAAATTTATACATTTGAACGTTAATTATAGGTTTTTTAATAATTAATTCCTTTTTGCATAACATAGATATGGAAAATGAACATGAAAATCAGCCATTGGAGGAATCGATATTTATAACAACTGTTACCGAGATATCAAACGATTTAGGTGGAAATAAAAATTTTCTCATTGAAAATGAAAACAGTTCCAGTAAGTAATTAAGTACGCGAACGTGAAGATAACCTAAACCACCTAAAAGATAATCGAGAGAAAGAGGAACATTTGACTCGGTTCTTATAGTGGTATAACAGAGGTGCAGTCAATGCTTGATCTGTGACTTTGAATTTTTCTCTTTCTTTCCAATATGACATAGATTTCCTTCTTAGTTACATTATCTATAGTATCTCTAATATTTATATATAATATACACACAATAAACAAAAAACCAAGAACTAATATCAAAAGCTACGTTTCGTTACGATTAATGCACTTATTACTACCGTTTTATTAATAATCTATACATAATCTATTAAATATATAAAAGGTCCATAATTAATAATCTTTATATTGGCAAATCCACAATACTTTTAACTATTGCGAGTATTTTTTTTCAAGTAATTTATTGCTGCTATAAGCTTGCTCTGCGAAGCACAGAAACAAGGCTGCGCTTTGCATTGCACACTCATATCGATTACAGGACTTGTTTTCTAGTTTACAGTGAAAATTTATATCCAATCTAGTTTCTGTGCTTCGCAGGCCAAGCTAATAGGAGCAATAAATTACTTGAAAAAAAAAACATTCGCAGTAGTTAAAAGTATTGAAGGTTTGCTCATATTTATGTTGAATGAATTTCATTATAACAAAATTTAATGAATTTTTATTATTGGTTGGCAATCTATGTAAATCGATTGTATCTTAACGTTTGTTGAATCATGTTGATATTTATAATACTAAATATTCGTAAAAATTATTTTATTTTGCAATTTTTAGATTCTTCTGCTGTTAACTGTATTTTCTTTGATGACGATTCGTGTACTAAATTAAATAAATGTGATAAAGTAGTTGAATACAAAATAGAAACTAAAAAACGAAAAGTAAATGTCGACGCATCGAAAAGAAATGCATCTAAAAAATCAGCCAGTTATGGAACATCTGGAGTTTCAGCTTGTAACAGGAGGCCTGGGGAAATCTTTTGTAATTCCGCGAACCGAACCCTAGAACACGGTGCCGTCGAGTGCTACTTCTACGCCGAGCACTCGGGGTTGATGTTCTCTGGATCCCTGTTTACAAATGTCGAGTTCACGATTGAACTCGACTTTTCCGTGTGCCGGAAAGGGTTAATACTCGCGCTAGCTAGACGCGAGGCGCGGCCACTCAGAATGATCGTCGTCTCGGTTCGACGATCCCGCGGAGGCGGCGGTATCCGGGAGAAGGTTAGGTTAAGGTCGATAAATGAAGAATAGCCTCAATTACTTCACAGAACAATAACAAGGTCTATTCTTAAATTATTACAACATAAACGCGTCGCGTTGCGCGCCGACAAGAAGACGTGATCCGCTGACGGCGCGGGCGGATCAATGTATTTATTCTCGCTGGGACGGTGAACGCAACACCGGCCGCTCGTCGCAGCGAGCCGAAAATACAAATAAAACGCTGCGCGGAAAATACTCGAAGAGTCTTACCGGGAGGGGAGTGCACTCCCCTCGTCGCTCGCTCACGAATCCGCTCCTGCGTCAGGCCTTATCCTCCGGTCGACTTCGGAGTGTTCAGGCCGAGTCTTAACGTCCAGCGTTCACCTACAGGCTCGGATTGCTCACGTGCGCTGCTCTTCGTGGTCGGTATGTGGACTGGCGCTGCGCTGCACCGGTGAGGACGCACGATACCGTTTTCTTCACGGGCGATCAAAATTACTCGCGTACGCGCGGTTTGACAGCTCGAGAGAATCTGATTCAAAAATGAATCCTGCGCGACTTTGCAACGGTCAAAGTCGCGCCTGCCCCGCGCGTAGCTAACGCAAATACATCGTCCGAGCGATGTCAACACACGCTCGAGATACACGAATTCGCGGGAACGAGAGCCTAACGGGTTCGATAGAATACGGAGGACCGAGATACTTATCTTCTCCGTATTTTATCTTGGAACCTCGTTATAAGCTACAAATACATCTATAAACGGAAAAGTCATGGGTTTCGGATGCATAAATTGCCGATTTAAGAGTGCTCCACCCCTGCGGCGGAAATAGGCAATAGCCAATCAGGGACCGCGAATTTTTCTGCACACATTACGCTTCGAATTTTTATTGAATCGGTGTATTGACATTTTCATTTACAAATGCAAATAATGATATTACACTATTGTGTGATCAGATCCTTGTCATTAAAATCAATTAAAATTTGAAAGTATCAATAAACGTTCTGAAAGGATATACAATACAGTATATTGTATCTCTATATAAAATAAAATTTTAACAATATAAAAATGACAAATATGAAATATTTGTCGCGAATCTTAGTAGCACCTCTACCCTACCTTCAAATCAAGGAAAAAAGCAACTCCGTGCGCTCTTAATTCCTTAACAAATTGAAATTCGTTACTCTAACTCAATCGTAAGCAAAAAAGAATTAAACCGATCCGTTAAAGAAACAAAATTCACGTTAGCTTAATTCCAATCCAAACCCCTATTGTCGTCCACTCGTCTATCCGATCAATCCAGCTGATCCCGCATTCGTTCCCATTAAAAAAAAAGTTTTAAAAGTGAACGAGATATCAATCGGCTGCAGTCGCTCATTCTCAGTAGGATCAGGACGCGGACTGCTCTCCGCTTTCGCGGCTCGGATATCGATGATCTCCTCGGAGTTCAAGTTTGAGTAGTTCGAGTCGACGTGCCGCCGGCAGGCGTTCCTGGTCGCAGTTATGACGAGGCCGCCGCCGATCCTCCGCATACGAAAGTCAGGACGTACTTGTAGTAGTCGCCGCAGCTGTCCTCCGAGCATCGCCTGAGGATGGAGAAAAAAATTTCGTACGAAGTAATCCCCCTACTAAAAAATCTCAAGTGTGATTTCAGGTGAATTCTCAGGTGAAATGTCACCTGAATTTTTTCAAGTTAAATAATGCTAAAACAGATATAAAAGGTTTTATAATGTGTGTTTTCCGATGTACCATCGGGATGGTAACACCTAAAAGCACGTTTAAAAATGAGAAAGATCTGCTATTAAGAAACTACAGTTATAACAAAGCTGTAAATTTAAAATCACCTGAGATTTTCGCGTGACATTTCATGAGGTGTTGTTTCACCTGAGAATTCATGTGAAATCTCACCTAAGATTTTGTAGTAGGGCCTCGGCCTACTTCGATGTTATACTGGAAGAGGGCCGGCTTTAACAAAGTTTTTATTGCACTTGAATTACACGCTCGCGTGGCCGTTCAAGTTTCGGATGAGCTTTCGTACTTGCCGCGGCAAGTCTGAACGCATTAGCGACTTATGCAATTAGTGCTCAGCGCGATCTTGAAGGGAACATTGCAGTTTCCGTTTGATAATAAACGCGTTTAAAATTTGTAATTGCTTTGTTATAAAGTTAGTTATTTATGTTTTTTTTTTTTAACGAGAGGATAGGAAAATAATTTTTATTCTTACGCAATGGCAAAAGAAAGTCGACGTTATACGTAAATTCTGAAGTTATAAATTCCCTGGGCATATCTCTGAAATTGTCCCGTACAACCGGCTCCATATTTTTATTTTCAAGCGAGCGGTAAAAATTTCATTTTCATAAAAATAAAAGTTTCATACTTACCTAATAACATTTTCGAATCAACACAATTTGCGCAAGGCAGTTTTTAAAGCGAAATTCATTTTAATATAATAGTATGTATAAGGAATCTATGAAATATATCTGTAATGAATCTACGATAAATGTGAAGTAAAATAAAAAAAAAAAAACATAAATGCGGAGAAAATATTATAATTTAATTTAGACTTTCAATTAAGTGGGATATGGAACATGGTAAATTTTTAACGATATACAATTTCCTGGAAATGACTGACTATAATCAAAATTATCGAAATTTTGATATAAAAAGCATTTTGAAGCGACTGAATTTTACCACGCTGACGCGACACAATTTTTTTACCGTTGACACGGTACTTTTTTATTTAGTTCACATTTAAGTATTTTCTCCGTGATAAGAACTTTTTTTAAGTATGTAGAGGAATCGAATCTGAAATAGTAGATTTGAGAGTGTAGGCCTCCAAATATATAAGAAATTTTTAATACTCCAAACACGAAAATGTGATATTATTATATCACATTTTCGATGAACGTGATATTATTATTTTCGATGAATGTGATATTATTATATCACATTTTACTCCAAACACAAAAATTGAATATTATTATATAAAAATTAAATAAAAAATAACATCCTAGTAAATGTAATAAATTATTATACCTATTAAAATATTATACCTATTTTAAAAATACTGTACATTTGTATATTGCGTTAACGGAAAAAACTGAATTTGAATCAACCGCGCGACGAGGGAAAAAACCTACTCCCGCTCGGCGCAGCCGCAGTAGACGCATCTTCAAGTCGCTTACGCGCCGAGCAGACGACGCTACCTCTCAAATTTTATTTATTTTTTTTATTGCGTTTACAAAAATTTTTGCTAACACGTAAGAGTCTTCCCGCGTGAATTAATGTTCAAGGAACATTATGCGATAATTTTTACACCGATTCAACATGGCTTCCTCAAACTTAATTTACTGATTCCTTTAATGTTTTCTGTTATTGGATCAATTTTCCAATATGAAATACCTAAAATAATAATTTAAATATTCTTTTCTTTTAATAGCTTTGAGTAGGCGTTGGCTAGAGACTATTACCAAAAAACAGGAATTCTCAACTACAGGATATACCGAAGCCGATAAGCGTGGTAAACACCGAAATCGAAACAATAAAACTTCGCCGACGGTGGAAAATAGCGTTCGTGAGCATATTGCTATGTTTGATCGCGTAGAATCCCACTACTGCAGAAAAGATTCATCAAGAGAGTATTTAGATGAAAATCTAAATTTAAGTAAAATGTACACTATGTATAAAGAGTGGATGATTAATAAGCATGATGATAATATCGCTTCTGAATCTCGCTATAGATTCATATTTAATAACGAGTATAATCTATTTTTTCATAAGCCAAAGAAGGATCAGTGCGATGACTGCGCTGCATACCAAATGTTACCTGATAAAGGACAATTAGAATTCAAAGATGCGCATGATATCCACATCAAAAATAAAAATTTCGCCCGTGAATTAATGGTATCCGATAAAGAGAATGCGAAAAATGATCAAGCTATATGTACTGCCTCATTTGACCTACAAAAAGTTCTCGTCACGCCTCGATCGGCAGTTCTGTAATGTATTATAAAAGAAAACTTTATGTTTATAATTTCACCATTTACAATCTTGCTACCAAAGAAGGACTATGCAATGTCTGGAATTAAACAGATGCTAAAAGAGGCACAAATGAAATTAGCAGCTGCTTATGGCATTTTATTGTAACAAAAGTTGAAGAAGGCGTAAAAGAATTTCGCTTTTACAGTGACAATTGTGGTGGACAGAATCGCAATAGCATACTATATGCAATGTATGCTAAGGCTGCTGTTGATTACAAGGTGACAGTCCAACACAGGTAAATGATATATAAACTTAAAAAATCCTAGAAAAATCCTTAAGTAGAAACCAGTTTTTGTTTTCAATTTTTCGTCTATTATTGAATTAAAGGATTCCATTATTAACCTTGAGACCGCCGCTATGACGTCGTATAACGTACTCCTATCCATACATCGTACACGCTCATTTATATGACCATTTCATATAATAATCAATCCGAAAAAATAGTTTTCGAAGGTTTAACTAACAAGGAGCGTGCACGGGGCTTTAAAAGTCAATTTTTGGGAACTAAAAATGAAGCGCAGTGCTCACAATTCCGACAAATCGGCCCTTTTTCTTGAGATATGGCCAATCTAATCTCAAATATATTGCGTTTAAAACTGATGTCTCTTTTATTGCCTGTCCCTTTGCAATTATTTATGGTACGAAAACGAGCCAAAAAGATGATAAAAGTTCACAGGAAAAGAAAAAATTTAAGTCCTGTTAAAATCCGTTTCCCGGAGGCTGTGCACTCTCCTTGTAAGTTTTATATGAGTATTCATTTTTATTTTCTTTCTACACTTGACAAATCCTAAACAATTCTAATTGTATTGTCTATCAATCAGACATTTACAAGAATAATTAATTATAAACTTATAATTCGATGTTACATACTTCTAGATATCTAGTAAAAGGGCATACACAAAATGATGGAGATTCTATGCATTCCACAATTGAATGTGCAGCTAAAACTCAATCTGTTTTTACACAAAATCAGTGGTGTGATATCATGAGAAGAGCAAAAACTGAAGAGCCAAAATATGTTGTTAAAGAAATAAAACAAAATGAAATTTTTGATTTTTTACAAATTACAAACAAAAAATTTTGGAAATATAATAATTTTTAATTACAAAATGCATTAATACATTTTGAAAACTGAATTACAATTTTGTTTTTACAATTACAATACTTACTCTCCATTTCTTCAAATCTAGACGATATGAGACGTGCAGTACGAGCTCCATAAACCTGATATACGAATGTAATACCGGGAATCCATATTGTAAATTATTCTAATTTATAGGCAAGCTCAATAAATAATCCACAGAATTGAATTTGCTTATTGTTGCATTGTAAGTAAATGAAATGCATTAAAAATAAGTTTCCTTTACAAATATTAAGAGTCAAAATTAAATTAGCACATTTTCATGTATGAGTATATAAAATCGTTAACAACCTTGCCATCTAGCATACATAATGCAAATTCTGAAGCTACAACCTTCAAAACTAACATCCTCAATATTGCTGATTTGTGTGTTGATATTCTTTTCTTCATTCAAACAAAGTTCAGGGTTTTCTTTTTGAAATACAATTTTTGATGGCCGACAGAATCTTGTAGAATTGGGCCTTGGGTTTACCCAAATAACTTTGATACTTTCTTTATCACTCAATTGTAGTGGCACCAAGGACGAAGAAAAAATCCCACCGGTAAAAAGTCTATCATCTTGAGCTTTCTGCTTATAAATTGCTACGTTTGAACCGTCAAATCCGAGCTTATAAATAAGTTTCATGTGCCGAAAGTCATCCCAAGAATTGTTCATTTTTAAATATTTGATCAAACGCGATGCAGTATGATTTACCAGATTTTGAAGAGAAACTTCACACGTCATTTCTGAAATGACAATTCTACATGGGTATACATCTTTCTTTGCATCTAAAACCTGTGAATAAGTAAATTTTTAAAATATTTTCTTGTTGTCATGCTTCAATACGTTATGAAGATTAAAAAAAAATTTATTTTCGTTAACCTTTTAGCTGCGGGGTGGTCGATATATGGACCACACTAGAGACAAAGAATATTTGAAGTCTTTTGTTACGTGACAACTGATAAAGGTTGTCACGCGACTTGTTTAATGTTTTAAATATTTCGGTTGATCCCCTAAGGGTATCAATTCACCCTTACCTGGCAGGAACCTGGCCGCTATCCTGGTCACTCTTACACTCCCATACGAGTAAGAATGCGGCAGATCTACTCTCTTATGATTATTAGTTTCGGTATCTTTTTATATACGGGAGGTGGGGAGAAAGCAAATATACTACCTTCAAATTCAAAACGTAATTTATGTCTATAGTCTTATTCAATACAAATCTAAGCGTATCTAGTTCTACGCATATTCTGATAAACTGGGTAGGTTGGGTGATCACGATATTTCAATCAGCGCCAGGGTACGATTTGTGCCCTTGAGAGCCACAAGGTAGTTAATTAATCCCTTCACGAGCATTAATAAGACGAAGGTAAAACGCCAAAGATAACCCCGAGAGCCTGGGAGGGTCTCTCCGCCAATAGTAGGTATCCCCGGGTACCCGTGGCACAACTTTGGCTCGCGATTGCAGAGGATTGCGACCTCGCACCGTTAAGGGTCGACTGTGTTTGATGGGAAACGTTTACAAATATTAAGAGTCAAAATTAAATTAGCACATTTTCATGTATGAGTATATAAAATCGTTAACAACCTTGCCATCTAGCATACATAATGCAAATTCTGAAGCTACAACCTTCAAAACTAACATCCTCAATATTGCTGATTTGTGTGTTGATATTCTTTTCTTCATTCAAACAAAGTTCAGGGTTTTCTTTTTGAAATACAATTTTTGATGGCCGACAGAATCTTGTAGAATTGGGCCTTGGGTTTACCCAAATAACTTTGATACTTTCTTTATCACTCAATTGTAGTGGCACCAAGGACGAAGAAAAAATCCCACCGGTAAAAAGTCTATCATCTTGAGCTTTCTGCTTATAAATTGCTACGTTTGAACCGTCAAATCCGAGCTTATAAATAAGTTTCATGTGCCGAAAGTCATCCCAAGAATTGTTCATTTTTAAATATTTGATCAAACGCGATGCAGTATGATTTACCAGATTTTGAAGAGAAACTTCACACGTCATTTCTGAAATGACAATTCTACATGGGTATACATCTTTCTTTGCATCTAAAACCTGTGAATAAGTAAATTTTTAAAATATTTTCTTGTTGTCATGCTTCAATACGTTATGAAGATTAAAAAAAAATTTATTTTCGTTAACCTTTTAGCTGCGGGGGTGGTCGATATATGGACCACTCTAGAGACAAAGAATATTTGAAGTCTTTTGTTACGTGACAACTGATAAAGGTTGTCACGCGACTTGTTTAATGTTTTAAATATTTCGGTTGATCCCCTAAGGGTATCAATTCACCCTTACCTGGCAGGAACCTGGCCGCTATCCTGGTCACTCTTACACTCCCATACGAGTAAGAATGCGGCAGATCTACTCTCTTATGATTATTAGTTTCGGTATCTTTTTATATACGGGAGGTGGGGAGAAAGCAAATATACTACCTTCAAATTCAAAACGTAATTTATGTCTATAGTCTTATTCAATACAAATCTAAGCGTATCTAGTTCTACGCATATTCTGATAAACTGGGTAGGTTGGGTGATCACGATATTTCAATCAGCGCCAGGGTACGATTTGTGCCCTTGAGAGCCACAAGGTAGTTAATTAATCCCTTCACGAGCATTAATAAGACGAAGGTAAAACGCCAAAGATAACCCCGAGAGCCTGGGAGGGTCTCTCCGCCAATAGTAGGTATCCCCGGGTACCCGTGGCACAACTTTGGCTCGCGATTGCAGAGGATTGCGACCTCGCACCGTTAAGGGTCGACTGTGTTTGATGGGAAACGGACGGAGTTGCTGGGATTGCAATGATGAGGACCAGTGCGGGAAGGGCCGTCCGTACTTGGCCACGAGCGGGTCTACTATGTCTTGGGTATTTTGCCGCGAGCCACCGTTCTCCTCTTCAATCCCGACGTAAGGAAGCACCTGCGAGCTTTTAGACAGCCTTGGGGCGGGAGGGCCTTATAAGACAGTGTTCCGTGGAGGGGCCCGGCTTCGCCGCGTGCTGCTGTAGTGGCGAGCGGGCCGTGCGAAGATCCGCACAAAGCAGAGAGGCCGATAACTGCTTGCGCGCTGCCGTCCTGATACACCTTCCCAATTGCAGGCGACGGCGGCTGGGACGCGCTGCTGTAGTGGCGAGCGGGCCGTGCGAAGATCCGCACAAAGCGGAGAGGCCGATAACTGCTTGCGCGCTGCTATAGTGGCGCAACTCCTATAGGTGAGAGAGAGCGGCTCCGCAGAAGACCCGCACAAAACGGAGAGACCGATAACTCGTGCTTGCTGTTCAGCCAGTCGCTTTACCCGGACGGGGAAGAAAGAAGAAGATGTGAAGATAAGGGAAAGACTCAATGGAAGGGAGATGACCCTCAAAGATGCGCGGCGATTCGGTTGATGCTCTTGGTTTTACAATAGTTATAATGGGGCCCGAACCCCGGTTCAATCTCTGGAGAGAGAGACCTCCCAAACTACAAGGATTATTCAGCGGTCGCGTATTCGTCACGTGGCGATGTTGAAATATGCATATATAATGTATTCCCTCGTAAGACGCGTCGCACAAAAATAACAGAAAAATTATATATTCGCTTAAGGCGCACACACTTCCCTGGGGTATGGCACGATGGGTTATACTTAATCACTAATACTTAATAGTAACTTGTATCGCTATTCACAAAACAATTACAATATGTAATCGGGATACAGAGAATCCTTAGTTGGTATAGAAAAAAAGGTGCTCGCTCCCCTTTTCTATGGTATTGATTCCCCAATTACACGATTTTTTATTAACGATATTTCGCCGTACAACCTATAAAAATTGACAAAAATGACAAAACCCAGAAAAGTGTAAACCCAACTTATTTATTTCCCTTTTTTTTTTATTATTGCTTAATCTAAAATAGCGTCGAAGGAAAAAAATGGAAAACCGAAATTAATTAAAAGTATATAGTATATATGTGTGTGTGTGTGTGTGTGTGTGTGTGTGTGTGTGTGTGTGTGTGTGTATATATATATATATATATATATATATTCACATATTATGTTAACAGTAACGAATTATTTATCGCTATAAGAATTATAATTAATACCTTGGGATTTCTCCTTTTGTTGTCCCTTCGTTTTCTATGTGCGCTTATATTTCTGTACACTCCTGTTTTATTTCACACTTCCATGAAATTATTATAACTATATTATCAACTCAACACTTCTAGTCCTATACACTATATTTATTATTTTTTTCCTTTTGTATTGTACTACTTATTGTACTTGGACCACGTATTAGGCTTCACACTTATGCGAGCCTCGGATACAGTATGTACTCTTCGCTTTTCGAATCGACTCGCACTGCCGCGCGGCTGAAGTTAAGCGCCAATGCATGGCTTCCCCTGCGCGTCCTTCTCTCTCGCACTCGTGTGCTCAGGAGTGTCGGTAACCGGCCTGCGCCTGGTAGGTGCTGCCCCCGGTGAAGTTACGGCCGCATCAAGCGGTTTTTCAAACACGTGCAGCGCTAGCTGTTGCTGTGTGGTCAGCATCGCACGAGCAGCTCGGCTACCTCCTCCACGAGCACGACCGGACGAGGGTGGTACATTTCTTAAATGATATGCTCGAAAGAATGCGTTACTTACGTAGTCGGAAACGCTCACAAGGAATGCATTCCTCGATTCGTTATGGCAAGTAAAAAAACGGAAAGGAAAATAATCTATCGAACTAAAATAAAAGAGCAAAATTTTTATCTGTCACGTAACATTTTTAGATCAAATTTGATGTTCTGAATACATAACAAATAGTTTTAAAATTTCTCAAAACATTCTTGACCTTGAAATTTTCAAGGTCAAGGGTGTCTGCGAGAATTTTGTTACTATTTTTTCATATTCAACGCGTGAAATTACATAGAAATACCCTCTCAAATCTTCATAACAAAAGAGACAAATTTTTTTACATTGTACTTTACGTTGCCTGCGGGGCTGGTCGATATATGGACCAGCAGTCAGGTCAGCGACTCTATCTGAGATATCCAGTGATATTATGTATACATTTTACATATTCTGAGAGGTCAATTTGTACTGAAATTTCCCCGCAGCCTAAAGGTTAAATTAAGAAACCTGATCACTCAGTCACTCATGATATGCACTTGCATTCAACATACGATAGAATAATCGAATTACCTGTTGGTAAGATGGATATATGAGGCGTTTCACGTCAGCTCTCCAGGCGCGGCGCGCGAGCGCGAAATCATGCTGTTTTCAGCTTGTGTTTGAAGGGCTAAGATGTATCTAAAAAAAATAATCCCCAAGTGATTTCGATGTATTTTTTCCTCAGCTTTCCGATGGTGCTATTAGTTTCTCAAAATTTTTCAATTATAACCTCAAAAAAACATAAAACGTGTTATATCTCAACAACTATATTTTTATATTTTTTTTTTACCTGCTAGATCGAAAGAGGAGGAAATTTTACATGGATATAGCCTTTTTCTACATAGGGGTTTTTTTATTTTTTTCGAGATATTATTCAAGAAATACTTAGAATTGAAAATTTTTGAGAAACTAATAGCACCATCGGAAAGCTGAGGAAAAAATACATCGAAATCACTTGGGGATTATTTTTTTTAGATACATCTTAGCCCTTCAAACACAAGCTGAAAACAGCATGATATCGCGCTCGCGCGCCGCGCCTGAAGAGCTGACGTGAAACGCCTCATATATCATGACCGACATTGAGCGCAGATTTGCTTATCGTTTTATATGCCGTTTTTCTCAGGTTAGCATTAATAATCAGTGAAATTGCTTCGCAAGGATTGAGTTGTCTCTTGCATTCACTAATTTTTTGTATTATTTCATCGGCAAGATCGGGATCAACTATTTTAACTAATAACTTTCTTCCACTATTGTTATGCTCTTTTCGAAGAATTTTTTTCATTAGCTCAAAACACTCTTCTCGAGTTATGGTATTCTGAATATCAAGGAGTTTCCTTCTTTTACTTCTATCTGATGATGTTTCATAGGATTTTTCAGGTCGCCCAATTTGTGAAACTACTTATAATTATAATATTAACACACGATAAATACGCATGAATGGAAGAATCCGTCAAGTGTGTGTTCGTCAAGTGTGTCTGAGTGACTTCGTTAGTTTATTTTAATGTATAAGCTTTTATGTATTTCCTTATTGTATAAAAAAATTACTTTAGCAGATTGATTTAAAAGAAAATGCAAATATTTTGATTATGCAAACGATCAGACATTACTCCAGTAAAACCCTGGTGAAAAAAATTTGTGTGTAAAAATGTGTAAAAATGTTCAAAAGTGTTGTAAAAAGTTTTAAAAGATGTAAATCTGTGTAATTTTGTTATATTTCGTCACACATTTTTACACGTTTTTAAACATTTTTAAACATTTTTAAACAAAAATAAATAATTCTAAAAAGAAATTTTGTTAGAAATATTTATAACAAAAACACTTTTAAACATTTTTGCACAGAAATAAACATTTTTACACAAAAATAAACATCTATACACAAAAATAAACATTTATACACAGAAATAAATCTTTTTACACAAAAATAAACCTTTTTACACAAAAAGAAACATTTTTACACAAAAATAAACATTTTTACACGAAAATAAACATTTTTACATAAAAATAAACTTTTTTACACGAAAATGAACCTTTTTACACAAAAATAAACATTTTCACACAAAAATAAACATTTTTACACAAAAATAAGCATTTTAAAATAATTTTTTTATATATTTTTTAAACATTTTTAAACTTTTCTCGGGACTCCAATTTGGATTACAAATGGAAATATTTATTCTCGTTTAAAAATGTTTACCAATGTTAATTTTTGTGCAAAAATGTGTCTAAATGTTTATTTTTATTTAGAAGTATTTAAAAATGTTCAAAAATTTTATTTTTAGATACAGTAACAAAAATAAACAATTTTAAACATTTTTAAGCATTTTAAAACTTTTTTTTGGACTCCAATTTGGACTACAAAAATGGAAATGTTAATTTTTGTGTAAAAATATTTAAAAACGGTTATTTTTGTTTCAAAATATTCAAAAATATTATTTCTATATATGCAAATGTTTATTTTTATGTAAAAATGTTTACAAATGTTAATTTTTGTGCAAAAATGTTTATAAATGTTTATTTTTGGTTAAAAATGTTCAAAACATTATTTTTTACATACAGTAACAAAAATAAATATTTTTAAACATTTTTTTCTGGCACGAATTTGGACTACAAATGGAAATGTTTATTTTTGTTTACAAATGTTTATTTTTGTGTAAATATGTTTAAGAATGTGTGTCGAAATATAACATTTTTACAAACTTAAAACATTTCTGAACATTTCTGAACATTTTTGCACAAAAATTATTTACACCAAGGAAGTACAGTAAGTACAGAGTTTAAATGACACAAAGCTCAAAGTTCCAGTTCGACTTACAAGCATTAAATATAAGCTTTTGAGTAGTAGAATAATGACTACAATAATGACTAATGATTAATTTAGATACATTGTAAGTTGAACCAAAACTTTGGGCTTGGTGTCGTTTAAACTCCGTACTTACTGTAATTGTATTGGAGTAATACCTCCTCGTTTGCATACAGTTACAGACTATGACAATTGTTTTTGCAAATTAAAATATTTGTAAGACTGTTTATGATACCGCATAAGACCTTTCTGTTTAAGTGAAATATTTTAAATATTTATGTTATTGTTTAAAAATAATACTTTGTTATTTAGGCTAGCTTGAAAATAACTGCTACAATGAAGTCGAAATAAATAAAACTTTTTGACAGTATTGTTCGTATACTTATTCCACCAATAAAAACACTAAAAACTGACTGTGGAGTCAAGATATACACGGTGACCCATTTTAATCGCTACACCCGGATTTTTCGGATCCTAAGACAGATAGGAAAAAATGATTCAGACAAAAATTGTAGGGGACGAAGGGGGCCAAACGATGGTCCTAACAGCTTTGACCTTGAACTTGACCTTCAAGGTTATTTCAAGGTCAAGTGGTTTTTTTTAATAGGAACACCTATTTTTGACCCCGGATTCGGAAAGAGCGGGAAATTTTACGTTCAAAATCATATTGAGACATTTTTTTTCAAGGTCATTTCAAGGTCATTTCAAGGCCAAATGAAGGTCGAACTCCGAAAAATCCATTTTAAGTCGTTTTTTCCATGAGTCACAGGCTTAAGTGGTTCAAACTGATCGTAGGTTTAATAGGGAAATCCACACACCCAAAACTTTCACATCCTAGTAAACAAATATCAAACTTGCACATCCGAACCCCATGCTCTTCATAGCCTCACATGCTAAACTGTTACACCAGACATCCCCCAGTCCCACACATCTCTACCCCATGTCTGATGTTTGTTTAACGGAAACTTCAAGATCATTAAAGCTTCTGTTGTAAATGTGTCAACCTTACGTTTAGCGCTACCCAGAAACAACGACGTGGACGTAGTAAGGATTGTTTCCTTTGGGGTGCTTGATTAAAGTGAGTCTCCTTGCCTCTCACTGTTCAGGGTGCTTGATTTAAGTGAGTCCCTTCGCCTCTCACTGATCGGGGTGCTTGATTAAAGTGAGTCCCTTTGCCTCTCACTGTTCAGGGTGCTTGATTTAAGTGAGTCCCTTCGCCTCTCACTGATCGGGGTGCTTGATTAAAGTGAGTCCCCTTGCCTCTCACTGTTCAGGGTGCTTGATTTAAGTGAGTCCCTTCGCCTCTCACTGATCGGGGTGCTTGATTAAAGTGAGTCCCCTTGCCTCTCACTGTTCAGGGTGCTTGATTTAAGTGAGTCCCTTCGCCTCTCACTTATGTGTTTATCTAACCTCGAAGAAAATGTTCGAAATTAAGACCATTTGCTTCCAGGCACATAGTCAAACGCCTTTGGAAGTGGCGAACGGTGTTTAGCAAAGTTTGCCTTGGAATGGCAGCGCATGCTCGACGAATTCTGTCCATCATGTCTACTCTTGTGGTGGGCCTTTCCTCAAAAACGGCATTTTTTAAATACCCCCATAAGTAAAAATCTGGTGATGTAAGATCTGGTGAGCAAGCAGGCCATTCAACCGGACCACCTCGACCAATCCATCTGTTACCATACTGCTCATTCAAAAAGTCCTGACAATTCGAGCGAAATGTGGTGTTGCGCCGTCCTGCTGGAGCCACATTCTTCGTCGCGTTTCTAAGTCAACATCTTCCATCAATACAGGTAGTTCATCTCTTATTAGCGTTAAGTACGTGTGTTGATTAACATTTTCTTCGAAAAAATAAGGGCCAATCACACATCCATTAATAATCCCACACCATACCATAATACTCCATCGTCTTTGATGGTTTACAGTTCTGACCCAATGAGGATTAACATCAGACCAGTAATGACAATTATGTCTATTCAATTCCCCATCACTTTGAAATTTTGCCTCATCAGAAAAAAGAACAAAATTAAAAAAGTCTGGATCATTTTCTATCATTTGTAAAGCCCATTGGCAAAACACAATACGCTGTTGAAAATGAGCAAACTGTAGCTCTTGGACCAGAGTAATATGATACGCATGATATTTAAGCACCTTCATAATTCTTAAAAATGTACTTTTTGGAAGACCGATTTCCCTTTCGATTCGACGAGCGCTTATCTGTGGGTCAAGATGAATTATTGCCAGAATAGTCACAGCCCGATTATCATTTTCATCATATTGATGGCGCCTACGTTGACGAACCATGTGTCCACCACGAGCTCTTTGAGTTAAACGTCTGATAGCCATAGCGTCAGGGTGTCGTCTGTCTGGATAGCGTTCAGCATAAATTCTTGCCGCAGCACGATAATTACTTCGGCTTTCTCCTAAAGCCAACATCATGTCAACGATCTCGTATGAGTAAATTAAAGATATGAGCTGTAAAAAATGTCATTGTTTAAAAAGAAAAGTCATAACTTTCAAAAGAATAAAGATACAACATTTCTTTTTTGTACAAAAATCTTGACGGAACAGAAATTATTTGTAAATGTGCCTTTAATGATTACATTATCAATATTAGTATTTCTCAAGTTTGAACGGCAATAATTCACAATATTTAAAATAAAAGCAAGTTTTAGTACTATGTGCAGTTCAAATTAGAAATAATTTAATGATTATTACTTTATTATAAAACTTACAATTACAAAAGTGTGACAATCGGAGTACTTTTGGCAAATACACTTAGTCAGATAAAGTTACCATAATTTAGGAACATTTTTCTTTTTTGGTCGCGACCGTATACGGGCAAATATTATAATTATTAATATTTTTTATACCATTTCACTATTCAAATTTAATAGTAATTAATAGCTGGCTCTGAAATGGCTGACTATCCGCCCAACGAGATCGTTGACATGATGTTGGCTTTAGGAGAAAGCCGAAGTTATTATCGTGCTGCGGCAAGAATTTATGCTGAACGCTATCCAGACAGACGATACCCTGACGCTATGGCTATCAGACGTTTAACTCAAAGAGCTCGTGGTGGACACATGGTTCGTCAACGTAGGCGCCATCAATATGATGAAAATGATAATCGGGCTGTGACTATTCTGGCAATAATTCATCTTGACCCACAGATAAGCGCTCGTCGAATCGAAAGGGAAATCGGTCTTCCAAAAAGTACATTTTTAAGAATTATGAAGGTGCTTAAATATCATGCGTATCATATTACGCTTATGTTAATCAACACACGTACTTAACGCTAATAAGAGATGAACTACCTGTATTGATGGAAGATGTTGACTTAGAAACGCGACGAAGAATGTGGCTCCAGCAGGACGGCGCAACACCACATTTCGCTCGAATTGTCAGGACTTTTGGAATGAGCAGTATGGTAACAGCTGGATTGGTCGAGGTGGTCCGGTTGAATGGCCTGCTTGCTCACCAGATCTTACATCACCAGATTTTCACTTATGGCCCACCACAAGAGTAGACATGATGGACAGAATTCGTCGAGCATGCGCTGCCATTCCAAGGCAAACTTTGCTAAACACCGTTCGCCACTTCCAAAGGCGTTTGACTATGTGCCTGGAAGCAAATGGTCGTAATTTCGAACATTTTCTTCGAGGTTAGATAAACACATAAGTGAGAGGCGAAGGGACTCACTTAAATCAAGCACCCTGAACAGTGAGAGGCAAGGGGACTCACTTTAAACAAGCACCCCGATCATTGAGAGGCGAAGGGACTCACTTAAATCAAGCACCCTGAACAGTGAGAGGCAAGGGGACTCACTTTAATCAAGCACCCCGATCAGTGAGAGGCGAAGGGACTCACTTAAATCAAGCACCCTGAACAGTGAGAGGCAATGGGACTCACTTTAATCAAGCACCCCGATCAGTGAGAGGCGAAGGGACTCACTTAAATCAAGCACCCTGAACAGTGAGAGGCAAGGAGACTCACTTTAATCAAGCACCCCAAAGGAAACAATCCTTACTTCGTCCACGTCGTTGTTTCTGGGTAGCGCTAAACGTAAGGTTGACACATTTACAACAGAAGCTTTAATGATCTTGAAGTTTCCGTTAAACAAACATCAGACATGGGGTAGAGATGTGTGAGACTGGGGGATGTCTGGTGTAACAGTTTAGCATGTGAGGCTATGAAGAGCATGGGGTTCGGATGTGCAAGTTTGATATTTGTTTACTAGGATGTGAAAGTTTTGGGTGTGTGGGTTTCCCTATTAAACCTACGATCAGTTTGAACCACTTAAGCCTGTGACTCATGGAAAAACGACTTAAAATGGATTTTTCGGAGTTCGACCTTCATTTGGCCTTGAAATGACCTTGAAATGACCTTGAAAAAAAATGTCTCAATATGATTTTGAACGTAAAATTTCCCGCTCTTTCCGAATCCGGGGTCAAAAATAGGTGTTCCTATTAAAAAAAACCACTTGACCTTGAAATAACCTTGAAGGTCAAGTTCAAGGTCAAAGCTGTTAGGACCATCGTTTGGCCCCCTTCGTTCCCTACAACTTTTGTCTGAATCATTTTTTCCTATCTGTCTTAGGATCCGAAAAATCCGGGTGTAGCGATTAAAATGGGTCACCGTGTATATGAAAATAAGGTACCTACCCCCAATCTCGATCATAGCTTGAGCACTATGATCAGCAATGTTGAAAATAAAATCACTATCCAGCCATGTTTTGTACTTTTCCTCAAAATTTTCAATATTTCTAGCACACTTTGGCAACTTATCCCATCGCTGTTTATAATTATTGAAAAAGTTGCATCTGAGGGAATCTTTTGTAGCTTGTTTTGTATCTTCATTGTCTGATAAATTAAATCTTCATAACAAATTATTTAACGCTAGCTCTTTTTTCTCCACTTCGTTTTTTATATTTTTTACAAGACAATGTATATCGCGTTTTTTTATTGAATACTCCATTGTACAAAAAAATAAGAAATTATTATTTAAAAACATAATTTTTTTAATTTACTCAAAATACTTTTCTTGAGTAATATTATTATAAATCTCAGGGATTTTCCTTTTTTACTTCTCAGTCAGCTCATCTTATTTATCAGGCAGCTGAATTGGAGAAAATACTTATAATTATAATATTTACCTATCAGCTTTTCGGTACAACAATAATGACTAATGATCAAGTAAGTTGAACTAGAACTATGAGCTTCATGTCATTTAAAGTCCTTACTTACTGTACTTGTACACGGAAAGAAAGTTGGCGTTGCTACAACTCCGAGATTTTCGGAGGTAATAGAATACGAAAACTGGAAATGTATAAGCTCTAGTTTACTCGGTGTTTATACAGTACGAGCCAATACATTATGTAACTCCGCGTTAGAAAGCATAGACTTCTTAGTTGTACAGGCGTAACCTCCAAGTTGTGCATACATAACCTCCGAGATTCTCGGATATACTTAAGGGAGTATGGGACCAACTGATGTACTCAATACACGAACGCCCTCGTGCTTGACTAGTATAGTAGTTGATGTGGCAACGCTATACGATACTGTTGAAGCGCGCTATTTGAATTTGACCATTTTAATATTTAGTACAAAGACCTAATTATTACTTTTTCTATTAATAAAACTTGTTACCGTTAATATGTATTATTAAAAAAACAATAGAAATTTAATTTAATATGAAAGTGATTAAGAAAAAGATTTTTAGAGGGTACTTAAATTAAAATCAAATTCAGCTATATTTATGAAAATAAATAGTAATTTATTGTTTAATTTTTAAGAATATAAAATTCTTTCGTAATAATTTCACATGTAAATACTTACATGTATGAAACTTTTTTTTTAAATATTTAATATAATAACTTGAAATGAGTTATAAACTTTTCGAACGATTTAATGATACTTAATTTTAAATTACTTCATTCACACACGGCATTATGGTCAGTAACGTCAATATGAAAATCATTTGCAAGATTTTCAAGTTTATTTTGCCCCTTCCCTTTTCTACCAGTAACTTTTCTTATCCTAATAGGTAAAGTATCCCCCAAATCCTGCAATAATACTTTTAAAATGCTGCTTCATTGATGCCATTGTTATTACCCTTATTAATTTAGGATAATCAAAGTTACAATTATGCGCAGTTACAATGCATTTTCTTCCAAATGAACATAAAAACTCATAAAATGCAACTAAAGCTTCTTCCAGACTTAGTGCTATCACATTTGTTTCTTTATATTGCAAATTGCCATTAATATACTTTAACTTATTCACTAAATTGCCATTAATATATTTTAACTTATTTACTAAAGTTATAATATATAATTTTTATTATAATAATTATAATAATTATAAATATATAATAATACTATATATTCTACACAATATTACTGTACATGTAGTTGTAGTGGAGTAATCCTCGAGGTATTACTCCACTACAATAACAGTAAGTACGAAGTTTAAATGATACCAAGCTCATAATTTTCTAGTTCAACTTACAGTGTATAAAAACTAATCATTAAGTCATTATTGCAATCATTATTGTAGTACTGAAAAGCTTATAGGTAATTATTATAAGTATAAGTATTTTCTCGAATTGAGCGACCTGAAAAATCATATGAAATATCCTCAGATACAAGTAAAAAAGGAAAATCCTTGAGATTGATAATAATATAACTCAAGAAGATTGTTTTGAGCTAATAAAAAAATTCTTTTTGTAAATAATTATTCATTATTTGTTTGCACTATGGAGTATTCAATAAAAAATGAGATATAATTGTCTTTTAAAAAATATAAAAAATGAAACAAATGTAGTTACGAAAAAAGAGATAGTGCTTAATAATTTGCTATGTTAATTAAATTTAATAGACTTAAATTTAATTTAGTTTTATTAAATAAAATATAGTTAGAACTCAAAATTAATGCGTTTAAAGGCGTTATAACTCGAAAAATCTCTATTTTCGGGTTTTTTCGATTTTTTTTTTAAATTTAAAACATATAATACAATTTGGCATACCACTGATATTGATACCTTAGATATTAAACTATACGAAAATATATATATTTTTTTTCATGATTAAATAGTAACGCAACAATTTTGACCACTTTTTCGCGTTTTGGGACCACTGTGCGTCGGGCCCGCCAAGTATGTATGGGAGATCACAGGACCGCCCCTTGCTAGAACATCTCTAGACTTCTCTTGTCCTCCCAAGATGCGTAATGTTATAGATTTATTTTCAAAAGGATGTGATGGTAACTATGTAATTTTTTTATATAGGCTTTGACTTTTTGTAAATAGTTGAAAAAATTCTTATGAATTTTAAAAATAAAAAGGAGGCGTTATACATATAGTTATATAATTAAAATAATTTTCGCCAACATGTATGTAAAGTGCGTAAGTTCTATAGAGTTTTGTAGAAGTTGTGACACTCTGCCGGGAATCAGGGCAGAGGTTCGCGGGTAATTTTCAATGACAGAAACAACGGATAAAACAACTATGTATTTATTTAGAAAAAAAAACCTTAAAATATACTTTATACAAGAATGGGCGCCAGGTGCACGCGTCACTTGCACCGCAAGAGAAAGCCTTTGCTGGCTAGCTCCGCCGGGAGCAGAAACCCTAACTGTAAGCTACAGCTACAGCACGTGCTGCAGCTTGCGTAAATTCGGAGTCTTGTGACTCCCGACGCGGCCGCATACACACACTTCGCTAGGGAAACACGGGGAAGATAGGGAGAGGGACAAACCTTATGCGGCCAGGCGACGCTGCTGCGGGTATCCGCTCTCACTCTGCTCTCACACTCTGCGCTCGTTCCTAGGAGTATCCGGCACGACGGCTGGCTCCTGGGGAAGTCTGTCCGGAGAGCACGCGGCACGACGGCTGGCTCTTGCGGACGTTCTCGTGCGCGATTCGCTTCGGTGGGCACGCGGCACGGCGGTAGGCGACAGATTAAATGCCGACCAGTGCGCGCATGCTGTTCTGCTGCTCCAGTTCGCCGATCGGATGCTGCTGGTCTCCGTCTCCTGGCCAGAGCTGGATACGTGAGGGAAAGAGCGTGGGAAGGAGTCGCGCGTGAAGAAAGGCAGCGGGGAGGGACAGGTGCGCGCATGTGTGGGTGCATACGACGTCGCGTGCCGAGGCGTGGCTCGCCGTGACTGTCGTGCATTATCTGTTTCGCGCGTTCCTTATGTAACAGGTGATTTGCCACGTTACAAAGTACTGTGAGCTATTGCGACTCTTGGGCTTAACTAGAACTTTATGCCCACTGGCTGAATAATTTTGAAATTACGAGGCCGCAAAATGTAACTTTACATCCGAGGTACACAAAGTTTTATGTCGATACTTAACTACAATAAATTGATTTCAGTACTTTCTTGTGTTTAATTTGTTATATAGAAGGATGAACAAATTTGAATAAATTTCTGAGAACAGTCATGCAGTGATGGTTTGTGAGAGTTCTTTGCATTACTTTACTATTAAAAATTGATTTCACAACTTTTGTTTGTTCGATTTGCAGTTAACAATGTCAATGTATTAACATATAATTTGTTGAATATGCATTGACTCAAAGAAGTAAAAGACTATTCCACTAGTATTTATTTGATTTCTTTTAAAAAGTCATAAATATTATTATTTTATAGATTTACACAGAAAAAACTTAGATACTTGCCTTATTTTATACTTTCGCAGAAAGTTTTATTAACAATACTATTTGTACAAGGATTGTATATAATTGCCTAAGTTTTTACTTTTATAAAAAAATTTTTTATAGATATTTCACAACTTCTTAAGAGTGAAAGTATACATTTCATAATGTTTGTTAAGTATAAATCTGTATGTTAAGTGATTTTACAACTTTTTTTTATTTGACTTTCAGTATCCGCTTGAAAGAAATTGAATTAAACACACCAAAAACATTCTTTATTCGTAGAATCCCATTTCATAAAATAAAACGTAAATAATTTTAAAGGATTGTATAGGTTTCGGAAAATAATTCTTATGGTTTTGGAAAGAAAATCTTACGGGATTTCAAAAGTTCTTGTAAAAGGATTGTAAAGGTTTCGGAAAATAATTTCTCATTCCTTTCAAAATTTGGTAAAAGTTTATTCACATTTTGTAAAATAATTTATCAAAGGATTTTTTTAAAGATGTAATGATATGGTGATAGACCAATTTTTAAGATAAATTATACAACAATATTAATATTTAATTATAAATAATACTCATTCATATCTGTTATAAATTTTTTTTTTTCATTAAAAATGCAAATGACTGTATTATCATTTTTTGTCATAACTTTCATTTGATGAATAAAAAAAGACAAATAAATGCAAATAACTACAAATAACTGTAAAAAACTGTTACTAACAGCAACTAATTCTTAAAAACTATTATTAAGTATTATTAGCGTCCCAAATCATGCATTTATCAACTGCAAATATTTATAGCACATAACTGCAAATAAAAATTATATTTAGTTATTAACAATTGTGTGCACAATTTATTTTCGCCTGGAACGGTCTAGGATAGTATTACATTGTTATACTTTTATTAAGATTCTTGCACTTCTATATTCGATAGATTGATAAAATCACCTTCATAATTAAACTCACAGATCCTGGTCCAACTTTCTTTGGTAGAGTTGCTAGCTTTCCTTTAAACGAATATCTACAACAGTATTTCTCTTTATTTCTACTACAGAAGGTTGTGTGCTTTACAGACTTGAACATAATCTTTTGGTGGCCATAATGCATAATAATTTGATTCACACCATCCTACAAGAAAAATTTGTAACGAATTCATATGTACTACTTATATGTTCAACATCTTATTCTAACAAACCAACTTTAAGCACGATAAGTTGAAGTTATCTATGAATAGAAGATATAGCTTTAACAGTTTGCTAATATATAATAATAAACCGCACACATAATATACTCATGTTCTAGGTTCAATTACATATTGACCCTACATCCATATAGATCACACAGTAAACATATTTTTAAATGCATTGTTTAAATTGACTTATTTATTCACTCCTTCTATTTTGTAACGATGCACCTTGTCAGTAGGCGCATCGGTACGAAAATGCGAATGCACGCACGTGCGCTAGAGAGAGAAAGCCGACAAACCTGTCAACGGCATGGGAGACATGTACACACGTATGTACACACGTACCGGAGCTCGTACAGCGGGAGAGAGAGCAGGCAAATGAGTAGCTGACTTCCCTCTCCACCGAGCGTCGCGAGACCACGCGTCGCGCAGGACGCACAAGCTACAGCGCGCCCCACAGAGCCGACTATACAGCACACGGCGAGCGAGTATAAATGCCGCCTCGCGCGCCGTGGAAAAGCATTCTCTCAGCCCAGGGCCGTACTAGCTAAGCCCTGGAGCCCGCCGACGGAGCGGAGTATACGAGCGCACTCGTTACTCTGCACTCGAAGCGTCGCTGAGACGATTCCCCCGGGTATACAAGCGCATTCGTTACCCGGGTGTTGTCCACGAGTAGTGGGAGAACCGCGCCCGCGACCACCGTAGTCTAGCTATTCGTAACTTGTACCTAATGTCGCGCTTCGCTGTTTTATATGTTACAGATCTCCGTCAAACGCGACCCGTAGTCCCGTATAAGGAATGTACCATTTTGTTATTATTAATCTTAAGTTGAATAAATTGTTATTTTTTCCTACTCATCTGGCTTTGTAAATTTATTTTAATCACTCTCTTCATTCGAATCCTGCTCGATTAGCTATCCTCATGAGAGAGCAATCCTTTCGCATGAATATTGCCGTTTCATGGCGCCCAAACAGGGACTAGTTTTTTCAATTCACGCGGAATAATGAAAGAAAAGCATTCAACTAACATCTAATATTGAAATAAATTATACAAAGCAAAATAAGAAAATTTTTTTCGAAACCGGTTAATACTAGCAATTATGGGGAAAGTCGGATGAGTTTATAAGCTCCGAAAGGAGCAACTCATAGACGAACTCGCGAAACTAAAGATCGATAACACAGGAAATGTAGCGGAATTACGACAACGCCTAGTAGCGATAGCGAAAATAAGTCTGGAACATTTTAAAAATCAACCGGATTAGATAGGACCCGTGATTTGGAGGAGCCGACAAATAGCGCATCGACACCACAGAACACGCAAACACCATTTGTAATACCGAACCAGGATACCGCCGCGGCATATATAAATTATATAACCGTGGAAAACACGACCGCGAAAACTCTAGACCAGATGCGAAAATAGAATTGTCACTTCGACGGTCACGACGTGTATGGGTTTCTAGAGAGAGTTGAGGAGTTATGAAAGGCATACGGCTTCACCGATGCGGATCTTCTCATAGGGTTTCCGAAATTATTACGGGGAAAAGCCCAACTTTGGTATCGAAATTTAGAAAATATAAATAATTATACGAAACTTAAAGAATCGTTGCGAGGTTTCTATATACAACCGGGAGAGCGACGGAATCTTGATCGACAAATAAGCGAACGTAGGCAGTTAAATGACGAAGTATTTAGAAGCTACGCAACGTCACTTAGTATACTAATGCGCCGTCGAGGAGACATAAATCGCGAGACACAACTCGATAACATTTATTATAACATGCGCGCCGAATTACGATTGCACATTCGAAGGGCGGATTTTAACAACGTCAACGAACTCATCCAACGCGTAGAAGAAATAGAGGAAGTATTGGCACAAACGGTTAAAGAAATAAAAGGAGAAAGACCGAGAAATAACGCCGGGAATATTATGGAAATTACGACCACATACGATCGGAACACGTGCTGCTGGAGATGCAAGCAACGCGGGCATAGGAGAATGAACTGTCGAAATAACCAGAGGAAATTTTGTTCATATTGTGGAACAGACGGTATATTACCACGCTATTGCCGGTGTCACAGTGATATAGACGGGCCGGGAAACGAAAAGAGGGTCGGACCCACATCGGGACAGGACCGACCCGCGCAAACAAGACCCCCGATGTTGACAGCCGCTATTTCGTTCGAATCAACGCCGGTCGAGAGAAATTTCGAGGCCTAATAGATCCCGGATCAACAGGCTCCTACATAAACCCACGCGCAGCGAATAAATGCCTCACGCAAGGGTGGATAAATCAAGCGGAACGAAAGGCAGCGCGGATGGCCGATGGTACGCCTGTTACTCTTGAAAGCAGTATGTCTGGAGAGTGCAAGGTACAAGGCAAAAAATTACGACACCGTTTCTTGTTTATGGAAGGATTAACAACCGATTTTTTATTCGGAATGGACATACTCGTTACACTGGGGCTACAACTAACGTTGAATGGGAGAAAGATCACAGCAGGAGAAACAGACGGTGAGGAAGGGCTATGATCCGTCGGAGAGCCAGTAGGTTTAGCTCAGTTAACGGTAACCGAGGAGGAACAACTAGAGAAGTTCATAGAACAAAGAATGGCCGAGTTTGAAAATTTTAAAGGGGGGGGGGGGTTACTCCATTAATCCAACATAAAATCAGGGTTATCGATCAGACACCCATTAAACGGAGATACCGACCCAGAAATCCGGCAATGCAAGAAATAATTAACCAAGAAGTCGAGAAAATGTTAGAAGAGGGGGTAATTCAACCGTCAGAAGGCCCGTGGAGCTCCCCAGTCGTAATTACGAAAAAGAAAAACGGAAAACGCAGATTTTGTATCGATTTCCAAAAGATAAATCAAATTTCAGAGAAGGATGCTTACCCGCTTCCGCATATCAACGCAATCCTAGATAAACTCAGAGGAGCAAAATATCTATCCTCGATCGATTTAAAAAACGGCTACTGGCAGGTAGCCTTAACGCCAGAAAGTCGCGCGATAACCGCATTTACGGTACCGGGGAAAGCCTTGTTAGAGTTTGACGTCATGCCCTTTGGGCTTCACGCGGCCCCAGCAACGTTTCAACGTCTGCCAGATCAAGTAATTACACCCGAAATGGCACTGAATGCCTTTGCATACTTAGATGACATCATCATAGTAACAGATACGTTTGAGAAACACATAGAAAAATTAACTGAAGTATTTCAACGGCTTCGGGAAGCACGACTTAAATAAAATCCCGAGAAATGCCATTTTGCCCGGAACAGATTGACATATCTAGGGCACGTAGTAGACCGGGAGGGCTTGCGCACCGACCCCGAAAAAGTCGCAGCCATTGCTAATTTACCGCCCCCGGCAAACACGAAAGAATTAAAAAAATTCATGGGTCTTTTATCGAAGTATCGGCGTTTCATCAAAAACGTGTCACAGATAGCTTCACCGCTGAATAAATTACTCAAAAAGAAAATTAAATGGTATTGGGATAACGCACAACAAGAGGCTTTCGAGGAATTAAAACGTAGACTAACGGAAGCCCCCGTACTAGCTTGTCCGCACTGGACCAAACCATTTATTCTACAGACTGACGCAAGTCTGCAAGAACTAGGGGCCATGCTTCCACAAAGCGACGGCACAAAGGAGTATGTCATTGCATACGCGAGCCGATCACTGAATAAAGCAGAGAAAAATTATTCTGTAACGGAACTAGAGTGTTTAGCCGTGAAATGGGCGATTTAGAAAATGCGCCATTACTTGGAAGGTTATCAGTTTACCGTAATAACCGACCACCAATCTCTAAAATGGCTCAATAAGATAGAAAATCCATCGGATAGACTAGCTCGCTGGGCAATGGAATTAAGTCAGTAGGATTTTGAGGTTCGTTATCGCAAAGGTAGCGAAAATACCGTGGCAGACATACTTTCACGACAGCCATTAGACGTAGGCGCGATCGATGGGAAAAAAGATGATTGGTACGCACATAAAATCACCGCCGTACAAACAAAACCGGACGAATATCTAGAATACTGTATAAGAGACGGACGACTATACCGTCACATTCTCCATTCGCTCGATTTGAAAGAGAATGATCCTTCCGATGAATGGAAAATATGCATCGCAAAGTCAGAACAGGAACGCGTGTTAAAAGAAAATCATGACAATCTTACCGCTGGTCACTTAGGTATCGCAAAAACAGTACACAGACCAGCGTGATCCTATTATTGACTGGGAATGTTCAAAGACGCGACAAAGTACGTTAGATCATGTTTAAGCTGCCAACTCACAAACCGCAGCAACAAACACCAGCCGGTAAAATGCACGCCACGTACGTCGGCCAACCGTGGGAGATGGTTTCTATTGATCTGGTAGGACCACTTCCTCGTTCTAACTCCGGACACTCAACGTTACTAATAATGCAGGATCGACTCACGAAATGGATAGAATTAAAGGCACTACGAAAAGCCACCGGGCCGCGATCGCTAAAACAGTCAAAGAACAGATCATTCTCCGTTTTGGCTATCCGAGAACTATTCTAAGTCAAATGAGTTTTTTGTCCTTTCAGACTGCTCGCAATTCAACTTTGATAGGTTGTTTGTATGTGTAATGAAACACGTGGATCCTTTTGAGCAATTAAGTATTTTATTAATTTACTATCAGTCAAATTTCAGACTGATAGTAAATTAATAAAATACTTAATTGCTCAAAAGGATTCACGTGTTTCATTACACATACAAACAACCTATCAACTATTCTAAGTGACAACGGCAAACCATTTATTAGTCGGGACTTTGAAAATCTATTAAAAGACGCCGGAATCCAACATCTAAAGACACCACCGTATACACCGCAATGCAACCCCGTCGAACGTGCAAATCGTACTGTTAAAACCATGATAGGGCAATACACCAGTAGAAACAAAAAAACATGGGATTTGCATCTAAACGAAATAGCATTGCGTTTAACTCTGCGCAGAGCGAAGCAACGAATTATACATCAGTATACTTAAATTATGGCCGCGAAATGATATCGCCTGGAAGCTTGCATCAAGAAGTAAGAGTAGGTTCGGGGAAACATTAAAAGATAGGATAGAAGAGTTAAGAGACGCGATCGAGGTAGCAAAAACAAGCACCGCAAGGAGCTTTAACAGACAACAAAAACATTATAACCTTAGAAGACGCGATTGGCAACCCAGGGTAGGAGATCTAGTTCTAAAAAGACAAATCACACTTTCGAATAAAGCCAAAGCGATCAACGCAAAATTACTAGATAAGTTCGCCGGGCCGTATACGGTAAAAAAACGCATAAGTCCAGTAATATTCGATCTACGAGACGAGAGGGGGAAATTAGTACGGAATATTCACGTAAAGGACCTCAAACCCTTCGTCAAACCGGTATAAAAGCGAGCGGAAAATTGTAAGGGCAGCTAGTTCACGATGGTAGCCCAAGCGTCAAACATTGTACACGAAACAGCAAAAGTAGAATAGTAAGAATAAAATTGTGCAGGTGATTGACCTTAAGGGTAAACAAAGCGATAGACAAGAATTAACGAACATTTTTCCAAAGGAGCTCAGTTCAAATACAACCGGCAAGGAGCAACCATGAAAGAGGTCGAGGCTATCAACGAGCTCCTCCGAGAATGGGACGAGCAATATATTTCCGAGGGTACCTAAGATCAACCAGCTCGGGAATACGTGCCAACACCTCGGCTCATCCTCGAGGAGCGAGTAGTAGAAGCAGCACTCGCGCCGTGGAGGCAGGTGCCTCGACCACACTCGCCGATAGGGGAATTAACACCGTTGCTCGCCTCAACTACAACTTCCTCAACGGCATACACGAAGGCGACCGCTGCCCCTGCGGAAAGGCAGGATTTTTCCTCGGGTGTACTAGCGGACGGTGCCGCTTCATCCTCGGACGTATCCGAGACAGCGCACCGTCCGATCTCCAAGGCGCAGAGGGATATATTCCTGTACGGGCGGGAGAAACAACCGGCGCCACAACGAGCAACGCCGCTACCGAACCGAGCTACGGGATGGAGAAGGAGATATACCCCGTTCAACCGCTCTACGATGTGGCTACCGCACCGGCGGATAAAATTGCCAAACGGCCCCGAGGTAGAGGTGCCTATCGGGGTCACTCAGTACCGCGTGACGCACGACGGCTGGCGTTGGCTCTACGGCTCTATAGGCTCTACGGCTCTATAGGCTCTACGCCATAAAGTCCCATAGAGTGCTGGAGCGGGCCCTCTCGCTGTATAGACCGTGTGTGTGTGTTTGTGTGTGTGTGTGTGTGTGTGTGTGTGTGCGTGTATGTTCGTAATAAGTTGGGGTGGGAATAGGGAGTTGGTGTAAAGGAGAGGTCTGCAAATAAAAAAGCTGTTGATGAAAAAAAATAAATTTTTATTTATTTAATCGTAGAAGAAAGTTAGTCTTACGTTAACATAACTACCGACATCACGAACGCACAATTTTTATTTTAACTTATACACGAATTACTATTTTAGAAGCACACCATACGCATTCAGTCAATTGCAAACATTTTATTTCGGTTGCACTTTTTAATCATTGTTTTTAAGCGCGAAATATAAAATTTGTATTAATAATAACGATGCTGACACTTGCACTACTTAGCACACATACACACACACACACACACCGCATTGATACTGGTTGTTCCCTGTCACTTTCGAGGCATGCAAATGCACCGTCGATGGCGACACGTGATGTACGGTGCGTATCGTAGCTCGCAAATAGAGCACGGACGCAACGGTTTTTTGAGTACTTCTTGCGTATGTTGACACCATCGCCATCCTGAAGGTAATTTTTCGGTATACGCCATGGCATGCCTGTGCGTCTTATCAAATTTTTCTAGGGCGATATTTGCCGCGGTATTTAACTTACACAGCACAGCCGTCATCTCCTCCAGGAGCTCGCTGTAGTATTCGCGGGTATCAGGCGATGTTGCCGCGGCAAACCGACAACTAATTTCGGCTACAAATTCCGCCATAAAGGCTGAATCCCGCTGCGCAGCGTTAAACGTGGCAAAATTAACTTTTATGTATTGCTGTATTTTGGCGCGTTTGTACGACAGTTTGTTGTAGTACGCGAGTCGACGCGTACTGATAGCCTTCATTGCGCTGGAATACTACACTACACGCACTAATCACCGAGCCGCTTTATGGGGAGCGCGGGCTGTCCAGGTCGCTCAAGCACGGACAGCTCGCACTGCTGCTGCACTGAGGGCACCGAAGTATATCGCACCTCCAACAGCGCACCCAATTCAGTGCTGTACGTTGATACAGTCCGCAGTCAAAACACCACTCCTGGATGATTGGTGCTGTAGGTGGTGCTGGTGGTGGTGGTGATGGTGGTGTTGGTGTTGCTGCTCTCGCCCGGTGGTCCAACAGGTTGTGCCGCCACTTACGGAGATGTCTTTGGCGCAAGCGTTTTAGCACTTTCAAGTGCCTTATCCGTTCCGTGTATACGGCCTCCTTCGAAGTTGAAATCGTCAATGCTTGCCGATTTCTGAGTGAGATTCTTTGCCACTTGGCGAGACGCGCTTCGAATCTGGCTAGTTGCTGCTGGAGACTGGCCATAACTGACTGACTCGATGTTCGCTAACAGTGTTGGAGGTTCACGGGGATGGTGGGGGTTAAACTACTGTTAGTGAGGGCAGCTAGAGTGGGGATGAGTAAAAAACGTAAAAAAACAATGTGTCGTCGGTACGTCTTTCTTTCGGGGATGCCACGACAGACTGTATTTCGACGCTTTTCGAAAATGAAATTTACGACATGCCGGGTTTCCAGACGCTCTGATGAAAGCGCATATGTTTTGCCGCGGAGAACCGCGGCGAAATTTTTCCCGAATGAAAATTTTTTATTACTCTTTCATGGTTTAAGCACAGCGGCCTCGCAGAACTTTCTGGGTCTACGAGCGCGCGCGGGTCGAGTAGTTAAGTATCTGCACGTGAGAAAAACAGAAACACATGTAGGCGTAGAAAACAGCCCTTGGAAGGATACTTCGGGTTTTTACAGGAAGAGATTTTTTAACATCTGTAGAGTTTCTTTTCTTATCGAAAAGCTGTACGACTGCCATAGTAATCGTACTCCGCTTCGCGGGGATTCTCAATTTTTCTTCAAACCCGTCGGCACGCGTGACGAAAACCTTTCGAGCTAAACTATCGCTACGTGACAGGACCATGCAATAATGCCGAGGGGTTATCCTCGAAACTTGTATCCGCTGCGAAGAAAGTAAGCCCCGTTGTTTTTTCGAAACAATATATCACGGTAGCAGCCCTGTAACAGGATGTTTCGCGTGTAAAGCTTACGCACCGGGGTTTCCGTCGCGCGAACTCGCATAGCAATACTCTGGGTTATTTTTCACCCAGCTACACATTTTTAACGGAAAAAAGTTACCTCTTTCTTCAAACCCGTCGGCAGTCGTGACGAAAACCTTTCGAGCTAAACTATCGCTACGTGACAGGACCATGCAATAATGCCAAGGGGTTATCCTCGAAACTTGCATCCGCTGCGAAGAAAGTAAGCCCCGTTGTTTTTTCGAAACAATATATCACGGTAGCAGCCCCGCAACAGGATGTTTCGCGTGTAAAGCTTACGCACCGGTGTTTCCGTCGCGCGATCACGCATAGCAATACTCGGAGTTATTTTTCACCCAGCTACACATTTTTAACGGAAAAAAATTACCTCTTGCGCTTTGGTGAGATTTTCCAGAGACGGCACGAGTACATAACGTAAACAGATGCTCAAAAACCCCGAGGGAAAGGTATATTCTGATACCACGTGTATACTGTATTCAAAACACTCGACGCCGTTGACACCGCCAAAAAGTCGCGCTATAAAATCGGTGAGGGCCACTTACGGTCCTACCAGTCTTTCTTTCGAACGAGAAGCGTCACCATGGAGAATTTTGTCTCTTGTAAACGTTTACGGGAAGCCGTATTGCGTCTCGCAGCGCAATCACGCTATAGTAGAGGCGGCGCGTGGCGTACACGACTGAGGACGTTGTCTTCTACGGAACTTGTCAATCAGTTACGACGCTTATTACGGCTGACTGGCTATCGGGCGATAGCAAGATTATTTCGTACGTTCAGGCATTTGCGAGATGTACAGCGTACCATCGGGGAATTTGTGGTCGAGTGCAACTTGGACAGATTGCCTGTTTTTAGAAAGCTCATGAGCGAGTACGAGGAGCTAATGGGTAAGTGAAAAAATTTTTAATATTTTTCCTAAAATTTTTTAAAATTTAGTTCTCTAAAAACATTTTTTTCCAGCCTTAGAAGATTTATTGCACGACAGCGATTCTGATAGCGAAAATATCGAAGCTGATGACGAGGAGAGCAGCGACGGCACTCACTTTGAGTGGAATGCCGATGATACACCGTCTCAACCAGGGCCGTCGGGGGTGGCAAGCGGTTCGGCGCGCACTGATGGACGACAAAATCCTGTAGCTCGCAGGCTATCGTTTGACACTGATAGCGACGCGGCTGATGACGGTAGCTCGCAGCAGCAAATCTTGGTCGCCGACGTACACAACGCACCTCTTTCCGACGATAATCCGCCTACAGAAACGGTGTCTGACAGCGAAGAGGAGCGCCCCGTAAGCCCGAACCTTATTAATGCGGAGGACCATGAAAGGACGAATCTAGAAATGGAGGCGGTAGAAAATGAACGAGAGTATATACTGGAGGCGTTATCATCATACGTGGAGCCGGGGGAAGCCGTTCACCGGGCGTTTTTGAGCGATCCTCCTCAGGCGTCAGCAGATGTAAGCATCACGAATACCGCTGAAAATCGCTACAACATCTTGAGCAATTTTTACCTTGGAGATCCCGGAGCATACGATAATAACTTTAACCCGTGGGACGAAGTTCATCTGCGTATAAATGAGCGTAAGTTAAATTAATTTTTCTTTTTTGTAATGTAAAAAAAAGAGCATGTTGTTGAAAAAAATATTTTTCTTTTTTAGTCATAAGACATCGGGATAGTATATCGTACCACTATCCCTATGACATTCCCGATATACCTGGGGTTTACGAGCGGTTTTTGAATATACTCCATTCACCAGGAGCACAGGTGTTGCGTTGGTTCCATGACCAGGCGGAAAATATATTTTCTCCGTTGTATACGGAAATAGATCTCGCGGATTTATTAGTACGTGTAAGCGAAAGTTTTCGCGGGCCACCGGAAGAATAGAAAATGACTAAAAAAGAGAAATGTTTAAATAATATTAACAGCTGACGACAATTCATTTTATTCATTTAGAGACCCGTCAATCCCCTCTTCAGGTAGGCGCTGGTGAAGGTCGTAGCAGAAGCAACAGCAGCCACAGCAGCAGTAGCAGCATCACGCGCGACGACGAGGCTGACGCAGGGCCCGAGCGGTTTATTATAGCTGCCGAGGGAGAGCAGTACATGCGTAGGTTTGCTGTTCACGGCCGCACGGTCAATTTTAATATACGTGACCCACCTGCCGGGGAAAACTCTGTATTATGGCTCGAGGAAAGCATTAGAGACATTTACGAATACATTACATCTAACGTTCCACCTAGCACATTAATCGGCGTGAGTATTCGTAGTGATCGGTTTGCGCGGGGGCCCGGAGGGTTGTCGTTCAGGCCTATTGAAAATTTCAGTTACTTAGATTTATGGAATTTGATAAATTCTATAAGTCAAAGTAACGCAGTTTTGGGTATCGATGACGCACTAGCCTTACAAATATATTACGTTGAAATGCCTGTTGGCGCAGGGAGACCATGACCAAAACAAGCGCTAAGCATAGGTAGTCTTCGTAAACGCTCGATCGTAACAATAAAAAACGAGGACAATTTATGTTTACCGCGCTCACTCGTAGTAGCGAGAGCACACTTAGCTCTTAAAACATCCGAATGCGCGGCGACGCGCGACGAGTGGCGCGTAATCCGCGACGGCCGGCGAAAATTACAGAAAGAGCGCGCAGAGAAACTCGTGCACGATGCATGAGTAAGTTTACCGCTAGAGGGGTGTGGATTCCGCGAGATGACGGCGTTTCAAGATTTTTTTGCTGCGGAGGGTATTGCTATGGTTATATTTGAAAAGTGTAACCTGCGTAGCGGCGAACCCCCTTTATTTGACGGCCGAAACAAGATTCAAGATTTAAATGCACCGCTTCACGGTGTTATTTATTTAATCTTTGAGGAGCAGTCTAGACACTTTAACGTGATCACTAATTTATTTGCTGCGGCCGGGTCAAAATTTTTTTGCTCTTATTGTAACAAGGGTTTTCGCCGTATTGGGCAACATAAGTGTAAACGAACTTGTGAATCTTGCTTTGTTACACCTCCATGTAGGAGTCACGGTGTAGAAATGATAGAGTGCACAGAGTGTGGACGTAAATTTTTCAGGCATGGTTGTTTCGTTAATCACAAGCGCGCGGGTTCGTACAAAAAAAATAATCGCAAAGTGTGCGACGTCGTGCGACTATGCGAAAATTGTTTAAAAATAGTAAATACGCAGCACAGTCAACATGAGTGTGGTATTAGTTATTGCAAACAATGTTCGAAGCGGCAGCCGTTGAATCATGCATGTTTCATGCAACCAATTGGTGGTGGTGACTTGAAAGCGGAAAAAAAATTTTTATACAGTTTTTACGATTTTGAGACCCGTCAGGATACGCCGTATGGAGAAAACGCCCGAATTCACGTGCCGAATCTCTGTGTCGCGCATCAGGTTTGCACGGATTGCATAGACGTGGACGACCTTAAAATCATTTGTAGCAAATGCGGCGTGCGCGAGTTCATTTTCACAGACGATCCAGTAAAACAGCTCTTGAGCTTGTGCATTCGGGAAGCACTGATTTTTCCGAAATTGTATGCATCGCGCACAATGCCAAGGCTTTTGATGCTCAATTCATTTTAAAAGAATTGGCCGAAAACTCTGAGCGCACAGCCCCCAGCGTCATTTTGAACGGTCAAAATATTACAATGTTGAAGTACGGCCGAACCAAGTTTTGTGCTCTACCAGCTACCTTCGGTTTACCCGAAAGTAGTAAGAAGGGCTATTTTCCACATCTGTTTAACACCCCTGAGAACCAGCGGTACGTTGGGCCTTTACCAGCGCTAGAGTTTTATTGCCCTGACACTATGTCGCCAGCTGAGCGGGCCGTTTTTCTCGAGTGGCATGAAAATACAAGTCCTGGCTATATATTCGACTTTCAAAAAGAGATATTCGAATATTGCCAGATGGACGTGGAAATACTGAGGCGCGCGTGTATAAAATTTCGAAAAATTTTTCTCGAGGTAGGCGAAACGGACCCGTTCGTATCCGCGTGTACAATCGCGTCGGCGTGTTCGTACGTTTTTCGTAAAAATTTTTTAGTTCCGAATACTATAGGAATAATTCCACCGAACGGTTATAGGCGCGCTGACAAACACTCGCAAAAATCAATAGAGTGGTTGCTGTATTGCGAGCGCGAGATCGGTCGGGAGATCGTACATGCAGGGAGGACGCGTGAGTTTCGCTTGCCCGAGGGACTTTTAGTGGACGGTTACCTACCTGCTTTCCCTCCCGGAGAGTGGGAAGCAGCTAAGGGAATCGTTTTTGAATTTCAAGGTTGGTACGTGCACGGTTGCCCGCGATGTTTTACGAATAACCGAGAATCGGTAAAAAATAAGTTTAATCAAACGTATGCACAGGCGTACGAAAGTGTACAGGTAAAAGTCGGACGAATGCGGAGTCTCGACTACGAAGTGCGCGAGATGTGGGAGTGAATGCGATGGGATAAAAAGGCAACAGCCCGAGTTCGTACGGTATCTGGATACTCACCCGATAATGAGTAGAATAACGCTCAATCCGCGGGATGCGTTTTTCGGTGGGCGAACTGAAAATATAGTCACCTCATGCACTGTAGAGCCGGGTGAAGAGATCAAATATACTGATATATTTCCTCTCTTTACCCGTATATATGTAAGCGAGGCCGTTTTCCTATCGGTCACCCGTACATTTACATAGGCTCGGAATGCGCCGCGTTAACGAATGGCCAGAATAACAATCTCGCGCGCGTCGAAGGGCTCGTCAAATGCAAAATTTTGCCACCGCGAAATTTATTATTGCCCGTATTACCGGTAAAAATGCACGGGCGCTTTATTTTTGGTCTCTGTCGTTCCTGCTGTGAGGAAATGCGTCAGGACGACTGCAACCACGAACAAGTCGCCGAGCGTGAGTTTAGCGGGACATGGGTAGTGCACGAGTTACAGAAAGTAATCGAATTGGGCTACAGCGTGACTGAGATATTTGTCATATGGCAATGTAAGAGCACACAGTATGACCAGTGCAGCGGTGAGGGTGGTCTGTTTGCCGCGTACGTAAATACCTTCCTTCGGTTGAAACAACAAGCGAGCGGGTGGCCGTCTTGGTGTACGGACGATACTACCAAGGAGCGTTATATTGACGAGTACGAGCGCGAAGAAGGAATAAGGTTAGACCGGGAAAAGATTGAAAAAAATTCTGGTGTACGTTCGGTCGTAAAACTCTGCTTAAATTCATTTTGGGGAAAGTTTGGGCAACGCTCGAATTTAAAACAAACGGAAGTGGCCAAAACGCGCGAGGGGCTACTGAAACTGCTCACGACGCCTGAAAAGGAAGTTTTCGACGTGCTCCCGGTTAGCGAGGATCTTTTGTACGCAAATTGGCGCTATAAAGAGGACGCTGTAGAGTCGTCGCCGAACACAAATGTGTTGCTAGCAGCCTACACCATCGAGCAGGCGCGTCTCGAGATTTACTCGTATATAGAAAAGCTTTCGGCCAACCGCGTTCTCTACCTGGATACCGATTCGTGTATATTCAAGTGCAGCGAAAAAGACCCTTCAGAGTATAGGCCTCCTTTAGGCACTCTTCTCGGCAGCATGACGGACGAGCTCAAGGGCTACGGAGAGGGAGATTATATTACCAGCTTTCTCTCCGGGGGTCCGAAATTTTATGCCTTCCGTGCGATCGTCCCATCGACCGGCATCTCTCACGAGTGCTGTAAAGTAAAGGGAATTTCTCTTAATAGCGCCAATACGAGCAAGTTCAATTTCGCTAGTATCGAGCACTTGATCGCAGAGTATTTCGATACCGACGAGAGCTCGCCTATCGTTTTGAAATACAATGCGATCAGACGCACTTGCACGCACGACGTCATTACGCGCAGCGAAAAAAAATCCTGTTCCATAGTTCTGAGAAAGCGAAGATATTTCCAACACGACGTTTCGCTTCCTTTCGGCTATAAGCGCAATTGAATAATTGTATATTTTAATGCGTTGAATGTTGTAACTTTTGTATATTTTTCATAATAATAAAAATGTATTGTAGATATTTAAACTTTTTTTATGTGTTAATTATTTTCCCCCATATCCCCTCATCCCACGTACCTATTTATAGCGAAGATCAGCTAACCCGCGCGCGCGCCGCGGAGATCAACGGAACAATGCATTAAACACGCAGCGATGGTTGCTTATAGCCGCGAAAGTCACCTGATCAACGCGGTAAATATACTTATCCGCGCGAGGGCCGGAGTATGCTAATGACTGCGGAAGTCACCACCGCGGAAGTCACCACCGCGGTGATATGGTGATCTCCGCGCGCGCGCGCCCGCTGCCCGCAGCCGCCGTGCCGCGGGGATCGTAAATATCGTAGCATAGCTATATGCGGTGATGTTTTTCACGTACTTCATCGTCAGCTGAGCGCGTGAGCGAGTTAAGGGTTTAAAAAAGGCTGCACGCGTGTAATTTTCTTTATTAGCGTCGTAAACATGGACACGCGGAAGCATCCTTTTACTTGCTGCGTGTGCGGCCCCACAGGCTGCGGTAAAACTTTATTCGTTAAAAGCTTTCTCGCCTACCTGCCAGAGGTCTGCGACGCACGTTTCGACCGTGTCTTATTTTATTACGCCTAATGGCAAGATGCGTACAGACGAGATTTTAAACCCAACGGGCCACCCATCGAGTTTCGAGAGGGCCTTCCACAGATGGCGGATTACTCGAGTGACAATGAGAAAAGAAAGTTACTCATTCTCGACGACCTCATGCGTGAATCGTCGAGCGATGTTATTTTAGATTTATTTACAAAGGGTAGTCATCACAAAAATATTAGCGTAATATTCGTTACGCAAAACGTATTTCACAAAGGTAAGGCACAGCGCGACATTAGTTTGAATACCAAGTATCTGGTATTGTTCAAAAATCCTCGCGACAGAGCACAAATACAGCACCTCGCGAGACAAATTTTTCCGGAAGATTCGGCTTTTTTGCGTGAGGCCTATCTAGACGCCACGCGTGAACCTCACTCCTATCTTTTTATCGATCTCTCTCAAGCCTGCTTAGACGAGTTTAGATTTCGAGCAAACATATTTCCCAATGCCGGGACGCACGTTGCCTACGTGCCCAAGTACTTTAAATCGCGGTGAATGAGGCGTGCGTTAATCAGTCGGGAAAAAACTATGGCGCCGATAGATCGTAAAGCAATAGCCAGCGGTAAACATTTCTCGAAAAGAAACCTTGCTCTCTTGAACGCTCTTTGTCATGGGGACAAAAGACATCGTGTTGCTATAGCGCGCACAGCTGATAAACCTCTCGTCAGATGCATATGCGAGTGTGTGTTGAACGTTTTGCAGGGCGCCGTAAAACTAAGCGATTCCGAAAAGGTCCGATTGCGTAAACATAAATAAACGCTGCGTAAGCTGATCCGTACTGGTGATAGAGGCAGCGGTACTTGGAAATCGAAGAAACGTGTCATTATACAAAACGGTGGATCGTTTTTACCACTCTTACTTGCTCCGATCGTAGGAGCGCTTATCTCAAAAATATTTGGCTCGAAACATGGAGCGAGCTCGTAAGATGACCCTTGTGCCGGAGCCGCCACCGGAGACATCGCAATCTAAAGTCATGGAGGAGGAGGGGGCGAGGAATACGAATGAAAAAACTCTGCAAACACCAGGTGATCATTTTTCTCGTCTGGATGGTGAAATGTACGATGTTTTACGCTCAAAAGCAGCTAGAGACGATTACGAGAAGTGCGTAAAATATCTACAGATTTTACGTCGCTATCTTTTTTTCCGTGATAACGAGCGTAGCACTGTACGTGAGGAGCACCCTGAAATAGACGAGGTCGAAGAGGTGCTTGCACCACTGTCCGAAGACGACATACTCGTGGGGGTACCGAAAGTACACGCGCGCAAAGCGCGTCTCTTGCTTTGTCATTGGAAAGTCACTGTACCCGAGCGTCTCAAGTGGGATAACTCAGGCACCATTACTATAGATGGTCGTGTAATTGCTCGGTCCAATATAACAGAGTTAATCATCGACGCATTGAAAAAAAAGAACAGTGAGGACGAGGAGGCGCCCGTTGGCCGCATTGAATTTGCAAAATTTCTCAAAACTTCCGAAACGCCGGGAAATTTAATTAATAATCCAGCAGTTTTAAAAATTGGGCAAATATTGACGGATCCTCAGCGCTCGGCCAAACGACGTCTATCCACACCAATACAGCACGAATCACCCCAGCCGTCTATACAGACTCGCAGTAAAAAACAAGCGAAAAAAAAGTGGCTCACGCTTGGTCTGTAAAATAAAAAAATGACGTACGAAAAACAATACTACGACCTTGAGCATGAAGCAGGCTACGCTGAGGCGCGCAATTTTGTGCGCTTGAACGCTAAAAAGGAAAAGAAAAAAATTTACTTGTGGCTGAGCAATCAAGATGCCTACACGCTCCATCACCCGATACGAAGGCGATTTCCACGATTACGCTACAACGTGACGAACATTGACGATGTTTGGGAGGCTGATTTGCTACAGCTCACGACGATAAAAGATTACAACGACGGTTACAACTACATTCTAGTGGTGATTGACGTACTCGGTAAATACGCATGGGTGGAACCGATAAAAGATAAGACCGCGCGCAACGTTGCCGATGCCTTCGCACGGATTATCGACCGAGCACATCCCCGACTGCCTATATGCGTGCAAACCGATCGAGGCAAAGAGTTTACCAGTTCAGCATTTCCGGTGCTCCTCCATCGAAAAGAGATAACATTCAGAGTCGTTCGCAACCCCGACATTAAAGCAGCTGTGGTCGAAAGACTCAACAGAACGTTACGCGAGCGAATCTGGCGATACTTTTCTCATAGTAACACAAAGAGATACATCGATGTCGTGCAAAAGATTGTACACGCTTACAATCGCACGCTACACAGTGGTACGCGCATGAGACGTATCGATGTCACATTGTACAACGCGCCGACAGCGACCGAAAATTTAGCCAAACGCGCGAGCTACAATTATCGAAGGCGACCGGCGCTGCCTAAATTCAAGGTGGGCAACCTCGTGCGCATCAGTCGAACCAAGAACACCTTTGAGAGAGGATATGAAAAAAATTTTAGCGAAGAAGTGTTCAAGATAATCCGCGTTTCGACGCGTCAAAATCTCTATACATACGCGCTCGAAGATTTGAACGAAGAAATTATCGACGGTTTCTTTTATCCCGAGGAGCTCGTGTTAGTCGGTCACGAACGCCTCGCGCCCGATAAGCGTTTTAAAGCCAAACGCGTCATACGCACAGAAGGCCGGGGCGCTAAAAAGAGAGCACTCGTTAAGTGGCTCCGTTATCCTGCTAAATTTAACTCGTGGGTAAAAGCAAGCGAGCTTGAAAACATCTGAAAAAAATGGAAACGAGCGACGATTTTTATATGGTACTGCCTAGTAACAGCAGCATGACGTATTTTCCCGAAAACACAACATGCTGTTTTACGACCCAGCTGCAACGCGAGATCAAATTACACGGCGAGTGGCACGTGGGCCTCGTTGAAATTCACATACCACACAGTATCGTACATTTTCAAGATGACGAAGCGAGTTACACTTTTTACACGGCTGAGGACAATGGGAGTCTCATCGACCAAAAACTGTGTCGTATACCCGTAGGTATTTACGCTTCCCTCGAGCAACTAGTAGACGCTGTAAACGCGGCGAATGACACTTATAAGCATCAAATGCTCGAGCCACTTAAAACTCGTAAGGGGTCTTACATCATAAGACGCAAGTGTGACTGCCCACAAATACACATTACGGATTTCAGCGAAAAAATCACCCATGTATTCGGCTTCGACGAAGCAGGCCAAAAAGGTTCGTTTACAACGCTTAATGAGGGTTACCGGGACATTGCAGCCAGCAGACCTGGCTCGCTTTCTCGAGCCTTGCCCGACCAGATGTACGTCTATACCGATATATGTGAACCTTATATAGTAGGTGACACCCAAGCTGCCCTACTGCGCATAGTTTCTATAGACAACTCCAGCTTTAAGTACGGATGCAGTACTGTACAGCGTTTTGCACCCGTTCACTATATACCTCTTCTCTATCACAATTTTCGTAGCATCGTTATTGATATAAGAGATGAACATGGGCGACGTATACCATTCGAGTAGGGCACGTTGACGGTCACGCTACACTTTAAGCGTAAACGTTAAGATGAGTCATTACGCGCGCTACTACGACGATCAGCTAGGTGGGGGTGGCGTGAGAAATGTTTTTGCTGGTTCGACTTTTCAGAGAGATCGCGGGGTAGGAGCCTGGTTAGGAGGCCTTTTTCGTCACATCCTGCCATACATCACGATCGGGGCCAAGGCTGTAGGTAAAGAGACACTACGCGCAGGTATAAAGCTTGTTGACGACGTTGCCAACAGCGGTGTCAATTTCAAGGAGGCTGTAAAATCACGGGCCAAAGAATCTGGACGCAACCTCAAAAGAAAAGCTGCTGACAGAATATCGGAAATAATGAAAGGCTCGGGATATAAAACAGGCGTGAATGGTAAGCGGCGGCGCCAGTCGAGAAAGAAACACACTCGGACGCGCACGGCAGGCGGTAAGAAAGAATCCGGCAAAAGAAAGCCCGCTGTGAGAACGAGCAAGAAGAAGAAGAAGAAGAAGAAGAAGAAGAAGAAGAAGAGGAAAGCCCTTCGCAACATAAACGATATTTTTGGTACAAAGTAAAAAATGGCCTTCTTGCACTCGCACTCTAACGAGTGCATGTCGAGCGAGCTCGACATTTTCACTCTTCCGGCGACACAAACGTCGATTGAGAGTAGTAGTTTTTTACACTATAAACCTGTGTCCTCGCTCAACGACTAAGGAGACGCGCCCATAGAGTTCGTCATCCCGAGCGCAAGCGAGCATTATATAGATCTCGCGTACACCATGCTCTATGTCAAAGCTAGAATACAGCCAAATGCCGAAACCCCTGGTGAAAACTTAAAAGTTGCCCCAGTAAATAATTTACTGCATTCAATGTTTAATCAAATCGACGTTTTTCTAAATCAAAAACTCGTTTCTCCACCCAATAATGCATATCCTTACAGAGCATACATAGAGTCACTGCTCAACTACTCGCCAATCGCAAAAGAATCACACTTAACGGCCTGATTGTGGTACGATGATACGCCCGGTTTATTCGAAGCCCAGCCGCACATTCAAGGTGAAATATCTAACAAGGGTGCTCTCCATCGTCAGCATTTCACACTCAATGGAAAAACCTTCGACATGATTGGCCATCTGCACTGCGACGTCTTTAATCAAGACAGAATGCTCATAAATGGTGTAGAAATGAGAGTCTGACTAGTACGAAGCAAAGATGCCTTTTGCCTAATGGACGCCTCCGAAGATGGTAAATTCGGCCTGAAAATAAAGGAAGCCACGCTCATCTTTCAACGCGTGAAGATAAATCCGGGAATTTTAATTGCGCACGCCAACGCTCTCGCTAAAGCAACGGCCAAGTATCCCGTCACGAGAGTAGAAGTCAAAACTTTTACGCTTCACGCAGCTATACATGGCGATACCATCGATAATGCCATTCTTGGGCAATTGCCTAAAAGAATAATAATAGGATTTGTCGATATTAAGGCATTCAATGGCAATCGAACATTTAACCCGTTTAATTTTCAACACTTTTCAATAAATCACCTCTGCCTCTACGTCGATGGGTCTCAAATTCCGAGCAAACCGTTACAGCCGCGCTTTGCTGCTAACGATAGTATGTTTATAGATGCATTTCAAACCCTCTACTCGGGCACAGGTATACATTTCCTCAACGAGGGTTTTGGTATAAACCGTTTCAACTATTCACTGGGCTACTTTCTGACGGCTTTCGATCTCACACCCGATTTATCGGCCCACTGCGCCTCGCATTGGAATCTCGTTCGCTCGGGTAGCTTACGCATAGAGGTGGGATTTGAGTTGGCTCCAACAAGCACAATAAATTGCGTTGTTTATGCCGAGTACGATAACGTTCTCGAAATAGACTCCACCCGCCAAATAGTATCCGATTTTAGTGCCTAGTCGTTAAAAAGGTGGGGGGACGAGGACTCGAGAGGAAGCAGGCGGCGCCTTCAAGCCTCACTTTTCTCTCGGCGCTCGCTACGCACACACGTATAATGGATTACGTCGTGGATATACAAGGGTTTCGAGACACTGAAAGGAAGTTTTTACCAAAGGAGGTGGCGATCATTGGCCTACAGAAACCCGTTGTCGACCACTGGATTGTACAAGCACCGTGCAATTTCATCGAGCTGCCCGAAGACGTAAAAAATACAAATTCCTACTGCGCTGTCGATATTCACGGTATTAACTGGTTCGAGGGCGAAGTATCACTCAGACAGCTATATCGTTATCTCTTCAATATCGCAAGAGCAGCAAGACGGGTTTACGTTCGCGGCGAGGAGAAGGCCTGGTTCCTGGAATCTTTACTCGGTCGGAACATATGTAATTTAGAAAAATATGACTCGTCGACGTTCGGAAAACTCAAAAACATGTTTTCTGACGGGCTGGTATGTTCTACGCACGCGACTCAGAGGTTTAAAAATAAACAAGATTTTTGCACGCTCTACAAGGCGCACCAAATAAAAAAGTGGATGCGCTCTATACTACCCGAAGAGTGGAAGCTGATCAACAAAGACCAAGTACAAAGTCAAATGTTCTACACTGCACTTCATCAGTATCAGCAGAAGCAGCGCAAAAAATTACTCCGTTTTCACCCGGGCAGCGAGCAGTCCACTGAGGAGGAGGAGGAGGAGCAGAACGACGACGGCCGCGACGAGACATATGTGGCCCCAGAAATAGTAAGTGACAGCGACAGTAGCACATATTTCACATTTAGCGAAAACGCAAAATGAATACGAAACAAATCTCGAGGGCCATTAGTGGCCTCAGAGCAAACTCGATAGGTGTATACGCAGCCGATCACATCCCCAGAAGCTTGAGTCTTCCAGCCGCTGTTGTAACCAATTTCGATACCTCAGATATGCCTGGATCCCACTGGGTGGCATTCTACATAGACAAAAATGCAAAAGGAACATATTTCGATAGCTATGGAGTCGCCCCTGTGTCACGACATCATATCGATCGACTACGAAGAAATTGCGCAAGCTTCAAGTGGAACGAGAAGAAACCGCAGAGTGTTAATTCTAAAGTTTGCGGCGAATATTGTATTATGTTTCTTTGCTATATGTGTAGCGGTCGCACTTTACGCGCGTTTTGTAACGTCTTTTCACGTGATTCACATGTAAACGACGCACTGGCCGCAAAATTTTATGAAAATGTAAAGAGAAAAAATCACCGAAAAAGACTCCGTCGTGCGAACAATTTCCCCAGCATTATTTCCAAGGGCGCTGGCTCGTTCGGTCAAACATGTAAAGCATTTATATAAAATGTGCGTGTGCGTGTGTGTGTGTGTGTGTGTGTGTATGTGTGTGTGTGTGTGCGTGACTTAATTTTTATTATAATATTTCTATTTAATCCTACGTCACATTCAATTTTTTAGTTTGTAATATTTCTTTTTTATCCAGAAACACATTCAATTTTTAGTTTACATTTACATTTTATGTACATTGTAAGTTTTAGAATTGTAAAAGCTGATGTGTGCGTGTATCCCTCTTTCTTAGCTTATAAGGTTTTGTATACTACGTTTGTCTTGGCCTTTTTTAGCTTGTAATTTTATATTATTCATATATTTGTAAGTTTAAAATGTATTTTTTTTTAATTTGATCGAACAATAAAAAAAAGTTAAACAAACATCGTATTCATTTAACGACCTTGCCCGCTAAATTTAATTCCTTAACTTTTTTATCTTGAAACGAATATGTACTATTCCATGAAGAAACCGAAAAGCATATGCGTAACGGTTTTTTCAAGTGGTGAAAAACACAGGAGGCGCTTTCTTCTTTGAGGCTTTGAAACATAATCAGATCGAGTCACCGAAAAGCACATGCGGAACGGTTTTTTCAAGTGGTGAAAAACACCTTAGCTGTTTCCCTTTTTTCAAGTGGTGAAAAACACAGGAGGCGCTTTCTTCTTTGAGGCTTTGAAACATAAGTAGCTTGAGTCACCGAAAAGCATATGCGTAACGGATTTTCAAGCAATGAAAAACACATTAGACGTTTCCTTTTTTCAAGTGGTGAAAAACACATGTGCCGTTTTCTTCTTCTCCTTCTTCTTCTTCTTCTTCTTTGAGGCTCAAAACCCTTAACGGGGAAAATTTATGGTTCTGTTTCTCAAGGGCTCCGCGAGTTTCCCAACGCTTCTCCCCACTCTCCGATACATACGCGTAAACGTTCATGATTGGGCGCTCGGATTTTACGTAACAATCGAGCAGCCAATCGTAACTCGTGGTAGAAAGGAGGGGATTCGCGCTGGAGAGAGAATAAGTACGGGGCCTAGCCGCGCCACCCTCAGTCAGTCAGTCGCTCTACCTCGACAAAGTCGTGACATTTTTGCTAACGTTAAGTCAGTATTTTTTAAAAATGTCTCAAACAAAGCTAGTGCCGAATTTACTGTACAATTCGACTTACGCTCTCAACTATTCGTACTCCAAGTTCGTTTACGTCGGCTTGGATTATGCTGCTGGCTATTTCCGACCCGTCATCAGGTTCGGCGGGCATACATCACCGCATAAATATATAACTCTGGATATCGACAGTTAGGAATAATTAAAAACCCATTTCAAGACCTTCGGAGAGTATCTATGGGCATCAGGCGATTTTGTAAAGCAAGGCAAATATGCAAAAATATATTTACCGCACCCCGACGTCGAATTGACCACAGCCTACGGTCATAGAATCGTATCAATCACCGATAGGCCCGAAGTAACACCGCCATCGTTCACCCTTCAGTACAAACACGAGGCTCAACAGGTCGACTTTGAAGACGAACCTACTACAAAAAAGAAGAAGTCTGAAAAACCACCGAAGATTATGATGCAGTATACAACTTTCAACGGATTGAAACAGTTCCAACAGTGTATAGACTATAAATTAAAAAAGTTAGAAGAAATGTCGGGTTTTGTGAACAAGGTTTTCGGTATAATGATCGATGTTATTAAAACGGAAGCAATTAGCAAAAACGACGTGTATTTACTAGACCATACATTCATCGGCGTTGTATTTAATGAACTAGAAGACAAAATGAAAGAACTCGCGCTAAATCAATTAATGTTTGTAAATTTTAGCGAGAGTTCTCTCGAAATAATGTTTTTGGAAGTATATGCCGAGTATTTAACAATTCTAGAAAAAAATCTTGTTAGTGCGTTAAAAGTTCAAAAATGTACATAAATAATTTTTTTTTATTTTATATAATAAAATGTATTTTACCTTATCACACTTTTTTATTTAAGGACCCTTCCTTTATACCTACTCCTATTTACGCCCCCAACTTCTCATTGCGCTAGCACGCATATATTTCTATATGCAGCATTATACATAAGTCATTCATCGAAAGACCACCGAGAAGGCAACATCACGGGACCCCGTTCAGCAAGCACCAGGTCAAACCAGACGACAAAGAACCTCTCATCAACAAGGCAGACAAGAAAGACTCTTGGACAAACAAAAAAAATTCTCCACCACACCATTCCTTCTCCTTCCCAAAAAAAGATGGTTATTCAAAATATAGCGAATAATAAACGGTCCCTTTAAGGACAACATTTATGTTAATGAGAAAAAACTGTTCATAAAATAGGGGGTTTCACCCCGTTTAAATAAATAAATAAAAATTTATTTTTCCTCAACATGCTTTTTTTATTTGTAGACCCCTCCTTTACACCAACTCCCTATTCCCTCCCCACAACTTCTCATTGCAAACAGACACACACACACACACACGGTCTGTATAGCGAGAGGCCTCGCACCCCATGGGTCTTTATGGCGTAGCACGTATAGCCAAAGGTCTCGTCCCCCACCACCACGAGTCAGGGCATACACGGGGGGCATGCGCAGAGCAGATAGAACGGCATGACGTCATGGAGGGAGCGATAAGTGCGTCATTGTTTACCCTAATTAGCTTGTGTTCACACACGTGCTACTGTAAACATTTGGATTAATGAACTTGTCACACTTGAAACACATACACACAGCACGCGGTCTATACAGCGAGAGGTCTTTATGGCGTAGCGCGTACAGCCAAAGGTCTCTCCCCCCACCACCACGAGTCGGGGCATATACGACCGCACGCGCCGGGCAGGTATAGCGGCATAGCGTCATGGCGCGAGCGATAAGTGGGACATTATTTATGGGGTAATAATTCACTCCATTGTTTACCCTAATTAACTTGTGTTCACACTTGGGACCCATACACACCGCACACGGTCTATACTGCGAGAGGCCTCGCACCCTATGAGTCTTTATGGTGTAGCGCAGATAGCCAAAGCGCTCGCCCCCCACCACCTCGAGTCAAGGCATATACGGCAACACACGTGGGCCATATATAGCGGCATGACGTCATGGCGGGCGCCATAAGTGCACCATTATTTATGGGGTAATAAATCACCCCCCCCCATTGTTTACACTAATTAGCTTGTGGCCACACTTGCTACTGTAAACACTTGAGTTAATCACCTTGTCACACTTGGGGACCCATACACACCGCACAGCGGGGTGCCACATTGCCCCTACACACCGTACCGCGGGGGGTCGTCTCGCTATACCGGTCTCCTTACTACTTATATGTTACAGATCTCCGCCAATCGCGACCCGTAGTCTCGTATAAGGAATGTACCATTTTGTTATTATTAATCTTAAGTTGAATAAATTGTTATTTTCTCCTACTTATCTGGCTTTGTAAATTTATTTTAGTCGCTCTCTTCATTCGAATCCTGCTCGATTAGCTATCCTCACGAGAGAGCAATCCTTTCGTATGAATACTACCGTTTCAATTTTAATAATTTTTGCTTTCCACTTTACAAAATTTTTATCAAAATACACAAAATAACGTACACTTCATTGACATAAAAACCCACAAATGTATTTCACTCGGAAGCATCATGTTTTTATATTACAAAAAACAAGTTATACACAAATGCCAAATGTTTATTTCTCTGTGCTAATTTTTATTGTTTATTTCAAATCGTTTTTTCACACACACTACTTTTATCAAAATACACAAAATGACGTGTATGTCACTCACACTAGAACTCACAAATGTATTTCACTGGGAAGCATCGTGCTTTTATATTATAAAAAACAAGTTATACACAAATGCCAAATGTTTATTTCTCTGTGCTAATTTTTATTGTTTACTTCAAGTAGTTTTTTCACACATACACACACGCTCACACACACACACACACGCGCACGCATACGCACACGCACACATACATAACAAACTCGTGTTCCAAGGTACACTCACATAAGACCTTGGATCCATAGATCACCAACATAATAAATATATTTCTAAATGCATTTTTTAAATATAGTTATTTATCTACTTCTTCTATTGTAAAATAAAAATTAATAATAATTATACATTCAACACTTATCACAACGATCCAACTTTTTACCTCAATAATTAAAGTTATCTGTAAAAATAAGATAGTCTAAACAGTGTACTAATATGTTTGCTCTTTGTTTTCTCAAATTACTGAACCATCATTAATATAATAGAATCGTGATTCAGGTTTTAATTGCATATAGACCTTACATTCATATAGATCGCACAGTCAACCTATTTTGAAATGAATTTTTCAAATTCGCTTACTTATTTACTTGTTTTATTTTATTCATTTATGCTTTTCACTTTACAACACTTCTATCAAAGTACACAAAAAGAGGTATGTTTCACTGACATAAAAGCCCTCTATATTTTATTTATTACACAAAACACTGATTGATGTCGCTTCTTAATAATATTCAGAAGTTCACATCTTATGAAAATTGTAAAAAATGGGTCGATTCGTGGATTTCATCTAAAGACGAAGAGTTCTTCCGACGCGGTATTCGTTCACTGCCCGTAAGATGGTCAAAAGTAGTAGAAAGCAATGGACAATACTTTAATTAATGTATTTTTTGATTTTCATATGAAATAAATAATATTTTTTCATTAAAGAAACGCTATGAATTAATTCCAACACCAAATAATTAAACGAGGGTTTTATTAAGGATTGAAATTTTAATTATTAATTGATAATGGTATAATTCACAATCCTGTGTATTATTACCCCGATCATAATATTATTAGATTAGCCCGATTACATTTTTCTTTTCCATTCCTTCTTTAAAGTATTAAGCTATTTTTAGTTGCTGTGTGTATCTGTCTTTTCACAAACCAGATTTTAAATATAAAAAGATTTTTACATAATATAAATGATAAATTTCATTAACATTTTACATTGAGCAGAATGCTTTAAAAAATAATTCATTGGTTGTTTGGCCAAAGGAACTTATTGTATTGCATCTATCAATTACAATAAGTGCATTTGTTTTCAGGGGGCACCAATGGGAAGGCAATCAATACCACCCCCATCTGAAAATAAAATTATCTAAAAATAATAATACCTTATTAGCTATAGGAATCCTAAATTATTTTTTGTATTTTTAGAACATTCTATTTTACCTTGAAAATATTATTTTCTAATTATTTATCTAGTATAATATACCTGAAAAGTATCCTGAAAAGGATAATAATTATGTTATTTACAAACTTTATACATTATAGTTACAAAACGATACGGACAATGGAGTCGCTTCATATTAATAATTTAGAAGAGAATCAACGTATTTACATCAGAACGTATATTACAATGTTATTATTATTATTCAAAATCGGGAACTTAAAACTATCATTGGAAAAAAGTACGCTTTAGATTTAATAATTAAAAAATTCACGTAAAATACTTTTTAAAGAAGTAAAGTTATAATTTTTCGCAATTTTTTTCTAATAATTTACAAAAAATGTTACTAAAAAATTTATACATTTTGAACAATCTTTAGTTTTCTACATTTTTTGACAATTGGTCTTTTAGACGCAGTTTTCCTATTATTGTTACGTTCCCCAGTTTCTTCATAAATTTTAACTAACAAAAGAAATTTAAGCAGTTTTACCCTGTGCTCATAGCAGATGTTCTCTTTATCAGACCAATCAGGGAATTCTTTACGAGTGTAAGCTTCTATGTTTGAACTAACTTACGTAAAAGATCATGCTCATGTCAAAATTTTGAATGAATTTTGTCAAACGCTTCTAATTGACACTTAACTACTTTTGCAAACTGTTCCGTTGGTCTGATCAAGAACGTTACTGGTTGAGCTTCTGGATCAGAATGAGGGTACTCATTTCATTACTGATCCCTGATTCTGATGCATCTTTCATTAAATCTTTTTCGCATGTCAGACAATGGCTTTTTTCTAAAGATTTACGCGCCACGTAACCAGAAAAGTAAGTTATGGCGTTTTGTTTGTAAGTGAATTTAGTGTCCATATCTGACATGTTAGAAAACTGTAACTCCAGATGAAAATCCAGTAAATCATCTGCAGCATCTGTAATTTCTTGGAGCTCTTACATTTCCTTTGAATTTTATTCGGGTAATGTAACCAGTCCTGTGGTCTCCTTTTCAACAACGTCATTTTGAGGAAGTAACGAATGACTTACTTCGTAATTTGTGTTACCTTTTTTACTCGTATGAATACAATTAGTTGACATAATGTGCCTAAGAGTCAAACGATACATTCTGCAGGTAGGATTCGGAGTAAATCCACCTCTGCCACGCAACTTAGAATGAGCATGCTCCGCAGAATCTTGGTTGTACAGACCTGTTGCTAATTCAAAGTCGGGGAATCAAGATTTTATTTCCAAATAGATTTACTAAAGCACAATCAGAGGTAACCCGAAAAAATAAGGTGGCTTATTGTCGCTGCCTTTTTTCTTAACATACCATTTCTCTGACCACTCGATAAAACTTTCAAGTCGCTGCTGGATTTCTGGATTTCTGTCAGGCAATGCTCGCTTCAATGCATGGCGATTTTTCAAACTATATACATTACATGCATCGATAACAGTATCCATTGTCTCAACGAAATTGGCTGACTTTTGCCATGTATTCGAAGGTAACTCTGATGAAACGTCTTCGCCGGCTAATTTAATTGCACAGGCCATGCGACGACTTAACAGTTGAAAAGCAAGCTTTACATTCATAGCATTAAAGTGTTTTTCTGATAGAAAGCCTAATAAATTTGTTTTACCATGAGATTTGTCAAGCTTCCAGGTTTGCTTTAAATCGGTAAAAGAAATAATTTTTTCACTATCGACATAAATGCAATTGTGGGCTCTTAGCTGTGCTATCAATCTCTTAATAAGGTGTGGCCAATCAAAAGTTGCAAAAATCTTTACAGAATCTAAAATAAAATAAGGTTTTTCTGGACATACTTTCAATAATTTAAATAACTTTTGATTGTTGCTACCTTGATCACATACAATCACACGAACATCTGCTCCTATTTTTCGAAGTTCTATCACGATTTGGGGAACGATCTCAAAGAGCTCTTCTGCATTGGTGCCATTTTCGTTAAATCTGAAAGATACTATTTGACGCCATGAATTGTTTGCATTAATGCTGTCAATACAAAATAGCAACGCGTGTTTCGCGACTTTACAATCTCTGCGATCTTTTCTCATATCGACAAGACCTTCGATAACATCATGTTTCTTAGAATATTCTTCTGCTGCTCTGATTTCATCAAATTTCAACGCACACAATTGCTCTTGTGGTGGAAGCAGCATCAAATATTCTTCTATCTTTTTTAAAATTGCATCATTGATCCCTGGGACGATTTTACATTCTGCCACCTAGAATCTAACCGTTGATTCAGCTGACAAAGCTAGTCCCCTAGCCCTTAATCGAGCAAACTGCTGAATGAAAATAAATTTGTGTTGCCAAGTCTTTCTCATCGGTTGTATTTGGAGTGTTGGGCTTGTGCAATTGCAATTTCGTCATTGTCTTAGTCATATCAGGGATATCTTTTTCTTTTAAAAGATCGTTAATATCAGAAAATTTTTTTGTCACTTTTTGTTGTAAACGTCTAGTTAAACGACTCTTTTTATTCTTCTCAGTTTTAAGGGATCTCTGTGACTGCTTAACCTTTGTTTCTGCAGCTAATAATTTACTTTTTAATTTATAAATATAAACTTTACTACGAACCATTCTATCAACATCGCGTTTTCTCAATGGCCAAGCAATTGGAGCAGAGTCTTCAGTTGTTGAGCTAACGTTTACTTTAACAATTTTAACAGGAAGGTCATAATCCAGAAACGACAGGTCACCATCCTTTTCAGAGAAAGAAAAAATTTCTTTACCAGAGGGGTAAGTTACAGGTGCCCATGACCTTCCCAATACACCTACAAAATCAATTTCTTTTTCTGATTGGGACTTTTCTGTCGTTTCATCAACAACGTCTTGTGCTATCTGTTGTTGCTGTTGTTCTTGTTCTTGTTGTTCTTGTTGTTCTTGTTCTTGTTGTTCTTGTTCTTGTTGTTCTTGTTCTTGTTGTTCTTGTTCTTGTTGTTCTTGTTCTTGTTGTTCTTGTTCTTGTTGTTCTTGTTCTTGTTGTTCTTGTTCTTGTTGTTCTTGTTCTTGTTGTTCTTGTTGTTCTTGTTGTTGTTCTTGTTGTTCTTGTTGTTTTTCTTGATGTTGTGGTTGTTGCCATTGTTGTTCTGGTTGTTGTTGATGTTGTTCGGCTTCTCTTCACACATCTACATCTGAGCTTGCACTTGCGCAGGCAGTTCATTATCGGCATTTTCAATTCGGGGAATGAACGCCAATGAAGGGGAACTGTGTCGCGCTTCAAACTCGTCGCCCCTAAAACGTCATCCTCTCTGAAATGGAGGCGACAAAGTCCTGCACGCCTAAGTGAAGTTGGCTCCCAATTCAAAAGTAAACGGTTTCCTGCGAAAATTTAAAATTAATTTAGATTTTCATATTATTTTTTTAGTAATTCTACTAAAATTATCAGTAATTTGTTATTTATCTTAAAGTAAATTATTTTATTCTACTATCAAGAGCATTTATGGTTAGTCTAAAGCAACTTTGTGGCATAAAGAAAAAAGTTTCATAAAAGACATAATGTGTTTCAATTCATTTAAAATCGAAATACGCTGAATACGACATGTTTCAGGTGAAGTGAGCATGTCAAAATTTTAAAATCGCTCAAAACTCGTTTACTTTTAGTTCTTTATGAAAAAAACATGTTCCTCAAATTTTAGGTCGATATTTGCAGAAATAAAAATTTACACGACATTGAAAATTCAAAGTTTTTGCAACTTTTAGTTAAAATTCAAGTTTAGTCATTTTTTTACTCAAAATCTTGAAACTTTTTATATAGAACATTGATTGGGAAAAAGTTTGCATTTTATTTGTAGAATACTGTTACGTGAGAGGTTAAGATACTCGCACGTAAGGGCAGAACCATAAATTATTTTGGGATGTCGCCCAGGACATCTATCATTCCTTTTACGTAAGAGATCCTAATCGCCTTACTACGGGTATCTAATGACGGTATATTTCGATCGTAGAGAAAGGGCTGATAGTTCCTTCTCCTTCATGCGCTTCCCTTTGTCTGCATATTCCTGGCTTTTATTCTTGTTGATCTGATGCGCGTATTAGTCCTAAATCTCGACGGATCGTACACCTAAATCTTCGGAAGTTTAGACGATCATGCTATAATGATCCTCTCAACTTCTTAATGCATGAGGGAAATCCGGGCTAGGGTTTAGTAAGATGGTTTTATGGTAGTTAGGTTAGATTAATGATTAATTATTAGGGAAAAAAAAGGGTTAAATTTATTAACAACTATTTGTAAAAAAACAATTAAGGTTATTATTAATCATATTATTGTTATTAATATTGTATATTTTCGTTATTATTAATTACTATATTATTAGATTATTATTAATTATTAAGTTTCTATTGTTATTAATTATCGGTAATCCGCATTAACAATTTATTGTAAATTATTAGTTTAACGAGCAAAATACCAATAACGAAGTCGCACGGCACTAGAAACCCTGATCCATTACCCCGTAGTTATGGCCGGTCTCACAGTAGTTTTATAGAATTTACGGAATAAACGCTTCTATATCAGCTACGAGTAACAAGTACGCGATTAACAACAATTGAAAATTATGAACAAATGCCCGAAAAAAACAATCTTTAAAATTCTTGCACGCGAACGAATAATTTCCAAATGAATGAATTGTTATAAATAAAGATTCTCACCTTTTGTTGTAACTCGATGGATGCCTTGAAGAATGGAATAATGTGTGGAATTATGGATTTTCGGAAATTGAAATGAAATATTCACCAATATGTCAGTTTTTTCCTTTTCTTTTATTTTTCCTTCAATTATAGTCCAGTGGTCCCGTATAACAGTGGTAAATTTGGTAATATTCTAATACACGATGTCAATATTCTAGCGCCTAACGAACTTATAAAAATTACTTTTAAATAACATATATTCCCGATAAAAGTTAACGACTGTACTTTTTGACTAATTATTTCCGACTGTCGTGGCAACGAATTTTCGCCGCCCGCACACTTGGATTCGCGAAAATTCGCTCCCACTACGGTCGTTCGCTGTCTCTCTCGCTCCCGCAGCGGCTATCGGCGCAGGTAAGGCAGGGAGCGCGAAAGGTGGCCGGGAGGTGCTGCCACTGATCGAGCGCGGCGCCTGTTTTCAGGCTCGTATGAGTTTCCTCGCGGTCGTCGCGCCGGATCAAGGCCGTTGCCCCGCTAGCGCAGCGATTTCTGGACATCGCGCGATTCTTATTTCCTAATTTCTTTTTGCGCAATGGCAAGCTACTCGGCTAACAATAAGTTGAATAAATTAAAATCAATAAATTAAGAATAAAAATATTGGCACGTAACATCACCCCCCTCTTATTTTACTTGTCGTCCCGGCAAGTGCGATGAGTACGAGGTTACAATAATGGTTACAAACAGAATTCACAATAATTTTGACGCAATATAAGTCCTTGTCCGATCTGTTATTAGGAATTAGTAAAGAGATGAGAGGTCGCTATTAAAGTTTAGGAGGTACAAAAGATCTTGGGAGAATCCGACGGTGGAGAGCAGTCCACTTGTCTTGATAGCCGGGTTTACAAAAGCGCTTCGAACCTCTTAGTGGGTAGGTATTTATGGTCACCGATTCGACTAAGATAACCATAGATTTTTCAGACCTAATGTATTAATTTTATAATTAATTGATTGGCTGTTTCTAGTTCGAGGAATTAATCTTAGTCCAGTTCGAAGCCTCGCTATGGACTGGACTAATTTCAGGTACGGCATCTTTATGCTGCGGCTACCTCTTGTGGTCTGTCTCCTAGATAACTAATAAGATAACTCCCAAGACGACTCTCGATAGCCTCCTCCTTTGCTGACCATTTTCTGGAACAAAAAAAAAGGGAAGGATCGAAAGGGCCTTGTTAAATAATGAGGGGGTCGGTAAGGATAAGTGTGGTCAATAAGTCCGGATGTCCGTAAGTTTATTGCGTGTCTTGCGGTGATTTGTTGCTCACACTTAGGCGGGCAAAGGACAAAGTCAACTCATGGACTTGCTCTTCCAGGTTGTTGACTCCGTTGTCGAGAACAGTGAGCCGTTGGAGGGTTGAGTTTGTGAGATGGCCTAGATGTTGCCGAACTTTGTCCGATTTAGCGAGTATTTTATGCATTGTGCTCTTCATCACGGTTCGTTCTGTGAAGAGTACACCAATAATCATGGCGTTTTTTTTAACTTTTCCTCATGTTCCTTCACCTGATCCGCCAGGTGACTTATTGTTGCCCATTGATCTTCGTGGACGGCCCTTAGTCTCGCCAATTCTTGCTCCAATTCTATGACTCTATAAATCAGTCGACTTTCTGCGAAAACGGGATGACTGTTCGGTATCATTTTGGCCTGAAACAAAAGCAAGGTCCGGGGTCCTTATTCCTTTTTTTTTCTGGTTTTCGGGGGGGGGGGGGGGGGGGAAATTTCGGGATCGTCCAAGGGAAATGAATTTCAAAATCCGGGAAGGGAGGCTTTTGATCCTAATGCTCGTTGTCGATGACACGTCTTTTCGTGTAGTCCAAAATTTCGACGGTCGATTTCAATTCCACATTCCTGGTGTTTAATCTTTATATTATAGATAGATTTGGAGTACTGTGGTCGCGCAGGTATCGCTCGGTATTGGATGTCGCTTCTCTGTAGAGCTCTTTGTGCGGATTCCTCCTCCAGGTATTTGACGAAACCATGAGAAAGCCGATCTTGGTTGTCTTTTATTGTATGAACATATTCTAGAATTCCAAAATGGGCAAAATGGTAAAAAAACTCTTCTTCCAATTGTTCCTGCGTCCTTCCCTGGTCTTTTGGCCAGGGTATTTGGCAAAAGATACGACTCTTCTCCTTGGTTCCGGGTTCGGATGGATGGGTTCGTTTCCTTGCTTTTCGTGGTGGAATAGGCATCCTTTCATTCTCGAAGGCCAAAGTGGTTTCCAATAGCCAAAGGTCCTTAGATTTTTCTGCTACTGTGGCGTCCTTTTGATTCTTGAATGTGATCTTAGTCGTTTGGGTAGTTAAAGTTTCCGATATGACTTCCACCATAGTAATAGGTCCGGCCTGTTTGAAACAGGTTATAAGTCCATCGAGTCCCAGGTCCGTTTGATAAGTCACGCTGATGAAATGAGGAGGGTTTGTTGAAGGGTCCATTTTTTTCTTTTTCTTTTTATTTATTCGATCTGAAAAGGAAGGTATATATGATTTTAATCGAGTTCTGCCAACTGGGGTGGGAGTGCGGGTGACATTAGGACGGGAGTAGATACTGAGCGGGTAGGAACAGGTTGGATAGCTACATGAGTTAATGGAGTTTCTACGGTTGCGGTGTCTCTTTTCCCAGTATATCGCGATGAGGGTTGGGGTCGTTTCCCTATTGTCCTCCTATAGAGGAAAAACGAGATTACACCAAGTATAATTGTTATGCCTTGAAAAGTTATCCCTCCATATATTAGAGATCGAGTGAACGAAGTGTCTCTTTTATGTTCCCCTATCTCTTTCATACGGGAGACAATATTTGTGAGACGCTCCATCCTTGGTGTAAAGACTGTGTCCGGTGACGGTTGTCCTATTTCTAAAGGTGTGGACTCGTTCATGTGTTGCCATAGCTCTGGATGTACGACCGTAATATTTAGGCCTACGTCTGGAGCGTAGATGTATTGAGACTTGGCAGTCTGATCCTGGTTATCAGGTAGTTCCACTGTATGAGTTCTGGAGGAGCAACCAGTGGCCAACCTCAACAGGCCCCTGCCCTTAATAGTCGGAGTGTAATAGATCTCCCCTGGGCATGTGATTCGGACCGTTTCTTCCTTGATTATGGAGTATAGCCAACTATCAGTTAGTTCTAAGTAACGCCATTGGGTCGAGGAGGATGAAGATATAATTATTTCGCACGACTTGAGGACGTCAGGATGCGGATTGAGTAAGAGTTCCACTTCGCATTCCTTTCGTTTGGAGATGGTAAATAAAGGGCCCTTAGGTGGGCAAATGCGTCCATAATGAGTCGGGATACATTCTTGTAGATGTTGTTCGGTGAGTTTCAAATACACCTGCAAGTCCCTTTTCACGGCCAAATAAGGGTAGGATGGGGAAATATGGGCAACCCCGAAACTTTGGTTTTTCAATTCTTGAGGAATCCTTACGGGGTGAAGTCTGTATAACTCGTAGGTTGATCTTTCCGTAAGAGGTATGGTTAGACTTCTTAAAACTCTCCCTTCATGGAAGGTGGCATCCAGCGTTGCTATCTTTGCAATTTTCTCTGGCCGCAGGTGGTGCAATGGCATCGGTAGTATTCGGCTCTCCCCTGTTTGTTGGATATCTATGGCGATTTGGTGGAGTACATCATGTCGCAAAAGCTTAGGGTGCAACTTCCTCTCGATCAGTGTATTGAGGATCATTAGGATCTCTCTATTACAGTGTATCAGATGGTCTAATTTTGTTTCCATTTGCCGAGCAAATGTAGAAAGTTCCCATGCTAGATGGTTTTCGTTAGCTTCGACTAAGAGAGCATTAAGTTTACTATTCAAAGTTTCACCCATCCTCTTCATAGTCTCTCGATGTCCAATGGGGAAATCATCTTTCACGACGACGAACGTGACCGGACGGTCCCTCAAATGTAACGTAACCGTGCCATAGGTGTCGATAAACTGGTCGCTTATCCCGGCTAAAGGGACTGCTTGATCGGTGTCCACTATAACATCCGTATGCAAGGATCCAATCTTAATGATGTTGACCGCAGCTCCGTTATCAATCATAAATTGAAGCCATGGATGATGTCCTTCGGGGACTCGCAACCGCACTACAGTGGGGTCATCTTCTCGTCCGTCGGTTCCCTTAGCTGGCCCACAGGAAGCAATCCTGTGCGCTGGTTTCGCTGCAGCACATAAACTCTTGGCGTTTGGTTCGGTTGAGCACTGCTCGTTGATGCGATGGGTTGGCTCGCCTCCTGGGTTTCGGGGCGAGCCTCCTTCGAGTTTAAATGCCCGGTCTGGTTAGATTGCGTGGATGAATTGCCGGTTGATGGCAGAGGATACCGGGGTTGTGGCTCTAGTGGTGGTCCAGCGGGATAGTATAGTCTTTGATCCCTTCGATCGAATTCTCTACGGTCCCTTGGTGGAAATCTTGAATTCTGAAAGCCTCTTTGATATTGGTTTGCTTGGTTGGTTTGATACTGGTTCGAAGAGAAGCGAGGACTGGTGTTGTAGTTCCCATGTGGTCCTTGATAACCGTTTGCCCCTTGATAGTTATTATTGCGAGGATAGGGTTTACCTGCTTGTGGATACATTTCTCCTTGGTATCTATCATACGGCTCCCCGTGATTCAGAACGGTGTATCCAATGAATGGAGGTTCACTCCTTACTACTCCAGAACTGCCAGGCCGCTCCTCGTAATACGCGATCGGAGCCGAAGCTTGGCTATCGGGCTAGTCCATATATCCTATAAATGCAGGCAGCGATGATTGCTGATTCCGACCATCATCCGAACGACCCTGAGGATAATGACTGTTGTATTGGCCATTATAATGGCGCTGATTGTTATAATATCGCGTGTTATTCCTTGCGACATTGGCTGATATTTCATCGTCCTCGTATAAGTGTGACTGGTAGTGACTTGATATTGATTCGGGCAATATTTTCGATCGGATCCTTGATTCAATCCTGACGGCTTCCTTAAATGCAGCATCTAGATCAATAGGATGTACTGCATCAACTGCAGTGCTGAGGTGACTGGCTAGACCCCGGATAAAAATATCTACAGCGGCTCCTCTTACTGGAACCATCATGTCCCCGGAATAGGCCTCACCTCTATCTTCCTTAAGGGCATTTTCTGCTCTCATAAGTAAAATATTCAATCTATCCCGAAAATCATCGACCGTTTCGCCTTGTTTCATGCAAAGGTCATTCAATTGAGCATAGTAGTAGGTGAATGTTTTTCCGGGTGCAAATCGTTGCTTTAAATGACGTACGAAATCATCTACGGAATTAAGAGCTACACCAAATGTTGAATTCCTGGCGGCTCCTTGCACTCTGCTCAACACCTTCTTAAGAAAGGAGGGGAGTTGAGCTGCTGAAATATCGGCGGCTGCATTCCGGACATCCTGAATGAAATCCTTTAGGGGTATGTTACTTCCGTCAAAAATTGGTATGCTGGCTACAGCGGTCTGCATGGCCATGGTATTAGCCATGGTCACCATTAGTTGGGAGCAATCTGTGACGTTAGCCACCTGTGTTTCCGGTCCTTGTCCGTCTACCATGATGCTTATTGTGGGTAAAAAACAACAAAAAAAAACCAAGGTAAGGGAACCGAGGAGTATATAACCTATAGTAAAATTTTTTTTTTTTTAATTTTTTTTTTTTTTTTTTTTCTTAATAAAAAGACAAATGTCTTATCACGATTTACTTCCTTGTATCATTAGATGCCTCTAGTTCACGAAAAGAAAAATATTTGTTGCATATATAAACATAAACTTAACCTCCAAATAAAGATAAATCAACTTTCCAATGGAATTTTATATCGGTCTAAGATTATTAGAGTAAATGTAGTTTACGTAATTAAGTTTTCGAATATTACTGTAGAACTCACCTAAAAGGGCTAAAAGGATCGCGTAAGGGTTGACGAAAAATATTTATCTTTTTCCTCAAAAAGAAGGCGAATTAGAATTTTTTTAGGTTAGGGCGAAAAACCACGCTCTGCTACCATTAATTCTGCTGTTACGTGAGAGGTTAAGATACTCGCACGTAAGGGCAGAAACATAAATTATTTTGGGATGTCGCTCAGGACATCTATCATTCCTTTTACCTAAGAGATCCTAATCGCCTTACTACGGGTATCAATGACGGTATATTTCGATCGTAGAGAAAGGGCTGATAGTTCCTTCTCCTTCATGCGCTTCCCTTTGTCTGCATATTCCTGGCTTTTATTCTTGTTGATCTGATGCGTGTATTAGTCCTAAATCTCGACAGATCGTACACCTCAATCTTCGGAAGTTTAGACGATCATGCTATAATGATCCTCTCAACTTCTTAATGCATGAGGGAAATCCGGGCTAGGGTTTAGTAAGATGGTTTTATGGTAGTTAGGTTAGATTAATGATTAATTATTAGGGAAAAAAAAGGGTTAAATTTATTAACAACTATTTGTAAAAAAAACAATTAAGGTTATTATTAATCATATTATTGTTATTAATATTGTATATTTTCGTTATTATTAATTACTATATTATTAGATTATTACTAATGATTAAGTTTCTATTGTTATTAATAGCAAAATGCCAATAACGAAGTCGCACGGCACTAGAAACCCTGATCCATTACCCCGTAGTTATGGCCGGTCTCACAGTAGTTTTATAGAATTTACGGAATAAACGCTCCTATATCAGCTACGAATAACAAGTACGCGATTAACAACAATTGAAAATTATGAACAAATGCCCGAAAAAAACAATCTTTAAAATTCTTGCACGCGAACGAATAATTTCCAAATGAATTAATTGTTATAAATAAAGATTCTCACCTTTTGTTGTAACTCGATGGATTCCTTGAAGAATGGAATAATGTGTGGAATTATGGGTTTTCGGAAATTGAAATGAAATATTCACCAATATGTCAGTTTTTTCCTTTTCTTTTATTTTTCCTTCAATTATAGTCCAGTGGTCCCGTATAACAGTGGTAAATTTGGTAATATTCTAATACACGATGTCAATATTCTAGCGCCTAACGAACTTATAAAAATTACTCTTAAACAACATATATTCCCGATAAAAGTTAACGACTGTACTTTTTGACTAATTATTTCCGACTGTCGTGGCATCGAATTTTCGCCGCCCGCACACCTGGATCCGCGAAAATTCGCTCCCACTACGGTCGTTCGCTGTCTCTCTCGCTCCCGCAGCGGCTATCGGCGCAGGTAAGGCAGGGAGCGCGAAAGGTGGCCGGGAGGTGCTGCCACTGATCGAGCGCGGCGCCTCTTCTCCTCGCGCTCGTATGAGTTTCCTCGCGGTCGTCGCGCCGGATCAAGGCCGTTGCCCCGCTAGCGCAGCGATTTCTGGACATCGCGCAATTCTTATTTCCTAATTTCTTTTTGCGCAATGGCAAGCTACTCGGCTAACAATAAGTTGAATAAATTAAAATCAATAAATTAAGAATAAAAATATTGGCACGTAACAAATACCAGTATTTTCTTTTTATGACCCTTTTTGAAAGTCTCTCAGTGGTTAGTTTTTGGGATACCTTCATCGACCAAAAGTAAGGACTACGCCAGTACCAAATTTCTCCACGAAAGTTTTTTTCAATTCTTTGGACAAAATACTTTAATTTTAAAAAAAAGTTTATTGCTAGAGCTAAGGGAAAAATTCTACAGCACATTGAAAATTGATAAAAACCATAAAAATGTTAAATCATGCAACCGTGAGCCATTCTAATATTGAGTATCATTTGAAGACTTCATGTCACTTATATATTGCTCAAAAATTTTGTATTAGCAGTAAACGTAAATTAAAAAACTAATTTGATTTGTCGAATACTTCTTACAATATATTTAGCAATGTGCTCAGACCTTACTTTGTATTTTCTGAATAGATATTATAACCTACTGACATCAGAGTTACCGGTACCGGGATCAAGAATTCATTCTAAACTTGAATCACTACTTTCTTAATATTATATAAGTATTTCTATAATATACTAAAGCAATACTATATAAGTACTTTTTATAATGATTCAAATTATTTAATATAGAAAGTCAGACATGTTGCGTATAAAACTTATAGTAAGTTAATCTTTATCGAATATTCACTAAAAATGATGTTTTAACTACTTTAGATGAATTTAAAATTACTATCCTACTTTTAATGAATTAACTCGAACTGGAATTGTGAAACTGGTGATTAGAATGCGATAGTACAGGTATTTAATTCAATTATAAGATATCAAAATCCATAATTTTTCATATGGTTCTTTTGTATGAAATATATGACGCGTATAGGTGCAAAAGCTGCCAAGTCACATTAGCAATAAGGCTGAAAGTCGAGTGATCGACCACTTAATTTTCAACCTTATTACAAATGTGACTTGGCAGCTTTTGCACCTATACGTCTCATATGAAGTATTTTTGTCCAATTATTTTTTTTTAATTTCCAAAGTTCATATCAATGACATAAATTACGCAGCTATTTTAATATAAGCTTCCAATGTTCTGTTTTAATATGAACTTACGTGGCTAAAGAATTTTTCTAATTATTTATTACAGTACTTTGACCAGTTGTAATTCACGATTATTTTTCTATAATCTTAGTACAATTACTTTTATGGAATTTATGCAAAGATTTATGTCAAAATATTGGATAGATTGTATGGATCTAAATAAGTAAATAAATAAATAAAAAGAAAGGAATAAAGATGGCCGCTTTGTGAATGGTGTGTGTAGTGTGTGCTCCGTGAAAAGTGGCTAAAAAAGGTGAGTGTGAAGTGTCAGAAAAAAAGACAAACCATAGAAACGGGAAGAGAAGAAAAAAGAAAACAAAAAGAGAAATAAGGAAGAGTGTATATAAGAAAATAAAGAAAGAAAATAAGCAGTGAAAGAGCCGGAAAAACGGTATAAGTCTTAGACTATATATAGTCATAGACTATACCTATAGGATGAGTGGAAAGACGAACCTTAAAGAGAAAATTACAATACGGAGAGACACGAACACAGAAACAAAGAACAGAGAAGGAATAGAGGAATTTTACGGAACTCCGCTACTGTAATTGGAGGAGGAACAGGATTCGGGAATAAGGGTCCAAAGACAGAGAATGAACATAACTAAAAGTGATACAGAGTATATAACGAAAAGTATATACGACACACCATTCAGGAGGGAGAACCCGAATGTAAAGAGAAAGCTAGAGTCGCCGAAAGAGATTGAGATAAAAAATAGGAAGAAGTGCGAAGAACAATTCTAAAGAAGGAAAGAAGAGGAAGAGCTTCTTAGACAATTCGGTAATAATAAAATAATAACCAGAACCCCTCCGAATAAAGGAAAGATACCGGAGGAGAAAGAAACGGAAAAAGGAACAGGATACAGAGAAAGGACAGAAGACGGAGAAGAACAGACGAAGATGGAAATTAAAAAAGAGGAATGGAACACTCTGAAAGAGTTAATATAAAAAATAGCAGAGAATCTGAAAAGGATAAAAGAGACAGAAAATAACTCAAGAAGAGAGGTAGAAGAAATAAGGAAGGACGTGAAAGAGATAAAAAGGACGAGTGAGGAAGACAAAGAATTGTACTTAGAAATAGAGGAGAGATACAGAAAATTAGAAATAAGGACAAGCAAAATCGAAGAAGAGGTAGAGAAAAAAGCAGATGAAGAGAAGCTGATAGAGGTCAAGGAGGACCTACAAATTGAAAAGGAGTCAAGGGAAATGAAAATGAAGGAGATGAGAAAAGAATAAAGCGAAATAAAAAAGAGCAGGAAAGGATTAGAGAAAAGAACGAAAGGGAAGATAGGAGGAATAATATAATAATTGCAGGCATTGAACAGGAAAATGTGAAGGACAGAGGGGACTTAGAAAGGTGGATAAAAAGAAAGATGGGAGTGACGGTAGAAATCAAGAGAATGTGGAAGACGAAGAAAGAAAACATGATAGGAGCGGATGTAAGAACAGAGAATATAAAGAGTTAGTAATGAGAGAAAAGAAGGAAAAACTACAAGGAGGTGAGATTTATATCTCGCACGACTTGGAAGGAAAGAGAGAATGAGAGGGTAAGAGCATGGCTAAATGACAGAACAAAGGAGGAGAAGGAGAAAGCAAAAGTGGAATACAACAAAGTTAGGATAGGTGAGGTGGAGTGGGTGCTAGATGAAGATAAAGGGCAGATGAAGGTTTTTTCCGACAAGGAAAAGAAAAAAGGAAGGACATATGATAGAGGCAGAAGACAAAGAAAAACAACGGACATAGTGTTTTGGAACGTGGCAGGAGTAGCAACACTAAGTAGAGAGACATGGGGAGAACTAAAAAAGTTCGATGTGATAGGACTGACGGAGACATGGTTGGAAAAGAAGAATGAGAAAATCCTGGATAAGATCCTAAATGAGTATAATACGGAGACAATACCAGCGTCGAGGATAAGCAAAAAAGGAAGAGCAAGAGGAGGAATGATGATAGCGATAAGGAGAGATATAGAGATAATAGGAGAGGAAAGGGAGGAGAAGACGGAAAGGGATCAGAAAGAGACTCTGGCAAAGACAAAGATAGAAGATAAAGAAGTAAGGATAATGTCTGTATATATGAGAGAGAAGAGAAGAGAAAATTGGAACAGTATAGAAGAAGAGGCGGAAAAGTACAAAGGAACCCCTATCATATTGGGGGGAGACTTTAATGCAAGAACCGGAGAAGACGGAGGAGAATTGACAGAGCATGGAGCACACAGGACAAGTAAAGATAAGAAGAGGAATAAGGAAGGAGAGGAGATGCTGGAAAAGATAAGAGAGATAGGAATGCATATCATCAACGGAGGAAGAAAAGACAGGGGAGAAGGAGAATTTACGCATATAGGAGGAGGAGGAAAGTCCACGATTGATTATGCGCTCACAAATGAAACAGGATTGGAATTAATAGAAGAGATAGAAGTAGTGATGAATCCGGAATCGGACCACCAACCAATAATAGTGAAGATGAACAAGAATTGCTACAGACAAGAAGAAAGGCAAAAGAAAAAAACAATGGATTGATCAGAGAAGGCGGTAAGAGATTTCCGGAAGAAACTAAGAGGAGAGGAAGAAAGAGGAGACTGGACAGAACTGAAAAAGAGGATACAGAGGGCAATACAATGGAAAAAGTCAAATACGAACGGCAAAGGAAGAGAGAAATGGTGGGATAAGGCATGTCATGACAGAAAACTGCAACTGAAGGAAAAATTGAGAAAATGCAAAAAAGGAGAAATAGAGGTTGAGGAATATAGGAAAGAGAGAAAGAGCTACAGTGACTGGATAAAGAAAAAGAAGGACGAGTGGGTGGAAAACATGTTAGAAGAAATAGAGAAGGACAGGAGTGAAAAGAATTTTTGGAAAATAGTGAATGAGGGTAGGAAAAAGATATCACAGATACATGAAGGAATAAAAGACTAAGGGGATAGAACACTTCAAAAATCAGCTGAAAGGTAAGAAGATAGAGGAAGGGAGAGTGGAAGAAAATAGGTAAAAAGAACTAGAAGGGGAGATAGAAGATGAAGAGATTACGGAAGCAATAAAAAAATTGAAAAAGAATAAGGGGACGGGACCGGACGGAATTCCAAATGAAAGCTGGATCTGCGGATCGGAAAGTCTGAAAGGACAGATAAAGGAATGCATAAATAAGGTATGGAAGAAAGGAATAATACCGGAAGAATGGAAGGCAGGAAAAATAAAGTCGGTGTTTAAGAAAGGGAAAAAAGAAGAAGTGGCAAACTATAGAGGAATCACATTAATGGACACCGGATATAAGATTTATGCGGAGATATTAAGGAAGAGATTAGAGGAACAATTGGAAAGAGAAAACAAACTAGACGACACATAGTTTGGGTTCAGGAAAAAGAGAGGAACGATGGATGCAGTATATCTACTTAAGAAGGCAGTGGAAAGAGAGATAACGAGAGAAAAAGGGAAAGTATGGGGATTTCTGGCGGATATGAGAGTAGCGTTCGACAAGATCAAGAGACAAGAATGGAAGTATTGGAGATAGAAGAAGGACTCAGAGAAAGGATAAAGGGGATATGAGAAATTCTCAGGAACTTTTACTTTTATGTCACTCGTTTTTTTAAGCAATTTATTGCTGCTATTAGCGGTGCGTGAGAAGCACATGAACCAGACAGGATGTAAAAGCTTCAATTTTTACGTAGAAAACCAGTCCTGTAAACCATATTAGTGTGCCACGCTTGCCCAATTCAGAGCATATAAAAAGCTGTCGATAAAGGTCTACTTTTGATAAGTTGAGTTTTTTCGACAGTTTTTTATATGCTCTGAATTGGGCAAGCGTGGCACACTAATATGGTTTACAGGACTGGTTTTCTACGTAAAAATTGAAGCTTTTACACCCTGTCTGGTTCATGTGCTTCTCACGCACCGCTAATAGCAGCAATAAATTGCTTAAAAAAAAGAGTGACATAAAAGTAAAAGTTCCTGAGAATTCCCCATATATGAGGACACAAAATGCGAAGAAAAATGGGAAATAGAACAATCGGAACATTTAGAACAGAGAAAGGAGTGAGGCAGGGATGTCCACTTAGCCCTACGTTGTTCAAAGAAATGGGAAAAGCACAGGAAGGGGGTGTGAGACTAGGAAGGAAAAAATCTACTCACTGGCATATGCAGATGATGTGATCTTACTGGTGAACAATGACACAGGAATGAGAGAGATGCTGAAAAGATTTAGAAGGTACATAGAAAAGAAAGGACTGGAATTAAACATTGGAAAATCGAAGATAATGGAATTCAGGAAGAAAGGAGGCAGGAGGAAGGAGACAACGTTTAAGTGGAAGGAAGGAAAGATAGAGCAAGTGAAGGAAGCGATGTACTTAGAATACAAGCTGCAGAGTAACAATGGAGATGGGAAACATGTAAAACACATAACAGGAAAGGCACACGCGGTGATAGGGAAGATATGGAGTATAGGAGAAAGAAAATTTAAGGACGACTGGAGGAAAAGGATGAGAATTTTTGATGTTCTAGCGGGAGGTACACTGAGTTACGGAGCAGAGATATGGGGATGGAGAGAGTGGAAAGAAGTGGAGAGGGTACCGGATAAATACCTAAAGTGGGTGATAAAGGCAGAGAGGACAACACCAGGACATGTTTTGCATGAAGAGACAAATAGGGACAAAATCGCAATAAGAACGGGAAAAAGAGCGATGAAATATGAGAAGAAGGTGACAGAAGCAGAGGAAGGATCGATAAAAAGAGAGTGTTGGAACATGATAAAGAAGAAGGTGAAGAAAGCAGAACAGGAAGAATGCAGAAGAAGATTCTACGAAAGAAGAGGATGGTCCATGGAAGAGGTAGAGAGGAGATTGAAAGCAGGAGAAGAAATCTGGCAGAGATGACACAGAGGAGTGAAGATATAGACAAACAAGAAAGAAGAATGCAGATAGAGGGATCAAGATATGCAAGAGAGGTGAAGAGAATTATCGTGTCGGACGAAATACCAAAATACCAAGAAAACGGTAGAATAAACAGAAAAGGAGAAATAGAGATAACAGGAAGATACAGGATGGGAAGTGAAAATAAAAGTAGCAGGTACTGGATGAAGGATGAAGATAGGAGGTGTAGAGTATGTAAGAAAGAGGAGGAAACATTAGAACATATATTTGAGAAGTGCGAATATACAAATCAGATAGAAGAAAAGTGGGAGGAAAGATTGAAAGGAGGAAAAGAGAATCTTACCCCGCTACATCAAGTGAACTGGATAAGAAGAAGACTAGAAGATAAAGAGATAGATTATTTTCAAAGAACGATTCGTTAGAGAATACATATGGCACAAAAAGAAGAAAATAAATAAAGAGGAGATATACACGATTGATGAGGTATTGAGTATAGAGAAACGAAAGAGAACATGGGAGGAGAGAGAAAAAACAAGCATAGAGGAGAGAAAAATGAAGGAAGATTGGGAGATAAAGAGACAGGAGCCCGGTAGTATCGCGTACGCCGCAGCAGAGGAGAGCTGCCTGCCTGGAATCCGCGACGAGATCATGAGGCCGACTCCCGCGATCCCGACTTTTACTCGGGATAGAGGAGTCGCGGTGGTGCACGTATGCGAGGCGAGCGAGAGAGAACCGCTCGCGAGTGCAGTGAACGGTGTGCGGAAGAGTGCGAGAGCGAGAGCCGCGGTGCAGCGCGAGAAGAGAGAGTGAGAGCGACGCGGCCGAGAGCAGCTACGACCGAGCTGACTCGCGGGAGCGCGAGAGAGAGAGAGAGAGAGAGAGAGAGAGAAAGAGAGAGAGAGAGAGAGAGAGAGAGAGGCAAGGCACGCAGCTCGGGGCCACAGCCGACGGCTAGCTGCGGCCGAGCCGATCCGACGACGGCGAGGAGAGAGAGAGAGAGAGAGGAGACAGACACGCGGCAGGCAAGGGAGCTTAGCGGAGAGAGAGAGAGAGAGAGAGAGAGACGCAAGGGGCGCCCAAGCCAGCACCGGCACCCACCTCCACGCCGAGACTACTGAGGAGGTAAGTCCTGGCCAGGCGAGCGCGCGCTTCTCCCGCGGACGACGAGCGTCCAGGAAGGGGAGACGGGCGAGCGAGCGAGGCCGCCGACGCACAGTGGGGCCGCGGGCAAAAAAAGCGCCGAAATTCGCGCTTGCCTCGGAAAATGCATGAAAAAAAAAGTTTGAAGCATGAAAGTATTCGCTCGAGCCTATATTTTAAAATGCCGTATTCTCCGGTATGGTCCAAATCGATATATATATATATATATATATATATATATATATATATATATATATAAAATTATCCCCCCATCCGTTTATGGAGCCCATCCCTGTATATTAGTACCTACAGCCCAGAGATCCCTATGGCAAGTGACTAAAGAAATAATGGACCCTGGGGTTATAGACTCTAGATCGGGCTCCATAAACGCCTGAGAAATATATTTTATGGGACCCGGGCTCCATAAAAGAAAACGGGCTCCATAAATATGCTCATGTGTATAAAAGGACTCCATAAATCTGTTAAAACAAATGTGTGTGTGTGTGTGTGTGTGTGTGTGTGTGTGTGTGTGTGCGTGTGTGTGTGTGTGTGTGTGTGTGTGTGTGTGTGTGTGTGTATTGCGGAAACCGGTACTTTTGAGGATCTATAGTTTTTTTCTCCAGAGTTCGTATATGCTTGACTAAAGAAATAACTCCCTCTCTGCGTTGAAGGTATTAATATAAATCCTCAAAAGTACCGTTTCATACGGAAGGAATTTTGAGGATATTCTCAAAAGTTCGAAAAATCCTCAAAGTATCGAATCCCTGCTGACATAGATCCTCAAAAGCTGCATTATATATATATATATATATATTTATGTCGTTTCGCAGTTTTGACGAGTTTTTCGAGATATCATATACCGGTTTTGAAGAGTTTCTCCGGTTTTGAAGAGCCTCTTGACACCGGCAAAGATATATATGACCGGTTTTGGAGAGTTTTCGGCCATTTTCTAGAGTCTATAACCCCAGGGTCATTATTTATTTAGTCACGTTAACTTAGGCAACTCTGAGAAAAAGAACTATACCTCTTCAAAACTGGTTTACCCACATACTTATATATATATATATATATCTTGCTATATTATATAGTTGTAAGAAAATGTTTACGACTCAGCGCCCCCTCCCGCACCCCCTCTCCTCCTCCTCAGCGCCCCCCCCCCAAATAACGTAAAAATGTGACTGGTTATACGTTTTTTTGAAAGAAATTGATAGAGGCTCGCCCCCCTCACCCTCCTCGCCCCCCGTCGCCCCCTCACACCTTCCCCGCGCCTCCTCGCCTCCCCCATCAGCCACTCCTCAGCGCCCCCTCAGCCCCCCCCCTCAATTGTTTCAGTTATAAATCATAGTATAATTAATTAGAAGAATTGTCGAGTATCGCAAGTTCTATGTAATAATATTGATATTTATTTATTTGTATATTTATTTTTTTTTTAAATTGATTTAACTATAAAGATTGGTTGAAGAGACGAACAGTTTTCCACGTCACCTGGAGGTACTGTTCATTGACGCGTTGGATTGTTATTTTAAGTGGTACCTTTCGCCAATATCCATATATAACCACTCTCATAATAGTATCTCATTGTTCTGACGAAATGGACACTATCAAAGGACAAAAAGTTTTTGTTATCAGGGACATTTTAGAATAACAAAATAATGTATTATATTTACACGTGCAAAATTATAATAATATTAAAGTTGTGGATACTTCTATAACTCCTTTGGATAAACTTTAAGAAGGATATAAATCTATAGTCAGTAGCACTGAATATTTATATTATTAAAAATTTTATCATTGTTCTGAAGAAATGGATATTATCAAAGGACAAAAAGTTTTTGTTATCGGGGACATTTTAGAAGAAATGGAAGATATATCCGACATGTAATAAGGAATATTTAAAGCTTCTAACAATTTCTTTAAAAAAAACGTATAACCAGTCACATTTTTACGTTATTTTGAGGGTGGTGAGGGGAGCGCTGAGGGGGGCGCTGAGGAGGGGGGCGAGGGGCCGCGAGGGGGGTGAGGGGGCGCTGAGTCGTAAACATTTTCGAGATTTTTAAAAATTCTTATATTTGGCCTTTGTTTAAAATTTTCCATTTAAAAATAAACATTCGTACTCAAGATAATGCTTTTACATCATTTTTATTAGATATTGGAGAAGGAAAAATTGATCACTTTAAAATTCCAGATAAATGGAAAACAAATGATTTTTGTCATGAAATATATAAAAATATTAATAAAAATTATCATTTTTCAAAAAATGTAATATTAAGTTCATATAATGAACAAGTAAATATATTAAATAATAAAATATTGAACTTAATAGAACATAAAACTGTAACATATTATAGTATAGATTCTGCAACACATAAAGGAGTAGATCAAACGGCTGAAAATATACATTTCAATTTTCCGATAAAAATGTTAAATAATATACGAGAAGGTTTACCTCCATATGAAATAAAATTAAAAAAATGCAATTGTTATGTTAATTCGTAATCTTAGCATCGTTGATGGACTATGTAATGGAACACGATTAAAAATAACAAATTTATATAAATATAATATTGAAGCTGAAATCATTATTGGAGAAAATAAAGGAAATAAAGTATTTATACCACGCATTACACTAAATACTTGTGAATCATCATCGTTACCATTCATTTTATATAAAAAACAATTTTCAATTGTATTAGCATTTGCTATAACTATTAATAAATCACAAGGACAAAGTTTTAATAGTGTAGGAATATTTAAAAAAGAACAATTATTTTCCCATGGATAATTGTACGTAGCACTTTCATGATGTAAAAATCCAAACAATATATATATATATATATATACACAAAATGAATCTGAAAATAAAATAGAAGTAACAAATATTGTTTGGAAAGAAATATTAGATAATTAATTTAAATAATAAGATTATAATGTAATAAACTAATAATGGTATAAATAAAATAATAACTTTTTAAAATTTAATAAATATACAATAAAATATTCATATGATATTTTAATATTATGATCTTCTTAACGATTTTAGAATAATAACATAATATAATTGATCAAAATAATTTAAGAAAAAATATAAAACAATAATTAATTACATAATATAATTAAAATTTACTTTAATTATACATTTAATGTAAATTACTTTTCTTAATGTAATTAACTATTATTTACTAAAATATAAGATGGCTGAACAAGGTGATTCAAAACCTAGTCCATTAAGATGGGATCCTGTCCAAAATATGTATATTGAATTGTGAGTAGTATACAACACGCAAGAGAATTAGATGAATTAAACGAACAGTTACAGAATCATATAAATGAACAAAACGAATGTGAAATACATTTAAATAATTATATCAATGAATATAATAACAATATTAGTATGATACAAACACCGTTAATTTGGGATCCAACACAAAATAAATACATAGAAGTATATAATTTAAAAGATGCTACAAAGTTAGACAAATTGAATGAAATAATAGAAACCCATGAAAAAGAAGAAAACAAGTATAATAACTATTGTAATAATTTACTTATAGAATATGATTTAAATTATTTACAAAATTTAATTAAAAAATATGAAAAATAAAATAAATCAAAAGCAAACATAATATTTTCAATATACAATTTAAACTCAATTTTTTAGTATAAAATATTTTAAATTTCACAAAAATAGTATTAAGTTATATTAATTTTTAATTTTATTATTTTACATTAACTTCTTTCACGTATCCAATATAATGTTTATAAGCAAAAATATAAATAACAGAAAAATAAAAATATATATTTCCATATTATAAATAGCTTACAAAAACGTCACAGGATATGTTAAAGAAAATTTAATTAAAAATTTGAAAATTATTTTTTTATAAATTTTTATGTAAATTTTAAATAGAAGTAATAAATATAAAAATTCAATGAAATAAAAGAAAATTATTATTAAGTAAATTATTATTAAGTATGAAAATGGAATATTTGAAATTTAAGGAAAATAAAATTATATTAATTTTAAAATCATTTAGAATAAATTATATTAAATTCTTCCGTGTATCCAATATAATGTTTAAAAGCAAAAAAATATATAAAAGGAACAAATAAATATATATGGTTCTAAATAATAAAAAGCTTATAAAAACATTCAAGGGTATGTTAAAGATAATATAAATCATATAATTTATTTTTAATTTATTATTTTCCTAAATTTCAAAATGTAATATAAATGATATAAAAATATATTTAATAATATTTCATAAAATTTTAGGTATAGTGGTAATGTAGGGCTATTGGCGAAGCATGCCACTTAAAATAACAATCCAACGGTCCATGAACAGTACCCCCAGGGTGACGTGGAAAACTGTTTGGCTCTTCAACCAATCTTTATAGTTAATAAAGTTTGTATAAAACGAATTAACGCAACACAGTTATTGGTTAAATTTAAAACATTGTTCAATATTTATAAAGTAAGTAATAAAATAAGTAATAATTTATAAGTAATAATAATTTAAAATAATGAACATCAGGGTGATTTGTTCTCTTATTCCAAAATATAAAATTTTAAATTTATTTTATATGGGGGTTGACGAGCGGAGCGAGTAGGGGGGTACCCCCCTAGTATATATACGAGGGTCATTTGATAAGTACCTAGCTTACAAATGAAAACACCAAAATTTTACAAAAAATAAAATTTATTTTTCAATGTAGTCTCCTTTTAGTTGAATACACTTGGTCCAGCGGTGTTCCAATTTTTTTAACCCCGTTGAAAAAAATGTTTTCTCTTGGTTTGCAAAATAGGCCTCCGTGGCGGCGATTATTTCGTTATTGGAGTGGAATCTCTTCCCGGCGAGCGAATTTTTTAGGTTCGGAAACAAAAAAAAGTCGCACGGAGCCAAATCTGGAGAATACGGTGGATGGGGCAGCAGTTCGTAGCGTAATTCGACCAATTTAGCGGTGGCGAGTGCAGAATTGTGAGCCGGTGCATTATCGTGGTGGAAAAGCACTTTCTTTTTAGACAAATGGGGCCGTTTTTCTTCTAACACGGCGTCAAATCGGCTCAATAGTTCGGCGTAGTACTGTCCTGTGACCGTTTTGCCCTTCTCCAGATAGTCAATAAAAATCACACCTTGAGAATCCCAGAAAACAGTGGCCATCACCTTTCCGGCCGACGGGACCGTCTTCGCCTTCTTCGGAGCAGGTTCACCGGGTAAGGTCCACTGTTTTGACTGCTCCTTGGTCTCTGGAGTGTAGTAGTGAATCCATGTTTCGTCGGCGGTCACGTAACGACGCAAAAACTCTTTTGGATTGCGATTAAACAGCTCCAAACACTGCTCTGAACTGGTCACACGGATGCGCTTGTTGTCTGCAGTCAGCAAACGCGGCACCCACCTTGCTGACAGCTTCCTCATGCCTAAAATCTCATGTAGGATATGCCACACGCGTTCTTCTGAGATGCCTACTATCGCAGCTATCTCGTGCACCTTTAATCGGCGGTCTGACAAAACGATATCGTGTATTTTTGTCACGTTCTCCTCCGTAGTGGCTGTTTTCGGAGCACCTGGGCGTGGATCATCAAAAACCAACGTACGACCACGTTGAAACTCGTTATACCAAAATTTAACGGTCGCCATCGAAGGAGAAGCATCCCCATACACTGCATCCAAGCGTTCTTTAATTTCACTGCGCGATTTCCCTTCCAAAAACAAGAATCGAATCACCGACCGATATTGTTCTTTCTCCATTTTTTCAAAAATCAACGGACACATTTGCTTTCACACGCTCTCAAAAATAAACTACAACTCCAATCCGGCTGAAATTTCGTCTGTAACCGTTTACAGGAAGATACTGCACTGTAGTGTATTTCTGGTGCGATAGTAGCACCATCTGGCGGTGAGGCTAGGTACTTGTCAAATGATCCTCGTATATAGCCGGTTCTCGGTCATATCACAGATGAAATTTTTTTTTTTTTGCTTAAACTTTTTTACGCATTCTCCACTATATTTTGAACTACCTTGAATTTTTTCAGATTTTTTTTAGAATTATTTTCAGAGCTAAAAATCATCAAAGTTGCACATTTCATGAATTTTCATGATTTTTATCATTTTTCAAACTCATTTTACTCATAATAGAAACATTTTACAAAAAAATCATCAAAGGACTTTTTTGTCATAAAAAATCTATATTTTGTGAAAATCCAGGTTACATAAGTCCAGCGATACTTTATCATTTTAATGTTAAAAAGTGAAATTTCATAAGGTGCGCTCATCGACTCAGCTTCAAAAAAAATCTGGAAGTATAGCTGGAACATGTACAAATATCATCCTATTTGTGTTGGAATGGCCCAAATACTCGTCTTTTAATAAAAAATTATAATATCATCAGTTTCATGAAAAATGTGATTTTTATGTATAAGCCAAATGTTCACATTATGACTTTATTCTTCCAGCAATACTTTTAGTATTATTATTGCTTTATGTTGTTAAAAAAAACATTACTAATATTGCAAGAAAACATGAATATAATTGTGATTATATTTGATTTATTAAAAAATGTCCATGTCAACAACAAAGGTTTTATTAAATATTATTAAATATCAAGCAGTTGCTCCGACAGTTTCATAAAAAATAAATCATATAATTTCAAGATATTTTATAATATTAACTTAATCAAAATTATTTACTCATAAAATATATATATAATTTAAGCTATGTCGTATAAAATTGATCAAGTCGTCCCATAAAACAGTTACAATGCAGTCTAAATATTGTAAAATCTTTATGTATGCATTAAATGGGTTACATAACGTACTTCTTGGCCAATTTTATCAATCATGTCTATTTATAATATGTCACTTGGCACAGTCATAACCAAATATTCTTATTTTATACAAGTACAAATTTAGGTGTAGAAATCGAAGGTCTCCAGTATTGCAAGTTAAAACATAATTACTTTATAAAAAATCAATCATTTTTTATCTCAAATCATACATTTGTTTTAATCTTGTTTTAATTACAACATTAACCATTTGGCGTCTAGGGAGTTCAGTGTCATAAGGGCCGATAAATAAATGTATTATATTGAATTAAATATTCTTCAAATTGGACTGCCAAAGAAGCGAAGTAAAATAATAAATCTTGCTCCCAAGATGGCAATTGATTTTATTAAAATTGTACCAAGATTATTGACAAAAACTACAATTTCCTTTTTCAAATAAGGCAATATAAAATAAATCTATTTTGGTTACATATCATGTAATTTAATAAGTAACATTGAACATTCATTTACATTCGGGCAGAAAAGTAACGTACAACCATTAAATATGTTATTTCAGATAAAAAATAACTTAATTCATGATCCAGATCTGACACACACTCCTAGATAGTAGAAAATCATAATTGTTAATTACCTGCAAGTACTGCTAAAGTTCAGTTTAACTTTGTAATAAGTTCTTTCTCATGCCATGAGAACCCTTCAGCTTTTTTTAACCTAGAATAAATAAAAAAGATTTTACAAAGTATCAACTTAATATGAAAATTAAAAATTATTCATATATTATATGATAAAAGAAACTTATCTGAGAATTCAGTAGTAGAGTACAGTAAGCTTTCCTCTTGTTGTTACTTTCCTACATGTAACAGCTGACATGCAGTTCACATCTACACATAGTTGCAGCCTATCGTTCCGTTCTCATAGTCTATGGTCGCAGCTTCGTAGTGTCGCGATCACAATCATCTCTCATGGTTTACTTTTTGATCTATGATTGATGAAAACTGAACTTAAATGTAATTTATTTTTGCAAGATAAGGTATAATACAATGCATTCTGCTCAAGCGGAATAACTACAGCCTGCCAATTTAGCATCTGTGTATTTAATTTAGCATTCAGTTCAAAATCATATTTTTATTGAATAGCAAGAAGAGATTAAATGCAAGTTATGAACTTATGATGCATCTTTCAAAATTAATTGAGTAAATTATAATTTTAATTTAATTTTTTAATCAAAACTATGAATTTGAAAATTAATAGTCTTCATTTAATTCTACTATGTTATGTATTTTTAAAATATTGTTTTTTCAAAAATTATCACAATGAAATAGATTGAGTTCAATTTATATAATATAAAATATATTTATTATAATGTGAAATATAAAATAAATTAACTTTACAACAAAAACCATTTTTTTAATTAGTCAATAATGCAATTTAATTAGTCAATAAAGCATTTCAACATGGTCTTCAGAATTAGAATATCTTTTACATATGACTCTTCCATTTCCAATTGGACTAATGTAATGTTGTTTTTGCACGTCTTTAACTCTACTTCTATTTTGATAAAGATTATTCAGTTTTCTAATATTTTTATTGTACACAGAGTTTGGAGTATTCGCAAAATCAACATTTTTATAATTTCCATGATTTTTTAGCCAATCGTATAAAGCTGTTGCTGTTAGGATTTGTTGAGTTGCAGGTAGCTTAAGGCTTGCTTTAGCTGCAGCTCTTTTAACAGAACAACCGACTCCATCACATGCACCTTCACCATGTGCTGTTGGGAAGAAATGCCAATCTGCTGGTATTCCAAAGTCAGCTTCATGATAATAAAGATTCAAAATATTTTAAAAATTTTTGAATTGCTGTGGTGCTCCATCGCTAAAATAATGGATTTTTTCCAAGTTTTCAAAATTTTCTTTTAGATAGGAGATCAATAATTGTTGGTATGTATATACTGCTGTGGTATCATGACTTAAATTGTTAGAAATAATAACGAATCCTTTACTTGCTAATGTGGTCTGCTTCATGTTATAAATATACGTAAAAAATACAGTTGCCTGGTCGTTATTCCAGTGAAATCGTGGAGCATTTTGTGCGATGAAAGCATAATTTTCAGCAAAATCTAGGCAGACAATACATTCATTTTCTGGTAATTAATTTTTTAACCATCGAAAATACCCGGATTATTGATTTGAAATAAAGGCATGTGGAAGTAATTGCTGTATCTTATAACAAAATGATGGGATAAAGTCATTTTTATCTTCAACAATATTTGTTAATGTTGACCTGGGAGTTGAGACCCATTGTGCATAATTTATTTCTTCTATTTCATTATCTTCAAAAATCTTCATCAAATAAGACTCCAGATGTTCAATTCCAGGACATTTAACACATTCATTAAAATAACACTTCTCTAATGCTGTACTTGTATTCTCTTTGCAAATTATAAAATTTAAAATATCCTTATAATTCTTAAAGTTATAAGTATAGTTTTGTGTTAGTTTTTCTAAATCACAACCTACAATTAATTATTTTTAAATTAGTACTATAAAAAATATTTGTTTATCTTAAAAATAATATGAAGATATACCTGATATTATTAATTTTACGTTTTGATGAATTGAACAAACACATACTGAATGTGTGCCACTACTACCAGCTAAGATACAATATTTTGGTTTAAATTTTGCAAACGTTGAAAATCCTACAGAAGTATCTAACTGACATTGTTCACAAAATAATTTGTATAATTCTTTTAACGTACAAAGCAGGAGACGCTTTTGTTCATAAATGACATTTCCTTCTGAATCCTTATACTTAATAGTCTTTTTTTCCAGGTAAGATATAAGTATTATCTTTACTTTTATAGAAGTCAAAAATTACTTGCTTTGTTGTATCACAGATAGGATGCCCTGAAATTATTTCAACGGTTATCTTTTTCCCTTATAAATATTAGACAAATTTTTTTGTTTTTGCGTTTAACTTAGCAAGTATTATAAAATTGGATTAGATGAATTTGTACATTAGTGAATTTTTTTTGTAATTTTTCACTAAACTTATTTAAAAGTTAGAACTTTTTGCTTGAATAATAAATCATTAAAACATAAAACATACCTTTTTTAATAAATGGCTTTGATAAAGGTCCTGCTTCGTTTTGCAATTTTTTTGAAAGTTGGATCATATAGTCTGATGCATTAAAATGTTTTTTAATTTCAGTGTAGGACCAACTTAGTGGAATTAATGTTAATATTTGTACTTTTTCTATTTTTGATGCTTCTTTATCATGATATTTTTTTTTCAAATTTTCCATTAAATCTAAGAGAAGTTTTAAATTATTTAAAGGAATCTCTACATCGCTCTGCTGGTCTAAAAAAAGTTCCTGTGCTAAAGTCTGCATGTCTAATGGACTTTCCTATGACTGTACTAAAGTCTGACCTAGATTAGAAAAATTTGACGAATATTATATAAATGTTTAACAAATTAAAAAATATATTTTATAGATAGAATTACTTTCAGATGACTCCTCAGATAAAACACAAACTGTATACATTTTTTTTCTGCAGGCCTTACAAACTTTATCCTGAGTTATCAATTTAGGTTCGCAATTATATTTCAGATTGAATTTGTTTACAATTTCTTGAGATATATTGCGTAATGACTTTGTTGAGCAAATATCTTCGGAGGCAAATGGCTTTCTGCATCTATTATAACTCACTGTAGGTCGTTTCTTTGCAACATGCTCTATTTCGTCCTGATTACTTGACATTTCTTGATCACTTGACATTATAAAAACTAAGTAATATTTAAAATGAATATTTAAAAATATTCAGTCAACTTCTGAAATTAAATTTTGAAATGATTTAACTATATGCGTCGGTAATTAACCGTTATAAGACTTGAGTTTCTTTTGTGACGACAATCTTTCAAATTTAATAAACACTAGGTAGATTATACAATCGATTGACGATTTAATGGCCAAGATTATCGATTAATCGATTTATCAATCAGATACATTCTACAATATCATGTAAGAGAGAATCCACATTCCATGCCTATACCGTATGAGCATGTCGTATGCTGTTCGAAAAAAATTTGTTGTCCAAAATCAACAGAATTTATAACCATAGGTTTACCGCATAGGTTAAATTTATAACCGTGGATCAGTTCAGCTTTAACCTATGGTTATAAATTCTGTAGATTTCGGACAACAAATTTTTCAATATAAATATGATTTTGAACTGAATGCTAAATTAAATACACAGATGTTAAATTGGCAGGCTGTAGTTATTTACGCTTGAGCAGAATGCATTGTATTATACCTTATCTTGCAAAAATGAACATTTAAGTTCAGTTTTCATCAGTCATAGATCAAAAAGTAAACCATGAGAGATGATTGTGATCGCGACACTACGAAGCTGCGACCATAGACTATGAGAACGGAACGATAGGCTGCAACTATGTGTAGATGTGAACTACATGCCAGCCGTTACATGTAGGAAAGTAACAACAAGAGGAAAGCTTACTGTACTCTACTACGGCAATTCTCAGATAAGTTTCTTTTATCATATAATATATGAATCATTTTTAATTTTCATATTAATTTGATACTTTGTGAAATCTTTTTTATTTATTCTAGGTTAGAAAAAGCTGAAGGGTTCTCATGGCATGAGAAAGAACTTATTACAAAGTTAAACTGAACTTTAGCAGTAAGAAATATATAATACAGGCCTGAATTTAAGATATATTTAGAATACAATATGTGTAGTCAAGTAATCATTGAAAAAATGGTCTTATCGACTTTTATGTACTTATGTACTTTTGGCTATGATAAGTTGCCTTCTTAAGTTTTGATTGGAATTTCATATTTCATAAGACCTGGTGCATATTCTACATTTATTTTAGTATTCGAAATAATAATATAACTCAGTGCGATGTGTTAACAAGTGACTCAACAATGGATGGATCAAAAGTACAAAAGAAGGGCAGATTGTTAGCAATAACTTTTAGTGTAACGGATGCTGCTCGGATAACATTATAATATATAAATACGTGCGAAGTGCCAGACCTTCCGTTTTAAACATTTTATATGGGAGAACATATCTCAGGTACACCAGAAAGTGAGTTTCAAGAAGGGAAAAAATGCGGGATCTAATAGCTGATTATTTTTGAAGTTTTATGGTATTTTTCTTTGTAGGCTTATTTCTCAAAATGTAATTTTTTAAAGTTTGGCGTTACTTTTTTAAAAAACTATTCCATGGATTTTCATGGGATGAGGTCTACATTACTTGAAATTTACGTAGTTATGGCCCAAAGTCTTGTGCCATTTTATCAGAAATAGTGTATATTTATAGTATATATTGTGGGTTGTTTAAACTACATTTTTCTTTTTTTTCAGCTGATTTTGGTGTCAGAAGCCACTAGGTGTAAGACCGCCTAATTGCATTATAAGAGAATAGCAAGCATCATTAAATGTAGCTTAGTCTTATATGCTTATGACACTGGTGGTAATATAAAAGCGCACTGGCATTTTGTATCGTTAATTTACAACTGATACTGATGTTACTGTATATTTATTATAAGTTTACAAATCATGACTTAGGATATTAAGAAGATTGGACATTAGACGAACTATATTGTATATGCTTGTTTATTCCACCCTGGTGTTAGGCTGGAAATCAATCATCTAATCAGCATCTAATCGACATTAGACTATCGTTATTAGATTGTGATCATAATTTCTCTAGAGGTCGGACAACAACTTTTTTTTTAACTACATACGGCATGCAATGTGGACTCACTGTAAAATAATAGCCAAATATACGTGAGTGCCGCAAGCATCAGCGTCCGCGTGAAGTAAGTTCTATTGCCGCATCTGATGGCTGCTAGCTCGTATGTGGACTCTGCTTGCGCGCGCGTTTATGTGGAGTACAAACGACCGCCGTGCCTGCAGGCTCCCTGTGTCCCCAGCGATGACAGCGGCTGCTAGAGTACGGTCTCTTAGTGGATGTCATCCCTCTCGTCGTGTTCGTTGGTTGATAATGACTCGTAGGACATAGCAAGGCAGCGGAGTCGGCGGCGGAAGCAGATTTCTTGGTAAGCCCTTTCTCGTTCCTAACCTCTCTGATGGGTGGGCTGATTGTTACAGGTATCTGGGCATCAAGAGAAGTAAACAACGAGCACTGCTGCATACTGTCTCTTGGCTGTGATAATGTTGTCTGGATCCTTTATTTAGTAGCCATATGTGGTTTTTAGGTGCCCAACGCTCGCTGCTTGGCTCCCAGAGTAGTGACTGTCTTATCTGCTGCTTTTGCAGTGAAGGTTTTCAGCGGCCCTTCCCCTCTACCAGATGATATGGCCACCACTAGTTATATCATCCTGGCCAATGGAACGGTGTCCTTGAAGCAGTGCCAACCTGGACCGGCCATCCCAATTTTGTTGCCTCTGCAGCACGAGCAGTGATGTAAGAGGGTCAGTGCTTTAGAATGTGAGAAGATAGGTAATAAGAAACTGAGAAAAATTAAAAAAGTGCAGTTTGTGTGTTTTGATGAGCTACGGGTAGTAAGCAAGGTGCGACAGTAAGCAAGGCGATCATTTATCTAATTTTTAAACGCCGGGGGACGCGAAGTTCCCGCATATAAGGGAGTTACGTAGACGTGCGACACTAACAAGGAAAGGATACTTGGTGTCCGCCTCCGATTTTCATGAAACTTTGCAGGTAGTTAAAATATCGAAAAATAATCGACATGTATTTTTTTATTGGCGGAAAACGACATTTAGGGGGTGAAAACCGCCCTTAAAGTTCACCCCCAAAAACCGTTTTTTTTTTAATAGCTCGAGATGGAATCGGAATTTTTTAATGAAACCAACGTCTATTTGTTTCTTATAAAAAGACGAGTATGTGGACACAGTTTTAATGCTGCGGGGTTGCATTCCCTATTTTTTATAAGGGTAAATATGATTTTTTCCCTTGTGTTTTTGATATAAAAATGTTTTAATGAGTTAAATTTGATTAAAAATTGCCATGTTATAAAGAAAATTAAAAATTATAGTTGACCTGTTTCAGGGTTCAAAAAAAAGAAAAAGAAAACACGTGGACGGGGTGAATTACCCCTAATTTAATTAATTACCCTTTAGTGATTAAAAAAGAATTAATCACAACATTCTTTTTGAATTTTAATTTTGAAATGCTTATTTTGAACAATATTTATCATTAAATGTGAAATAAATAAAAAGTGTTCTAATTTTAGTAGGGGTGGCAACCCCTATCAACTTCGTCATTACTAGTGAAAACTTTTTTCATTTTTATTAATTTGTATAATTAGGTTTTTGATGGATGAATCTAACATTTTTTAATACAACAGTTGTTATGTTCGTCTAATTTGCAAACACTCTTTTGATTTATTTCCCACCCCTAAAAATTCTATTTTCGTACAAATTTTACGAAATTTAATTAATTGGATAAAATACCAGAATTTTGTGATAGCTTTTAAGAACTTTTTACTAATTAGGTTTTAGGTGATATGTTGGGTATTTTATAGAGGGCAAAAATACGCTAAAGTTTTTCCAAAAATTATTTTTCTTCATTTGTTAATGAACCACACGCCTGTTTGTTTCTTATCAAAATAATTTTATATATAAGCACTGTAACGGGATGGCTAGTGGGGGAAAATCATAACAAGCCACAGGCCAGCGATGCCCTAGAACACGGTGCCGCGGGTGTCAGACTAAAATGACTTGCCCGGGGATCTGCTCCTGGAATCCCAAAAACAACGCTAAGATCGCACGCGAACTTCTCTTTCCAACTAATTGGATCGCTGAGTGAAAAGTGCGCGCTCGAAGAGTAAAGCGCGCGGCCGCTACGCTCAGATATTAGAACGACCGGCGGAGTCGTTTTCCGGCGGAGGCGGCGGTATCCGGGAGAAGGACAGGTTGTAATGAACAACGCGACGAGTAACTAGACATCACAGTATATTAAAACCAATAATAATTACATGCACAACGCACGTGCTTATTAAAACAATAAGTTAGCTCGTGCGCGACAGTTAATATTCAAACGCGCGAACGATACGGCGCGCGGCGAAGCTGCTACTCTCGCGCGCCGTGTTAAAGTACGGCGGGCTGACACACACCCGCGCGTACACGGCACAGAAAGTTTGCACGGGGCGATTTCCGTGCAAACCTTTACATTTAACGCGAGAGATGAGAGTATAAGACTTACTTTTAGAAGGAGCAGCCGGTGCACTCGGCTCTCTCTCGCTCTCTCTCTCGCTCTCTCTCACTCGCACAGTAGTTGCGCGCTATGTCTCTCTCTCTCTCTCTCTCTCTCTCTCGCACTCGCTGTATCGGGTCGGCAGGCGGGATAGCTGCCGGCTCCTAGCTCGCTGTCTCGTGTGGCTCACGCGGCTCGGGATCGCTCTCTCTCTCTCTCTCTCTCTCTCTCTCTCTCTCTCTCTCTCTCTCTCTCTCTCTCTCTCTCTCTCTTTCACACGTATACACTATCTCGACGCCTCCACTACACTCGCGGTAGCTCTAAAAAGATAGGACGGCGCGGACGAGGTAACTTACGAGAGACAGGCTGGAGAGAAGTTCACGGCACGACGGCAGACACGAAGATGGCTGTCGTGACTCGTATAAAGCCGCAGCAGCTTCGCGGGTACGCGACGGGCATATTACGCCTCGGGAGACCGTTCTAATCCGGTCGGGATGCTCGCGCGCTCGCGCCCCCAGTAAGCATGCCTGCTCGGCGCGGGTAATTCGAATCTCGAATTACCTAACTTGCGCACGCGTTACACCCCCCCGCCAGACGCTGCTTAGGGGACCTATGAGCAGCTCTGCCATCCATGGCCGTCGTCGTACCTATACGTAGGGTGGTAAGGTTTTAGTAGAAGGAGGTTCGAAAAGGGAATTAGGAAGAATTGGAGTCACTGGATTTTTTTTTTAATTTTATTAAAAAAACAACATTAAAAAAACTCTTCGGGGCTTAACCCTCTTCAGCTGGCTCGAGAGTAAGTCCGGCGCCCCTTGTGGCGAGCTTGGTTGGGGCAGTGCTTCGACTTCTTTACCCCAAGCTCACCACACATAAAACACCGGAGGAGCGCCTGCGCTTCTAATGCCTCCCGGGCAGCCTTTTCCTCTTCGAGCGCCTTTCGGAGGCGCTCATCTTCTTCCTGGAGACGGCGCTGGGCCTCTTCTTTGGCCCGGCGTGCCGTCCCCTCCGCCCCTTCTCTGGCTCGCCTGACCTCTTCCATGCGCTCCTGCGCACGAGCCAGACGAGCCTCCTCCTCCTCCTTAAGCAAGGTGGCGCGGCGCAGCCTGGCGGCCCTGGCCTCTGCGGCGGCCGCGAGCTCTTCTCGCCGGTCTTGGGCCATTCCTAGCCATTTGCCGGCTTGCCGCTCGCCGGCCTTACCGTGGCACTGGAGAAAATCCTCCAGTGCGGCCAGGGCAGCGTCCTTCGCAGCGCGCGATAACTTGCTGAGGCGCCGCGTCTCCTCAAGGGCCTGCTCCACCGGGACCCAGGCCACACCGACTTCATCGGTCGGTGCTCCTTTTGGGGTCTGGGTCGGAGCATCTTCTTCTTTTCCTTTTGTGGCCCGGGCCGCGCCGGCGTCAACTTCCGGCGCACAGTGATGGGCTCTGGCCGCCTCCTCTTCGGGGACTAGGCCAGCACCAGTCGGATCGGCTGGTGCCTCTTCTTGAGGCTGGTTCCCGCTCTCCTCCCGCTGCTCCTTGGGGGGGGGGGGGGTGAGGTCGCCGGAGCGGGGACGGACCGGCGCCTATGTCGGCCAGCCTCGAAGGTCCCCTTCTTGGCTCCGGTTCCTCTATATCTTCAATCACTAGGGTGGTGGTCTCCTGCACTGGTGGAGGTTTCAGCGTCACCGCATCAATCCCCTCCACCACCTGCTCCAGAAAGTCGATGACGACGGGGTCAGGTTGACTGGATTAATCCAGCGATCACCCGCTTCGCCGTCTCCACTACCTCTGGAATTAGGCCTGGCATGTGCTGCAACAGGCAAATTGATCCCGGAAAGAGGTGAGTATGAGGATTGGAAAACAAGGACGAACACGGGTTAGTACGGACGGCATATTTCTTGGACGGCACAGTTAGCGCTTTTTGGAGGCTCAGGTTCGACTGGGGCTAATTGGCCCGACAGCAGTAGGTGCACACATCTTCTTCGAGCCCTTTGGCCTCGCTGGGCCTCGCTGGGCTTCGCTTGGACTCTGTTGGACCAACCACACGCGTAGGTCGGCCGTCGCTCGCACGATTTCCTGGCCTAACTAATAGCGCGGTCTTACGAGGTGTACCGTGTCTCTTAGCCGTCGCCCGAGGCTGTACATTCCCCTGGCTACCTCTATCGTCCGCTGGTGCGCCACGTTCGACTGAAGAGTCCCTCGGTCGTAGCGATTGGGCTACTCCCGGAATACTTTTGTCCAAGTAGTCCTTGGGCTTTTCTGCGGAGACGTATCACTTGAGTTGCTGCGCATGGACGGGACTTATCGTTCGACCATTCTCACCTTGGATTTCATAAGTGTCTTCGCCTAGAATATTCACAATCGTGTATGGCCCCGCGTACTTCGGGGCTAATTTGGCAGAAATCCCCTCAGCTGCAGAGGATAGTACCTTATTCTCTCTCCATACACGATTACCTATACAGAATTCTGGAGGTCGACGATGAGCGCCATAATATTTGGCTTGTATCGCCTGCTCCGCTTGCGCGTCGGCCGCCGTCCGAACGTGCAATTCGCGGAGCTTGTCCATGCGCGCCACCCAATTATTTATCGCCTCTTGCTGCCCTTGCTCTTCGGCTAACCTGTCTTCCTCCCGCTTTAGTGTCTTCGGTGGGTCAGGCTGTCGGCCGTAAATGAGCATGGCAGGACTTATCTTGGTAGAGCTGTGTTCGGTCGTATTATACGCGAACGCCAGCTCGTTCAGATACTCATCCCAGGACCAGTGATTCCCCTCAGCGTAAGACATGATCATGGTTTTCACCATTCGGTTCACACACTCGACAGGATTGGCTTGAGGGTGATATGGTGGTGTAAACGTGTGATGCACGTTTCACTCCTTTAAGAATGCCTCCAAGGGTGGATTCTTAAATTCAGTCCCATTATCGGAGAGAAACACTTTGGGGACTCCGAACCGCAGACATACTCGTTCGTTGAGCTCTTTTATAACCGATTTGCTATCTGCCCTTTTTATCGGAATTACTTCGATCCAGCGTGTGAACAGGTCCTGGAAGATGAGAATGATTTCGTGGCCGTGCTTAGTTTTAGGGCGGGGTGCCATAATGTCGCTGGCCACGATTTGCCATAGACGCTGTGTTATACGACGTCCCATGAATCCTGCTGGAGCGCGCTGTTCGACTTTGCACTGCTGGCAAATTTGGCACTGGTTCACGTATCTGGCTACATCTCGAGACATGTGTGGCCAATAATACTTCCGCCTTACTCTCTCTAGAGTTTTCTCGCGGTCCCAGTGCGCAGCAGTTGGAAAGTCATGGCATTCTCTCAATACTTCGCGTCGCTTTTTGTGAGGAACTGCTAATTTCCATGCATCGCCGTCGCCGAGAGATTCGTCTATGACTTCATTAGGGTCGTACTTATACAGTCTCCCCCCCGCCAGCTTGAACGTGGGGAAGTGTCGCGGCTTCTCTTGAACCTCTTTCACGATCTTGAGGTACCAGTGGTCGTTTATATCACGCTTGAGCTCTAGCGCGGCGACCGCTGTCTCATCATCCTCGAACATCCGTGAAAGGGCATCTGGGACATTGTTCAACGAGCCCTTTCGATGTTCGACCGTGAAACTGTGGTTCTGCAGCTCCAACGCCCACCTAGCTAACCTGCCAGTCGGGTTTTGGAGGTCACGGAGCCACTTCAAGCTGCTATGATCCGTGATAACCTTGAAGTCGTAGGCCTCTATATACGGACGGAACTTTTTAATTGCCCAGAGAATTGCGACATTCTCGTTCCGTCATGCTATAATTCCTCTCGGCTGCGCTCAGAGTTCGACTCGCGAACTCTAGGACTTTTTCATCGCCGTCGATTATTTGGTATAGCACCGCTCCCAGACCTGTATCGCTCGCGTCAGTTTGCACCTCGAACTGTACGTTAGATACCGGTCTGTGTAAAATCGGTGTAGAAGCTACTAGCACTTTTAGCTTTTGGAAGGCCTCTTCTTGTGCTGTTGACCACTCATATTTCCGATCCTTTTTCGTTAATTCGGTCTGTGGTTCAGCAATTGTCGCAAAGTTCGATAAAAACTTTCTATACCACGAGGCCATTCCTAAGAAGTGTCTCAGCTGACGGAGGTTTTTCGGTGCCGGATACTCCATAATGGGCTTTATTTTCTCAGCGTCTGGCTTAAAACCATCTCTATTTACTATGACCCCGAGATATTGGACCTCATCGCGACAGAAGACGCTCTTCTCGCGATTTATTGTGAGGCCCGCGTCCTGTATCCTGTCCAGAACTCTTTTAGAACCTCTTTATGCTCCTCGAATGTCTCTGTAACTATTATTATATCGTCGAGATACGAGTAAGCAAAAGGTTCAAGTTCGGGGCCGATGACCTTGTCAATCAGCCTCTGTTAGGACGCTCCGGCATACGAAATTGCCTGGCACGGTGAAGGCCGTAGTCTCTTTGGACCCCGGACTAAGTGGTATCTGGTGGTATGCACTGCTTAAATCCAACGTGGAGATGTATCGCGCTTTCTGCAGTTTGCGCAAGATACTTTTCATGTATGGTAACGGGTACGCGCCTGGCCTTGACGCTGCGTTCACTTTTCTGAAGTCCACGCAGAAACGGAACTTCCCCTTGGACTTGCGTACGATTACCACTGTACTTGACCATCCACTTATCGAGGGCTCTATTATTCCCGCGACTAGTATTTTCTCCACCTGTTTGTGCATCTCTTCCTCGAGTTTCTGAGATACGGGGTAGTACTTCTGTTTAATGGGTTTTGTAGATCCGACGTCTATTGTATGCTCGATCCACGAAGTACACCCTAGTGGTGCCAGGCTGTTACCGATCAACTGAGCTACTAAAGCTTCTACCTCTTTGCGCTGTTCCTCTGTTGGGTCCGCCAAACCTATAGCTTATACGGACACGGTGTTGTTTGCGGTTATGGCGGCTACTTCTAACTTTACGCTTGAATCGTCGTCCTTGAGATGCAGCGTGTTATCTGTGCGGTCTAAGACGGCGCTAAACTTCTTAATGAAGTTTACCCCCAAATAGCAGTCCGTGACTAGATCTAGCATTATTGCGGCGCGCACTTCTTTGCACACGCCAGCCACGACCATGGGCAGATACACGTAGCCAACCACTGCTATGCTTTGCCAATTTGCCATCCGTGCCGTTAGGCAGCTGGTTGCGATTAACTCTTTTCCACAGGCCGTAGCGAGCTGTAGGCCGATGGAATTCATCCCAGTCCAGGAAGCTCCTGTATCGAAGATTGCTCGTAGCCTGTAACCGGCTACACCTACTTGAAGCCACCATCGCGAGCAAGTTTCTTGGTTGACTTCATTCGGTTGAATCACGGGCACTTCTTCACTCTCCACTTCAAACGATTGGGCCGAGTTACCCTCGGTCTTTGGTGGGAGATCTGGGGGTCGGTATGGGGTCGTGTTTACCTGCCCCCATTGCCGTTTCCCTGCTGATTTCCGGCAGCATTGGGCTTGTTGCCTCCCTTTTGTTCATATCCAAGTTCTCTTCGGTACTCTGGCCTTTGTGGAGGTCCGTTATTTCTCGGACTTTGCGGCCTAGCCTGGTGGGTCGAGCTGCTACCCCCACTAGGCTGGTTTGTTATTTGCCCTCCCTCCCGCCGCCTTTTTTCCCAGTTACCCTTCTTCTTAGGATTTCTGGTTGGCGGCGGGCTAGGCTTTTGCCCCTTGTTCTCGTCGGTGCCTTTCTTTGTCAAGGCCGATAAGCATTCGGCCATGACCCGACGGAACATAGCCTCGAGGCTCGTGCTGTTGGTGCCCCATCGCCGCCACGCTTGGATTCTGCTTTCTCCGCTTATCCGTGGGGGGCTCTGTCGGCACGTTGGCAAATTCTGGAATGTACGGGTGCTCGGGCGGTGGTGGCGAGTGATACTCCTTATCTGCCGCGAGCGCTAATTCGGCTTCCCGCGCCAGGTCCAGGAGCCCTCAGTAATCCGTAATTTGATTTCGCATTACCATCTTTTGCAATTCTGGCCGCATGTCCCGGTCCAACATGTCTAACTGTTGAGCAATGCTAGGCACCGGAACCAACTTGAGGATCATGGATTGTAGATTTACTACGTAGTCACGCGTAAGTTCATCTCTGCCTTGAGTCCTCGCGTTTATTTCCGCCAAGACGCGTTGCTGATGTCCCCTGTCCCCGCCATACATGTGCGTTATGGCCTCTTTCAAATCTGGCCACAATCGCCATGTTTGACGGTTACGCCGGTACCAGGTGGCTGCTACCCCCGTTAGGAGCTCTGACAACGTCGAAAGTACCTCGTCGTGTGTCAGATTAGCTAGAGTTCTGCATTCCTCTATTCTCGTGAGGAATAACTCGACGCTCTGCTTCTTTGAGGACCCTGAGAACCTGATGTGCCATTTTCGGACTATCTGGCCCACATCACGGCTCGTCTTGAGGCAAATAAGTATGCCTCTCGGACGGGTCCTGGGTCGCGCCACTCCTTGTCTGGCGTTAGGAAGAATTTCTAGTATTATTCCTCCCAGCCTCTGTTGGGAACTGGAGACTCGGGCTGCTGCTGTTGAACTCCGCATACGTGAACGTGTCTTGGAAGTTCACATGCGGTGATCCTCGTCGACGGCCCGTTCTTGGGGGTTGAACTCCCTCCAAGTGCGTACTTGAGGTTGGATGACGGGCTCCTTGAAGTATTCGTACATTCTCTTTAAGCTCTTCAATCTCCTCGACGAGTGTTTTGATCACGCCAGTAGCTGCTCCGATAATATGCTGTCTTCGACTGCTATCCCAGCGGTTCGCGACTCACGCTGTCGCGGTCACTGCAGGTTTTGCGACTGTGGCGGGTTTCGCGATTGCTGCCAGACCCCGTGCTGCCCATTTCGTGCTAACAACGACTCTTCTTCGTAGTTGTGCTGGCATTGTCGTTGCCTGCGCTGCTCTTCCAGGAGCACTTGCTGCCACTGCTGCTGCTGTTGTTGCTGTTGCTGCCGTCGCTGCTGCTCCAGCTTTTGTTGCTGCTGCTGCTCCAGCTACTGTTGCTGCATTTGCTCCTGCTGCATTTGCGGCTGCTGCAGTTGTTCCTGATGCAGTTCTTGCTGTTGGGGCTGTTACTGTTGAAGCTGTCCCTGGGCTTCGCCTGGATGTCCCGGTGGGTGCTGCAGATCTGACTGCTGTAGACCAAGGGCTTGAATGGCCTTGTTTATTTCCTCTTCGGGCTGTGGATACGCCCAATTGAGTATCGCAGATTCCGCAAACTGCGATGATCGGGCCATGGTTTCAATTGGCTGTGCGCTTCCCCTCGAACTTATTTTACTAGCGCGAGTAGTATCCGGAGTGATGGTAGAGATAGTTTGCCTTTTCAACCCGTGAGCTAGCTTTTTCAACTCGAACCCTGGTTATTTTCTAAGAGCTACGGCGGTTGCTCTTAACCTCGACAACGCACGAGGTTTTCCCGTATGAGGCTCTAAAAAAATAAAAGCTATTTTTGTAATTAATTACTATTTGTAATTAATTACGCTGAACTACTCGCACTTGTAATTTTAAAATGAATATATGTGAAAAGATATATATATATATATCTGTGTCAAAACGGACAATATCACAAAAAAACACAAAAAATAAATACAATTTTCACCTAAAAAAAAAAAAATTGAAAACAATTTTAAAGTTCGAGGTGATTTTTGCGTTCGAGTTTTTACTCAGGTGCACAGTCAACTTTTCGTTCCGAGAGTGTTTGCCGACTTTCTCTCAATTTCCCACGAACTGCACGAGAAAAGATAAAAAAAATTTTCCTTTCGTTAAAAAAAAATAATTCGTATCGAAAATGCGAGAGGAGAAAACAAAATTTCCTGTCGAGAAAAAATTAATTAAAAAGAAAATTAATCACCGCTTGAAAAAAAATTTTTTTCGTTAAAAAACAAATAATTGTTATTAAAAAATTTTTAATTGTTAAAAACAATTACCTAACGCACAAAAATTTCGCGATCAAGATCTCTCCTCGTCGGCACTCTAGGTCTAGGGTTATATTGGCTATCGCTTGAGTTATGTTAGTGGGTAAATTGGGGTGTTTTCCGATTCTCGGGAATGGAATAAATGAACACCACACACTCACTCACAGATTCAATCGAAAGTATTCTTTATTAAAACACGTCTACAAGGCTTGAGGACCCGACAGAGACTGACGAGAGTATGTAATATTAAGTGGCTGCAACCGACTTCTTTCTTTTTGTTATCTCCAGATAGCCAGGAGCTGAGTAGGCAGCACGTGCACATTATGGAAGGTCCGCTCGAAGGGTGTCACATCACTCCTCCTTGCTGAAGTTCAATGACATCCTCGTCATTGGCTTGGCGGATAGGTTGGTTTTGAATCACATTGCGATTATTTCTCCTCTTATATATCAAGTATATTACCAAACTTAAAATAATCAATATCCCGATAATGATGCTAGATACTGACAGATGAAACTCAATTCTGGAAGGTTGCAACTTTGGTATAATTACTGTTGGAACTGTTAAAGTTTTCAATGACTCAAAATTTAATTGATCGTCTTTAATAATCATAGGCAAAATTAAATCTGGCTGCTTTATGTCTCCAAAATTTTTGTTGAGTATATGTTCTTCTATTTGTAGATCGTTTCCTTCGATCAAACGGGTTCCTCGATGCATAATTTTGTTATTATTATGCGTAATGGTTGTTTCATTATTACTGGATATCAACGTTAAAGTATCGGACAAAGGATATGCTAGAAGTAAAGGCGTATTTATTTGAAAAGAAGTGGTTTCAATTTCTCTCGTGACGATTTTCTGACACAAATAATTCTGCTTGTATATTTCTTGACATTTTTGAGCTGATAATTTGATTAAGGGTCCGAATAGCTTCCATGGCGTAGTGATGATTTCAGTTTGGTTATTATTATTAATTATAGAAAGTCTTTGGAATAAGGAGAATTCGATGGGGTTTAGGATAGGAATTTTTAGCGTGTAAATAATGAGGTCATAGATACATACGATTGAACCTTGGGTGAAACGAAAATCCAACAGATTATAGTAATGCATTATTAATTCCTTTTTCCAGTAAATTCCTAATAGATGAGTAAGTATATCGACAATTTGTTCATAAGTCAACATTTCTAAATCAAACGTTTGATCTGAGAAAATAAATGAACGCTTTATTTTACCGAGCAAACTTAAGAAATTTTGTTCCTGTATTATGAGAGTAACGGCGGCTTCAAAAACATTTAATTTTTCGTTTTGTTGATCGAGAGCTGTGGAAATATTCCATAAATTTCGGTTAATTATTTCAGTGTTGTTATTTATACTTTTACTAATTTTGTTTATAATAGTGACTGATTTGTTGAGAACTATCATATCTTCCTGTTGTTGATTATCGAGTAGATTTAGATAATTGTTGATTCTGTTTAAATCATTGGCTTCCGGGTTTCCAAAAATATACTTAATTGCTGTGCCAAGTCCGTTTATCAAACCTCTTTTTAATCTAGTGTTCGCTGGTGATATTTGCTGTAAATTTTGATATTATTCCTCGCAGAGTAATTCGGCCTGTTTTAGTAAATTTGATTCCAATCGGGATGATGATAAATCTGTGACTTGTAACTTCAATTCGGAAGACAGTGTGGTATAGTTATCAAGGATACGATTATAAGTATATTTTAATGTCGTGATATTGATGTGAAAGTGCACATGATGGAAATTTTGAATTATTCTCCCAATTCCATGGTGGTGGTCATAATGAGTGCTATGCTCGTCTATCTCATTGCTCTTCACTAGTATGGTCAGAAGTATCATGATTAGTCCGGTCTTCATTTTCCTGCAAAAACGAAGAAACTTTTCTTATCCTCTTTGCATCCTTTATGTTATAACAACGCGGTTGCCCGTGTATGTAGCAATCTAAGGAGGGACCCTGTTGTTTTTCTACGAGAAGTTTCTGATATCGCGGCGCAGTCTTATCACGTTTTTGTTGGTGTGTTTTGATAAAAATTTCTTTATCTTCTAACGTTTTATCCGAATCAACTGGCAGATTTTGATTTTCGCGTTGTTTTCGATAGAGTTCCTCATAAAACGGTAAAATTTCATTCTTTCGAAGCTCGTTATAACTTTCGATAGTATCTGCATTCGAGTCAATGACATGTTTATGAAGATCTTCGTACGGCCCGTATAACAGTGTAAATGGTGCATAATTTGTGCTCGAGTGTATACTTTGATTGTAGATCAAAATTGCGGTCGTCATGTGATTTTTTGTAGTCTCTCGTGGATTTTGATCGATTAGTATGCTTAATTTTTCCTTCAAGGTTGAATTAGTCGCTCGATTGGTCCGTTGGAGGTGTGTCTATTGATGGTGGTCTGATGATAGTCGATTTTATGTAATCGACAAAATTACTTGAATACCGTAGAGTTGAACTCGCTTCCGCTGTCTGTGGTAATTTTATCTGGGAAGTTGTGGTGAGAGCCAAAATGTCTTAATTTGCTTATTACTGTTATTGCATTGCCATCAGGCAAATGATAAGCCTGAGCGTATTTCGAGAATATGTCGATGATCGTCAGAAACTTCTCCTTGTTATAGTGGAATATGTCTAGATGTAAGTGTTGGAGGGGCCTATTCGCTATTATAGGTCCATACGTCTCCGTGATATATGGCCTTCTCTCGTATTTGTGTTCTAGGCAGGTTTCGCATTGGTTGATGTAGTTTTGGATCATCCTCTCCATATTGAGCGTGTATAATTTCTTTTTGAAATGCGCTACTGTTTCTCTAATTCCATTGTGGATCTTATTGTGATATTTTTCCAATTTTTTAAAGAAATTATTTCGGTTGGTTACAGTAGTGTACGTATTCGTTTTGACTAATTTCAATTTTTCGTTAAAATTTTCTTTCAATATTCTATAACTGATAATTTCTAGATCTTCGCTCTCAAAATAAATTCCATACTGTTTATTTGGTTTTACATTTTCGTAGAAAAATTTAAGTAACTGCGCTTCTGCGTCATTTTTGTTTATTTTTATTAAATATTGAATTTTTAATTTATCTTTTGTTGTTTTGACTTGGTAATCATTCCCTTTTTTGATTATGATGCTGTAGTTAAATGCATGTATATTTTTATCAGACATAGGTAGTGAGAATACTGGGTTTTCTTCGGCTGTATGAATCGTTGCGTCATCCTCGTCCTCGCACATTTGAGCTAGCTGTCGGTTGGTGAGAGAGGTGATATCGGACGCTTGTGGGAGCATAGAAAGAGAGTCGTCTTCGTCTTCTTCTTGATTGTTTATCTCGATTCTGCTTAAAGCGTCAGCAACTTTATTCTCACATCCTTTCTTGTACTTAATCTCATAATTATATTCTTCCAATTTCAGTCTCCAACGAATTAATCTGGTGTTAGGTGTTTTCAACGACCAGAGCCAAGTGAGTGGCTTATGGTCTGTTTCGATAATAAATTTTCGTCCGTATATATAAGGTCGAAAATATCGACATGCTTCAACAATTCCTAACAGTTCTTTTTCTATAGTAGAATAGTTCTGTTTTGCAGAATTTAGAGTCCTCGAAAAGTTGGATATTGGATGTTGTTCTTGGGATAAAACTGCCCCAATAGCGGTATTTGATGCATCAGAAGTTACGTGGAATACTTTATCGAAATCTGGATATCTTAATACAAGTGCATTAGTAATGAGTTCTTTAAGTTTGTTGAAAGCTTCAATAAATTTTTCATTTTTATAATCTACCTTGCCTTTTTTCTTGAGTGTGTCGGAGAGAGGTTTGGATATTTTAGCATAATTTTTTATGAATTTCCTATAAAAACCAGTACGTCCTAAATATGTTCTTACTTCTGTTTGCGTTTTTGGTATGGGGTATTTTATTATAGCTTTAATTTTGTCTGGATTAGGCTTAATTCCTTCCGGGGTAATAATGTGCCCTAAGAACGGCACTTCTTTCCTCAAGAACTCGCTCTTATCTAATTGTATTTTTAATCCATGTTCTCTGAGTTCGTCAAAAATAAGTTTTATGTGTTGAAGATGTTCTTGGAGCGATTTAGAAAAGATAACGATGTCGTCCATGTACACAAAACAAAATTTGTGCAAGTATTTCATTAGAATTTTGTCCATCATTCGTTGGAATGTGGCTGGTGCGTTTTTCAAGCCAAATGGCATCCTGGTATACTCATAGTGGCCATTTTCGACGGTAAAAGCGGTCTTTTCTATGGAATTTTTCTCTACCGGTATTTGGTGGAAGCCTTGAGCTAGATCTAGTGTCGAAAAATACGCACATTTTTTCCAAGATTTTCCAAAATTTCGTCCATACGAGGAAGCGGATACTTGTCCTCTATAATTTTGTCATTCAATTTTCTGTAGTCATTTACCATCCGCCATTTCATTTTTCCACTAGCGTCTTGCTTTTTTGGCACTATCAAGACGGGTGATGAATAAGGAGACTCGCTCGGCCGAATTATTTCATCTTTTAATAATTTTTTTACTTGATTTTGAATTTCTTCTTTCAATGCGTATGGATAACGAAAATTTTTCACGTAGATGGGATCATCGTCTTTTGTTTTAATAACGTGAGAAACTGCTGTTCGTCTATTTATTAGTCGTATGTGGTTTTAGGTGTTCAACTGTCTTCGCCCCCAAAATAGAGACTGATCTGCTGTTAATGTGCTTTGTTAATCCCTTGGCAGAGGCTGTCCCTGACATTGTGACACGATTGACGGCCTCTCTCAGTATTTTCCTCCCAGCTGGTGTGATTACTGACATAGTGGATCGTTATTAGATGATTCTCAACATACTGGCATCCATGGAGCAATGCCAGCCTACACCGTCAAGCCCTATTTTGGTGCTTCTGTAGCTCTGAGTGATCTTCAAGTGTTAGTGCTTTAGAGTGTGAGGGGATAGTGATAGAAACTGGGGAATATCATAGTAATTGCTGTGTGTGTGGTTAAATGTGATACAGATAGGTAGTTGTCCCTGGTAATATTAGCTTGTCTAATTAATTTCTAAGTTTAGTCTACGTGTAAGAACTTGCTTTAGGGTATCTGTTGTTTTAAAATACATCATTGTGTATTTCACAAACATCTACCCAGTGAGACTTGCCTATTTAATAGTCTTCTACACACTGTAAGACTTACAATGTCAGCTATCACATTGCATTCATTATGCATTGAACTTTACCATATTACAAAATTTATAGCTCGTACATTACACAATAGTTTTTTTTGTAAATATGATATTACTTTAATGTACTTATATAATATTACACAATTTTGATTCTTTTAGTTCAATCGCTTAGGTCGTGGGAATTTGTTATCAAAACAGTAAGATGACATAATTATATATTTTTATCAACCCAATTTTTATACATTTTTCTAATCTTAATCCTACTACATTCTAAGTTCTCTAGATTATTCGACAAGGAATTCTAAGTTCTGACAGATTCTATGTAACCGTTTTTGTTAGTTATTGTTTTACTTTTCTTTTATTGGTATCTGTACACTTCTATTTCTTGTATTAATTGTTTATCTCTGATGTTTAGTTTCTCATAATGATACAAAACGGACTCAAAACAAAATAATTCTTTAATATTTAAATATTGTAATCAAATGTAATTTTGTATCTTATTATTATGTTTCTGTAATTATATTATCTTTGGAATGTTATATCGATTTTTTTTATCTTATTTATAGCTATTGTATCGAATATTTTTGTCTCAAATCGAATCCTTTTAAATAATAAACTAAAATTCACTATACGAGGTGTATTGAGGCATTAACAATCGTGCTTATACATTTAGATGATTCAGAAATGATTGCACATAAAAATGTTAATCGGAAATAAGTTTTGTTTAAACGTTATCTATGTGCTTTGTATTTAACATTTTTGTATAAAGGCAAATCTTCGAACAATAAGCGAAAATAGACTATTTCAGGTGTATTTAGGCATTGAAAATCGTTTTTAAAGATCGAAATCGTCAGAAAATGATTGTACATGAAAATATTAAATAAGAAAAAGTTTTGTTTTATTATAATCTACAACTTTTGTATTCAACATTTTTGTATTAAATCAAATCCTGTCATGTTATAGCCGAAAATCGTCCATTTTATGTGTATTTGGACGTTTAAAATCGTTTTGATAGGTCTGAATGGTCAGGCATGGTTTTTTTTAATAATGTTAAATGAAAAAAAGTTTTCGTTTATTATAATCTACAACTTTTGTATGCAACATTTTTGTATTAAATCAAATCCTGTCAAGTTGTAGCGGAATATCGTCTATTTTATGTATATTTAAGCGTTTAAAATCGTTTTTATAGATCTAACTCGTCAGGTATTGATTTTACGTGAAAATGTTAAATGGAAAAAAGTTTTGTTTTATTATAATCTATAACTTTTATATCTAATATTTTTGTGTAGAATGAAATCCTGTCAAGTCATAGCCGAAAATCGTTCATTTTATGTTTGTTTTGGCGTTTAAAATCGTTTTTATTAATCTAACTGGTCAGGAGTTGATTTTAGATGAAAATGTGAAATGGAAAAAATTTTTTTGTAAATATTATCTACAACTTTTGTATTTAACATTTTTGTATAAAATCAAATCCTCTCAAGTTATAGTAAATAATCGTCAATTTTTGTCCTTTTTTGCAGTTTTTCGCAGTTATCTTGGCAAATATTGCTCGTAGAAAAAAGTGTCCAAGAGAAAAAAGGTGTATTTTAATTAGTTTTAGGAGGTAGACCTGTGGATATAAGCTTAAAATTAATTTTTCTTGTCATTAAGCTTAAAAATCGATTTTTTAAAAATGTTTTATTGTGCTCGTATTTTTTTAATTTTTCATCGATGTATCTCAATTAAGAACCAGCACTTAGGTATAATTAGAGGAGTATTTTCTTGCAATCCCGATGGAATCGGTTGAAAATTCATTGAGATAATCGAGAAACGTGCGTACATACGGTCGTACAAATATACATACATCACAGAAAACGCTTAAAACGCACTCATTTTGACTGGAAAGGACTTTTCTTGTATCAAATTATTAGTTTTTGAAGTCAGACAATTTTCGCTCTGGTGAAATTATAAGGCTCTCTCTCTTGCAGCGGTCGTGCCTAAAAATTAAAGAAGCGATAGAGTCAAAGACGACTCTGCATGATATTGATTTAATAAGATTGGCTCTACAAAAGAAAGCAGAAGTAAATATTCCATGGTTTAAAGCTTCACATATATGGATACAAATATTTAAACACTACATTGTTTTACGTAAAATAACAAAATTCATTACTACATCGTCTACACAAAAAGCAACAGAATTAGGAGGATACAAAGAAAATTTTGTTAACGATGTTAAAAATCTAATTAAGGTATATGGAGCTCAAAGCGTTTATAATTTTGATCAGAGTGGATTCTATTTAGAGTTTCATAGTGGTCGCACGCTTTTTTATAAAGGGACTAAAAAGGTAGAAAACATTGTTCAGTCAGTATCTTCTACAACACATAGTTATACTATTCAACCAACAATATCAGCAGAGGGAAAACTAATGTCTCCGTTATTTATAGTTTTCAAAGAGCCCCATGGACAATTTGGATCTACAGTAATGAAAACTTTATTCAGACCATCAAATGTTTACATGGAAGCATCCGTTTCCGGCAAATTATCCAAAGAACTGTTTCAAATTTGGATACAAAATGTATTTTTAATTCACAATGGGAATTCACCTGTACTATTATTAGATTCATGGAGTGGACAATGTGAAACAGCTGTAAAGGAAGCCATACCGAAAGAGACAAATCTTATATTGAAAACGATACCGAAAGGTACAACTGGTGATATTCAGCCTCTTGATCTATATGGTTTTCGATTTTAGAAAGCCTTTATAAGAAAAATATCAGACATAATGCTTCTTAAGAATTATGCTGTTAACTTACATGAGAGAAATAATATAATAAAAATACAATTCCTAACGCATAATCAATTTTCTTCACCAAGATTCCAAGATGTTTCTAAATACGCATGGTATAAAAGTGGATACTTAAGGAAAAATCCTCCAACATTTCAAAATCCAGTAGATTTATCTTTTCATACCCAAGAGGAACCAATATGTGACATGTGGAGATATTGCAGTAATACGATGTGCATGGTGCAAAAAGCAACTATGTTTTAAACACTTTTTCACTGATTATCACTATTGCCAGACGTATATTTAATGAAATTTGAAAATTCAGCAATGTATGCATTAAATATGTGTGTGTGTGTGTGTGTGTGTGTGTGTGTGCGTGCGTGCGTGCGTGCGTGCGTGCGTGCGTGCGTGCGTGTTATTACGCTTCTTTATATGCATATACCATTTATTGAAGTACTATGTTGTTAATAACTTTAATATATATCATTATATAGTAGTTCTAGTCCCTTATACTGTTTAATTCTTATATTTAGGACAGTGACATTACTGTAAAATATTGATATTTTTATTAACTAACTGAAGGCAGCCATTTTGGATCTGCGATTATAGAATTACGAATTTTTACTGTAGATTGGGAATTAGCCACCCAAAAAACATAGATAAACGACGAGTCTACTGCAAAATATGCAAATTTTCACTAATTTACTAGCGATGGCAGCCATTTTAGATTCATTATATTGAACTTGCAGATTCTGATATACTGTGTATGACCAATCAAAAAATATAGGTATACAAAATTTTAGAAAGAACCGCCATAAAAAACGTAATCCGCAGGGAAGTGTTAAATGCGCCTGATATTCATGTATTCACTTCGAGGGTGGTTTTCACCCTCTAGATTTCTTTTCCAGCGGTAAAAAATACATGGGTAAAATATATTTATTTACTCTAGCCACATGCAAAGTTTCATGAAAATCCTAGGTGTGCATCAAGCGTTCTATCCCAAGAAAATATCAAAAAGTAATTAATTGAATTAGAGGTAACTCACCCCGTCCACGTGTTTTTTTTTAAATCCTGAAACAGGTCAACTATAATTTTTAATTTTCTTTATAACATGGCAATTTTCAATCAAATTTAGCTCATTAAAACATTTTTATATCCGAAATACAAGGGAAAAAATCATATTTACCCTTATAAAAAATAGGGGATGCAACCCCGCAGCATTAAAACTATATCCAAATACTCGTCTTTTTATAGGAAATAAATAGACGTTGGTTTCATTAAAAAATTCCGATTTCATCTCGAGCTATTAAAAAAAACGGTTTTTGGGGGTGAACTTTAAGGGCGATTTTCACCCCCTAGATGTTGTTCTCCGCCGATAAAAAAAAAATACGTGTCGATTATTTTTCGATACTCTAACCATCTGCAAGGTTTCATGAAAATCGGAGGCGGACACCGAATATTCCTCCCTTGTAAGCAAAACGATTATTCAATAATTTTTAACTCAAGTAGCCGCGGAAGGTGAGGTCCGCGCATATAAGGAAGGTACGTAGACGTGCGATAGTAAGCAAGATTATTTAAAAATTCTTCAACCTAAATAGCCGTGGATGCGAGGTTTACGAAAATGAGGGCGTTACGTAGACAGGCATGCGACAGGAAATATGACGATTATTTAAATAATTTTTAAACCCAAATAACCGGGGGACGTGAAGTTCATACATATAAAGAAGTTACGTAGACGTGCGACACTAAGCTGGTCGATTATTTTAATAATTTTTAAATTCAACGCGCTGGGGGACGCGAGGTCCACATATATATGGGAGTTACGTATTAGACGTGCGACAATGAGCGAAACAATTATTTGAAAAATTCTTTAATCCAAGTAGCCGGGGGGCGTAAGGTCCACGTGAATAAGGGAGTTACGTAGGCGTGTGACAGTAAGCTAGAAGATTATTTAAAAAATTCTTTAACCTAAATAACTCGGGGACGCGAAGTCCACGTAAATAACGGAGTTATATAGACGTGGGACGGTAAACAAGGCTATTATTTAAAAAATTCTCAAATCAAACTCTTTAACGCTTCAACGTCTACGTAACTTCCTTATATGCTTGAAACTCGCGTTCCTCGGCTACACCCAAGTGCAGCTATTAAAAATATAAAATGAATAATTTAATACACTCATTGTAAGACTAAAACCTTTGATTCCGAATAACTCAAGTAGAGAAATACTAAATAAAAATAGCATTGTTATTGAACGCTTTTCTTTCTTGTAATTATGCTATAATAATAACCAATGCCATTTACAATACTTGAATACTTTATAACCATCCCATCAATTTGTGATAAAATGAATGAACACTTTTTACGTAAAAACTTTGATTATTTTATTGTAATTATATTACAATACACTTCTAGGTAATAACATTTGTTGTTAGTAAAATTATTTATAATTAATAAGAATATCAGGTACTCATGTAACAAATTTTATCTTTTTTGTCAATCTCTTAATAAAATTATTTACAATTACAATTATAATAAGCTCCGCGATATAAACACAAACAACATTTCGTTATTTTACACCGTTAGATCATATTAAAATATTGAAAACCTTTTGGTACGCAGTATATCAAACTGCCAATCGTTTTTCGGTAATGAAGGCAAAAATAGAAGCTGATCTAAGTGTTTACCGCTCAGACGGTTTCTATTTTCAGTTAAAATTCGTCGAGCTTTGAAAATAATCTCTCGGAAGGAACAGAAGTGTCGGTGATTACTGGGTACCGTTTGGCTAACGCAGATAAGGGAGAGGTTGAATTCTTGTTCCAAAATTTTATTGGGTTTTCTGTCATAGTTGATTTAAATAATATTTAAGCTCATCTTGCAATTCTCCTTCATTTCTAGATTCTCTTACTACATTCTGTTTTTCTATTAATTTATTATGTAGATGCCAAAAGCTATTCCCATCACTAAAATTTGTTTCATTATTCTTTAAAATTATTTTACTACTATTTTTTTTAGAAGCCGCCTCTGTAAGTGTATTCGATATCTTATCTATTGCTTTACTACAAGCGTATATATTATTGAAATGAATTTTTTAAAATCTAGGGTCCAGTAGACATGCTATAGCTATTGGAGTTATATTTTCTATATTTTCAAACCGCTTATTGAATTGTTCCATTAAAGCTTTTTTTAAATGACTAGCATTTTCGGTTACAATTGTACAGCTTTCCAATTTCTGGTTAAGAATGCTAATTACTGGAATTACTTTACTCGAAGTAATGTATGCTTCTCCGCAAACTATTCTCGTTGCTTCCTCAAAAGGCTTTAATAAATTAACAAACTCCCTAATGGTCTGCAATTCTGTTGCATCTAACATTGATGCGTCCTGTAGTACATTTTAAAAGAATTAGACTAACTGCATCAGAATTTTCATTAAATTTTTTCAACATGTCGTACGTAGAATTCCAGCACGCTCCCACGCTTTGAAGTAGCTTTAAAACATTATGCGAACGTAGTTGGTCGGAGGCAAAAACGCTGTGTTTAAAAAAGGTTACTATTGCCTTGACTTTTCTAATTAAAAGATTAAAAATATTATCTGATTCTGTAATTTGCGCAGCGACTACATTAAAAGTATGCGCAAAGCAGGGCATGCGGTTTTCAATACCAAAAGCATCAATTATTGCTTTTTTCATATTTGCTGCATTGTCTGAAACTACTGCAACGACGCTTTCAAGTTTTATTCTCCAGTTACCAATTGTATCTAATAACCACTTTTTAATATTTTCAGCTGTATGTTTATCATCCAATCCTCTAACACCAATCGTCACTGACTTGCAATCATCTTCGAGAATGTAACGTACTGTTAATGCTAACAAGGAGAGGGTCTAACCTGCGGGAAACGGATTTTAGCGGGCATTGAAGAGTCGATTTCTGATACCTAAAAATGAAGCCCAGTGTTACGTCGGAATCTAAATCAAAAGCTATCATGTTTAGCAGGCCTCCTATGGGGCGTGTCGGATCTCCCTGTCTTTTGGTCGACGTCCGAAGGTGTTATGCCTAACCAGGTTACGAATCAGAGAACTTTATCTTCCTTTGCTACAGGCCGACGCTTTGAGCGTTTCGCCTTTCTCGTAGCTGAGAAAAAAAGCAATAAACCCTTTTTTCGTCTGATGATAATATTTGATTAAACCCGAAATTACAGAAATTAATACCTTTCTAACAAAGAACAAACTGTGCGCTATGGAAAGATCGCCGTCTCAAACGTCGATGGTTCAGTGTCGCAATGGTGTTGCTCCTTCGTGGCGGGTGATCTCGTAGCAGGAGGTCGTTGCGTGGAAGGGTGGTCGTCCTCGGCAGGTCTCTGCAGAAATCCACTCCTGGAGGTAACCGTCCCTTCGATATGGGTCAGGCGTAGCACGGACGATGCTTCGTCGTGGCGCAGAGTCGGTGGCTTCGTCGTGACAAATCGGTGCTGGTGTCCAAATTGGGCGTGGCACGGGCAGCGCTTCGCCGTCGGGCAGAGTCTTGGTGTTGGAAGTTGGTCGGGCAGCATGTCGCCCTGGAAGAAGTCCAGAAAATTACTGTGCATTGAGGACCACTTGCTGGCCTTTTTTATAGTGCGAAACTGCCTTTGTTTTAGGGAAAAACTTGTTTCCCCCCTTGTGGGAAAGTGCGCAGAAGTTTGACTCCCACTTTCCGTTGCCATGCGTTTTCTCATGCTCGCTTCATGGAGGAAAACATAAAGATGTCAAAAGTCCCTTTCTTGAAAGTACTCCCTCCAGAGAAAATTCCGCGAGGCTACATGCAGAGTATATCCGTATGCGCTGCACCACTTATTTCTTAAATTTAGATGTCAGGGGACGTCTTGCTGACCCATTCTCCGTCCCGGCGCCATGTGATACTTCCGCAGCTCCCCTGCGTGTTATCATGAAAAGGGCTGGTCTAGATGCCTCTCCGATGTTTTTCGTCAACGGCTTTCCTTTTTTTTGTACACTTGAGGCTAGACAGTATAGGCATGCTGGGTGTTATATCCCAGCATCTCGTGGCGTCAATTTTATTATTATAATATCGGCTCTTGCAGCACGCTGAATTCTTCTCGGCGGATGCGGGTGTCCGCTGTCCAGCGCTCTCACGCTATGAGAGTGCTGATACAGCCGGACTAGACCAGCGCCGAGGAGATCGTGATAGCGCGGTTGAATTCTCGCGGCCGGCCCGAGCAAATTTCGCGCGAGACTCAAAAGGTGAGCATCAGACCTCTCACACAAGAGTCGCCTGCACGCGCCAACGGAGTTGCTCCTCCACCTTCATGCGACGAGATAGGCGCAAGGCTACGCGCTTCCTCACCGGCGACACAATGTGCTGCTCCGACTGCGAACTGATACCTCGGCTCCAGCACATCCACATCACAGACAAGTACTTCGCCGACAAGTACTTCGGGATACCGGAGAGCATGGTGCACCTGTGGCGGTGCATGCATTACACATACCGCCGTTTCCCGCGACTAGAGATCGACCAGAGACATCAAAGAGACCACCCGCCATCTGCATCGAAGAGACCGAGATCGACGAGAGTCATCGAAAAGACCGAGACGAGAGTCGTCATCTCGTCATCAACTGACAGGAACAGTAGCGGCTGGACTACGCGAAACTAGTGGTAAATTAATAAGAGTAATATAACCCACTACCTTATATCAAGAAGGTGCGCGTTTTGTAGTTGAAAAAAGTGTAAATAATAACTAAAACATACTTTGAAATGATTTTTGTTTTGAAAAACTTTCATCCACTCTAGCCTGTTTTGGTTTTAATGTTGTGACATGACTTGTGCTAGCAGCAGTCTCTGTAGCTACTGTATTAGTAGAATCAGAAATAGAATTAGTATTTGAATTGGAAGTTATTTAAGAGTTTTGAGTTATTAATTATGTCAGAACTTTCTGTTTCATTCACTTCTTCAAGTGGTACCTTAAAAAAAAATAATAAAATATTTTATCAATATTTCAATAATATTAGTATTAGTAGTAAGTTTTTGGAATGATATGGATCCATTACAGTTGCCTTTCTTTTTCTAGCAGAATTAAAACCCGATTCTGGGTTTGTCACAGTAATTCCATGTGTTCTCTGAAGATGTAGTAATAAATTAGTCGTATTGCCTGATGACGTTACCTCCTTCTGACAGATCTTAATCTACTATTCTCGACATCAAGTTGAGTGAAATATTTCTAAACTGGGCTGGTTTTTCCCATTATAAAAAGTTTATATTGCAATAAATTACAGTTATATCAAAATGTTTTATTAATTAAAACAACTGAGGAGAAAGGTTAAATAGATATGAAAAATTATGGTTTGGAAGGATATGAAGATGCGTACTAGTTTGGAATGAGGATGGCACACGTAAAATTAGAAAGTCCGACGAATGTACTTCTTTATAGAACCAATTAATGTGTACTTCAAAGTGCAAAGATATTATTAACATCCGAAAATAAAATTTCATTAATTATGTATAACATCTGTAATTATTATATGCAGAAGTTGATAGGAGTAACAGAAATTTAGTTTATAGTCTTACCTGATTTGCGTCTCTGACAAATTCCATACTTCGTTTTGTAGACGGATTTATATTATATTACATTGATCCATTAGTTCATCATTTCTTGCATTGAAATGTTAATGTCATCAATATTACTTTTTAGAAAACGTTACTACTATGATAGTAGTAGATACAAATAATTTACTTTACTCGGTAACTATTAGATAGTTAAAACGACACCAGCACTCTTTTTCACTGTTTCACGTGAATGTCACGACAGGCAAAGTCGGAGCTCCAACCTATATGATTTCAAAACATTCGAGAAAACAGCAGTTACTATAAGCGTGCAAGCGTAAAATAGCGTTTTGCAGCGTCATCGCGCAGCAGCACCGCAGTAGCGACCTCTATGAGCACGCGCGTTCTCAAATGATAAAATCTAACTAGTAACGAAAAACGTAATTATTGCAATAATAAAGATTATTTGAAATTAAAAACAAAATGAATAATCGAAGCTCTATAATTGAAATTACTTTTATTTTCCATTCTTTGGTTTTCCTGTATCAAACAACCGATATGGCCTTGTATACAAAATATCGATATTGATCAAGCGATATATCGATATTTTCATGTATCGATACAGTATCGGGCATCCCTAAGTCTCGCTAGGTAGTCTAAGTAATACATAATGATGTATTTTAATATTTTAATACCTCATTATGTATTTTGTAGTTTATCCAGCAAGACTTACCTACCTAATTGTTTCCTACCACTCTTTAGAATTGACAGAGTCAGCTAGTATATACATTACATTCTTTATATACGACAATTTTCCATGTTACAATATATATATTAAATACAGCATGTACATTACACAAGAGTATCTTTTTGTAAATATAATATTACTTTAATAAGTACTTATATAATTATTTTTAATTCTTTGTTACATCCAAATTGGCATTTTGTTCGATATCAATTTATATTTTTAAACTTATTATTATATTTTTATAATCATATGATCATTTCTTGCTGGTATAATCATCTTTTTTGCATTTAATTTTGCATTTTCTTCAACATCCATTTATATTTTATATCTTATTATTTTATTTTAATAATTATGTGATCTTTGGAAAGTTATATTGATTTTTTTTCGATCTTATCTATAGCTATTTAATATTGCTCTGTCGAATCAAATTCTGTTAAATAATAAGCGAAAATTGACTATACCTATAAGGTATATTTAGGCGTTAAAAATCGTTTTTATAGGTCTAGCTTGTCAGGAGATATATACATAAATATTTTAAATAGAAAAAAGTTTTGTTTCAATGTTATCTACAACAATTTAACATTTTTGTGTAAAGTGAAATCCTTTTGAAGAATGTGAGAAAAACGCCCATTTTATGTGTATTTAGACGTTAAAATCGTTTTTATAGGTCTAGCTTATCAGGAGTTCATTTTACATAAAAATGTTAAATTGAAACAAGTTTTGTTTTATTATAATCTACAACTTTTACATTTAACGTATTTGTGTAAAGTTAAATCCTGTCAAGTTATAGCCGAAAATCATCAATTTTATGTATATTTAGGCGTTTGAAACCGTTTTTATAGGTCTAACATGTCAGGAATTGATTTTACATGAAAATGTTAAATGGAAAAAGTTTTGTTTTATTATAATCTACAGCTTTTACATTTAACATATTTGTGTAAAGTTAAATCCTGTCAAGGTATAGCTGAAAATCGTTCTTTTTTTACTTTTTTAGCAGTTTTTCTCCATTGTATTGAAAAATATTGCTCATACAAAAAATGTTCAACAGGAAAAAGGTGTCTTTTAATTAGTTTTAGCAGATAGATGTATAGGTATTACCTGAAAATTCATTTTTCTAGACATTATGCTCAAAAATCGATTTTTTTTAATTTTTCTTTGTGCTCGTATTCCTAAACTTTTTGATCGCTCTTTTTCGGTAGAGGATCACCGGGTAGGTATAATTAGAGGAGTATTTCTTCGCAATGCTGATGGAATTGATAAAAAATTCATTGAGATAATCAGGTAACTTGATTACATACGGACGTACACATATACATACATCTCAGAAAACGCTTAAAACGTACTCACTATGAGTGAAAAATGGTTTTTACACATTAAATTTGAATTCCGACAATTTTTGTTTTGGTGAAATTATAAGGATCTCCCGAGTAGCGGTCATGCCCAAAAATCGCCCAATCGGTGACTAGTCGCCCAATCTGGCAACACTAATTGCTTTAAATGTGAGAAAAACTCTATTTTTCTAAACTAAGTGCGTAAAACTCGATTCGCACATTCTTAACTCGCAGTTTGCAAAGCACTCATTTTGCGCACTCAGACAGCAAACTCCAAATACAAGAAACCCATACTCTGCGTACGCTATATAGGCAGTGAAAATAAATTTGCGCACGCGTTTAGACAAAACAGCGCAACGCGTACGTGTAGGTACTTCCCACACTCGTCTTTTTTGCCTACTTTGCGTAGTTGTTGCGTAATGTACTATACTATGATAACCAGCTAAACTTTTTCAGTAGGGTTTTAAGTTTTAACCTTTAATTGGATTTATACTTGAATTTGGAAATATTGCTTTACATATTTTTATATTCCTTCGGTCAGGTGATTTGTCAAGTGATTTATCATATGATATATCAAGGGATAAATTGCGCCAACGATTTGGCGTAATTTTTACTCACGTAACGATTCACGTGAGTTATCGCACGATTCGTCACTTGATTAATCACTTGATTTGTGAGATGATATATCAGATGATTTTTTTCACCAGGGCAGAGTAGTGAAAATAAAAAATACAGATGCAGAATCAAAAATATTTTTAAATGTTCAAGTTTGGTTAACTTGCGCGATAATCGCGCGATTATTCCGACAGAAAACGGTCGATAAACTCGCACGATCATCGCGCGATGTGTCTTGTGATATTTTTCAATAGGGTAATCCTCAAACTTTTTGTATTGCACGTGAAAGTTTGATTTTACTTCTGGAATTTATTTTATGACTGTTTTGAAAGTCTCTGAGTGGTTGCTTATTAGTATACCTTCATCTAAAAAAGAAATACGGGATGGCAGAATATTTTTTGTCGACAAATTTTTTGCTGATTCTTTATTAAAAACCCATTAAAACGAGCCCTTGATCAAGATTGGGAAACTCTCTTGAAAAGAGTCATATATATTGTTATGATCATGAATTCGAACGTGTGCGCGGTTCGAACATTGTGAACCGCCGCACGTAACAACAGCGGAGCAGCTGTTGTTTATTGTTTGTAAATAGTTTAGTTTCGATTTTGAGTTTAATCTTGACGGTTGGGTTAAAGTAAAATAAAGTTTCAACGTATTTTTGTAATCATGTGTTACGTACTTATTTATTTCCCGAACCCGGTTCTAACATTTTGGGGGCTCGTGCGGGATATTTTCGTTACGTGAAATAATATTGAAGAAAGTTTTTGTGACTACACAACCTCATCATGATTCGATCTCCAATAAGAACAAGATCAGCATCACTTCAAAATAATGAGATATCAACACAAACAGATACTCAGCCTCAACACAAAGAGATACTCAGTTAGCACTACAAGAATTATCTTCGAAAAATGAAGAACTTGATGCTATTCGTGGAGAAAATTTACACTTTCAACAGAAATTGGAATCTGCTTTCCAAGAAAATAGAGATCTCGAGATTTGACTACACGAGAGAAGTGAAGAAGATATACAGTTCTCAGCCATTCCTAAAGTTTATAATAAAGAATTGATGGAACAACGACGACTTAACGAACAACAAGAAGCTGAACGACTGACGCTGTTACAAAAAATCAAGGACCTCCAACACGAGCTAAGTTAATTAAAAAATATACATATACATACACATAACACATCTAACTCACATACATTAAGACAATTAGTACAGGAAATACCAACAGTAAATCCCGTAGCTGCTAGTAATACTAACTTGATTCAACCAGGGCTAGGTTTAGAAATAAAGACTTTAACCTCTAATATTCCACGTAGATTAGATTCACATATTGAAACAGGTTTAGATACATCAAGAGCTTCTGCAGGGTTAGGATATAAATTAAAACCAGATGTCTATGATGGGATGACGTTTCTACGAGAATTTTTGAATCAATTTAATGTGATAGCTAAAGCAAATAGTTGGGATGAAAATCAAAAGATGATCGCACTCGCTGCCAATTTACGTGGAAAAATAAGAACAGTTTTGTCAAATAATGAAGATTTGGATTTTGAAAAATTAACATCGAAATTTGAATTACGTTTTGGTGACAAACATTTATCACCCACGTATTATTCTCAATTCCAAAATAGAAGATAGAAGCCTGGTGAAGATTTTCCAGCAGTTGCAAATGACCTCGAAAAATTAGCAGCCTTAGCATATCCTGAGTTCTCCGTGGAAACTCAAGATAAAATTTCATGTGCTCAATTTATTATAGCAATATTTGACACATCAATTAAGGAAATTCTTCAATTAGAAAGAATCACTTCAATGAAAATTGCTCTTGTACGAGCTATGAAGATAAAAGTTATTCGTGATCAAAATAAAAAGATACATTTTGCCCGAACAAATAATGTATTTCTGAATACTCAAAATTCTAGACAAGATCTTCAAGTTATTCAAAATACACAAGACACAAGCTCAACATGAAGAGAGATTCAAGACCAAAACAAGATTTTAATAGAAATAATCAAACAGGTTTTAGAGAAATAGAATGCTGGCAATGTAGACAAAAAGGATACATTAAAACATATTGTCCGAATCAATTAAATATACAGGGAAACTAGGGTATAAAGCTCCTACAAATTCAAATAATCAATTTTCTCGTATTTCTGATTTTAATGTTGGAAGAATTAATGGAAATTGAAATAGATTTTACTTTAAAGGTTTTGTGAATGATAAATTTTACAATTTTAAAATAGGTTCAGGATCAGATGTAACTATTGTAAATTTAAAATTTATAAAATCTGAAAATACACGAATTTCTATTAATACTGAGACTTTGAGGTACCCTACTGGAGAAAAGGTTCCAGCAATGTTTAAAACATCAGTTAAAATTCATATAGGAAAATATTCTGTCGATATAATTGTATTTGTAGGAAACATAACTGATGATTGCATACTTGGTAGCGACTTTTTAGATAAAGTCGGTGTTTCGAATTTAATTTATAAACTTTTTGTTGATGCACCAAGTTCAATCAACAGTATTACAGATTTTCTAGTATGTGCAAGAATCGTTAATCCAGAAGACAACATTCCTGAAACACTAAAAGAAGTCTTCGACAAAAATTCAATTGGACTTTGTTGGAATATGTGAATGTTTGAACATGCAGCGCGTTGTACGCGAGGATAGGTACCATGGTATGCGCGTCTGCCAAGCGACGGCGGACGAAACACACACATGAGTGTCTCCCCACTCCAGTATGTCTGTATGAGAGTTGCGTGAGACGCGAGAGCAGTGTAGCGCACTTAGAATGTTTCTTACTCTCTTGCTATTCAACTGCGATGTAAGTCGGACGTGCCGACTGGCGTTTTTGCCACCTCAATAAACTCTATATTTATCTCTCTCTATTAAATAATGGTTTCTTACTTTACCACAAAGCTCAACACTATTAATTATTTAAAATTCAACATGGTAGAAGAGCGTGGTTGGTAAGTAAAAAAGAAAAAAGACTCTGACTCAATACAAGCCTCGGCGAGTATTGGGGCAGCCTTGTCGTAGCAAGAGGAAAGCACGTGGCTGGCGAAAAGTTTGCAGTAAAAAATATTAAAGGAAAAGTGCAAAACTAAGAAAAATACAAATGTGAATAAATAATAAAATATATCTTTAAGTGATAGAAGAAAGAATTTTTGGAAAATTTATGAAAATTCAAGCCGATGCGAGCAGATTAGATTTCTTGTGTGAAGCACGCGGCACGATGCAAGAATAGAGCACGTGGCAGAATTTGAGGTTATACATGTGGTAAATGGACACTAAAAGAAAAGTAAAAACCAAAGAAGAAATAATACTAGATGACATTGAAGATGAAAGCGAAGAAATAATTGAGGAAAAGATTGCTGAAAAACGTTTTGTGAAAATAGTGCAGAAAGTAATTACGCTAAATAAAGTAATAAAAGTGTACGAAGATATTAAATTAAAAGAAGTCGAGATGGCTAAGCAAGCAAAAATCGAAGATATAGTAATTCCCATTTTTGATGGTGCAAATTATACAAGTTGGAAATTTCGCTTAATGACTATTAGAATATAAAGAGTGCAAAGAGCAAGCCGAAAGAGAACGGGCTGAGACAGATAAAGCAGATGAATGGAAGAAAAAGGATTTAAAAGCAAGAAATATATTAATTAGCACTATTTCAGATAAGCAACTAGAATATGTTTGTGAGTGCAAATCAGCTTATGAAATGATTGCGATTTTGGATAAATTATATGTGACGAAATCCACGTCATTACAAATAATATGCCGAGGAAAAATTGAAGATATTAAATTAAAGAATTATGATAATGTTGAAGAATTCTTTGTAGAATTTGAGAAAGCGGTGAACGAATTTAAAGCAGCCGGAGGAAAGATAGATGAAACTAAGAAAATGCGATACTTAATCAAAGCATTACCAGCAAGTTACAGTTATATTGGTGACTTTATCGACGTCATTCCAGAAAGAGAAAGGACAGTAGATTAGGTAAAATCAAAAATCAAAGAAAAGAATTTAGTTAAAAATAATTCAGAAAAGAAGAGTAATGCAAGCACGTTCTCAACAAAGACAAACGGGCAATGCTTTACTTGCGGCAAAGTCGGACATTATCAAAAGGATTGTCGGAAAGGCCAACAAGACGGCAGAGGCAGAGGTGCCCAATCATCGAGAGGACAACGTGGAAACCAACGAGACTACAATCGAGGCAGAGGACGCGGACGCAGCTCAAATCAAAACAAGTCAACGGACGAGCAACAGGGTTCATCATCCGAGACGTGGTCAACACAAGTATGCGGCCCAGAAGTAAAGGACATAACAGGTTATAGCGTAAATAGAGAATGCGATGGTAACGAAATAAATTGGTTATTGGACAGTGGTTCCACAGACCATATTATTAAAAGCGATAAATATTTTGAGAAGTATATAGTTTTAATAGATCCGGTAAATGTAAAATTACCAGACGGTAAAATGTTAAAAGCGACGAAAATCGGTAATATAAAAATTAAAGTTAGAAATTATTATAATGAAAAACAAATTGATTTGTGTAATGTATATTATGTAGAAGGAATCAAGCAAAATTTGTTAAGCTTTTCCAGAAAAACTAAAAATGCTACAATAACTGCACGAGACAGTAATGCTAAAATTTACAATAAATCGGGAGAATTAGTAGCTATTGCAAATAAAATTGATAATTTGTATTCTTTGAAAAGTTATGCATTAACGAATAAAAATAAAGATAAATATGTAAATTCAGTAAGATTATCAGATAAAGAAAACTGGCATAGAGCACTTGGCCATGCAAATTTTAATTATTTGAATAAAATAGTAAATAATAAATTAGTTGAAGGTTTACCAGATAAATTGGAAAAAATAGATATGAAATGTGCAAATTGCATACAAAGTAAAATGGCAAATATACCGTTTGAAAATAATCGAACAAAAACGTAAGAAATCCTAGAGTTAATACACACTGATTTAAATGGTCCACATAGTACTACTAGCTATGGTGGAGAAAAATATTTTCTTACATTTATTGATGATGATAGTAAATGTACTAGAATCTTTTGCATTAAGAATAAGTCAGAAACCGCAAGTTGTTTTATTGAATTCGTAAATTTAGTAGAAAATAAATTCAATAAGAGAATTAAAAAGGTGCAATGTGATAACGGTAGAGAATATCTAAATCGCGAAATTTTCGATTTTGTAAAATCAAAAGGAATAGAATTATTGACATGTCCACCCTACGTCCACGAATTAAGGGGGCCAGACACCTTTTTTCTCTGAAATAAGAAGTCACATTTTAATACATAAATGTAAACTAATTATTTCATACTTTTTACATATAAAAGTGGGTATATTTACCTTACCTTAAAACTTTCTCCGATGGGCCTTTTATATGGTCCAGAACCATAGTCATCGATGAAACAAGTTTTTTCACTATCCGTAAGCTTTGAAATTTTCCTGTGGATGGATTGACTCCAGATTTGAACTAAATTACTTCTGAATAGTATAATTCTCATATGAGTGTAGGGATTTAGGATTAAATGTCGGAAAAATTTTTACATCAGAAAAATTATGAAAAAATATAAAAAATTTAAAAAAATTAAAAAAGAACTCTTGAAAAACAGCACAATTTTTTTTTCTCATTAGATCAAAAATCCCTACACTCATATGATAATTATACTATTCAGGAGTAATTTAGTTCAAATCTGGAGTCAATCCATCCACAGGAAAATTTCAAAGCTTACGGATAGTGAAAAAACTTGTTTCATCGATGATTATGGTTCTGGACCATATAAAAGCCCCATCGGAGAAAGTTTTAAGGTAAGGTAAATATACCCACTTTTATATGTAAGAAGTATGAAATAATTAGTTTACATTTATGTATTAAAATGTGACTTCTTATTTCAGAGAAAAAAGGTGTCTAGCCCCCTTAAGTGGTGTAGCGGAGAGATATAATAGATCAGGAATGGATATAGGTAGATGCTTAATGAGGGAAGCAAAAATTCATAGAAGATATTGGCCGGAAATAATGAAAACGGTAGCTTATTTAAAAAATCGAACAATTGCAAACACGTCAGAGAATAAAACTCCTTATGAAATATTTTTTGAGATAAAGCCGAATGTCAAAAATTTAAAAATTTACGGAAGTAGAGTCTTCGTGAGAGTTCCGAAAGTTCTAAGGAAATGTAAGTGAGATAATAAGGCACAATTAGGTGTATTAATAGGATACGTTGAAAACGGTTATAAAGTTTTAGTAAACCTTTTAGCTGCTGGGCTGGTCCACATATGGACCAGCAGTCAGGTCAGCAACTCTATCTGAAATATCCAGTAATATTATGTATACATTTTACATATTCTGAGAGGTCAATTTGTACTGAAATTTCCCCGCAGCCTAAAGGTTAATAATAAAGTAATTACTGCAAGGCATGTTGATGTAATAGAAGATAGTATAAAGTTAATCTGTTTAGAAAACAAAAATAGTGATTCTGAAATTAACGTAGAATTAAATGAAACAAACAACAGCGGTTCTGAATATCCTTGTCACTCTACTGCGAATTAATCGATGCGAATAATGTAAACGATAACGAATCTGATAACGAAGACAACGAAAATAGAGATAGACTAACAATACCGCGAAAATCTCAAAGAAAGAAAAGTCCAGTAAATAGATACGGAAATCCAGTTACTAATTTTATTTATGTAAATTAATTGATGCAAATGTACCAAATACACTCAAGGAGGCAATAAACTCCAGCGAATATAAACAATGGCAAATAGCAATGGATTCCGAAATAAACAGTTTAAAGAAAAATCACACATGGCAAATTGTCGAAAGGCCAAAGATAAAAAGGTCATTGATGTTAAATGGGTTTATAAAAAGAAAAATAACGATACTTATAAAGCGAGATTAGTTGTAAGAGGATTCCAACAAAAAGAATGTGTTGAAAATGTTTATTCACCTGTAGGTAAAATGCAAACGTTGAAAATTTTATTGTCTTACAGTTGTAAAAATAATTTGTTTATAGAACAAATGGATGTTGAAACGGCATTTTTAAATGGCAATGTAAAATCAGAAGTGTACATTAATGAACCAAAAGGTTATGAAACTGAAGACAATAAAGGTTGCAAATTGCAAAAGGCTCTGTATGGTCTCAGAGAAAGTCCTAGAGCATGGTATGATTGTTTCAGTCTATATGTAAATAATACAAGCAAAGATTCAATATATTTACTAGTTTTTGTAGATGATCTCTTGATTTGTTGCAAAGACAAAAATAAAATAAACAAAGTAAAAGCAAGTTTAATGGAAAGATTTATAATGAAAGATTTGGGCAAAATTAACCAATATATTGGCATTGATATTGAATATAGTGAAGACAGAAGTAAAATGACTTTAAGTCAAACGAAATATATCGAATCTTTGGCTATAAAATACAACCTTGAAAATGCAAAATTATACGATACTCCAATAGAGAGTAATCTAAAATTAGAACAAGCAAATGTAATAGATGAAAGAATAAAATACAGAAATTTAATCGGCGAATTATTATATATCAGTACAGGCACAAGGCCAGATATAACATATAGCGTTAATTATTTAAGTCGTTACCAAAGTTGTTATGACCAAAGACACTTTAAATATGCATTGAGAATTTTGAAATACTTATTTAAGACTAAAGATTTAAAGCTAACGTACTATGATAATGTTAACAGCGAAGTATTAGATTGTATGGTAGATTCTGACTATGCAGGAGATAATGTAGATAGAAAATCTACAACAAGTTTTGTAATTAGATTATATGGAAATTTAATTTTTTGGAAAACGCATAAACAAAGTACAGTAACAAAATGTTCTACTTTTGCAGAATATACTGCTATGTCCGAAGCAGTGACAGAAATCTTGTTCATTAAAAATTTATTATGCGAATCATTTAACGTAAAATGTGATAAACCAATTAAAATGTATGAAGGTAACTCAGGCGCAATTGCAATCGCAAAATTTGGTAATTTTACAAAAAACTCAAAGCACATTGAAGTGCAGTATCACTACGTTAATGAAAACTACGAAAATGGAATAATTGATGTTGTAAAAATAGACTCAGAATTTAATCTAGCTGATATGTTAACAAAGAGTTTAGATAAGAGGAAGTTTTTGAAAAATAGAAAAGCGTTGAGAGTGATTTGAAATAAAAGAAATCTGTTAACGATGTGATACTTAAAATTACTGTATGAATGAATGAAAGAATGAACATTTAATTATAATGTTGAAAATTCAAGGAGGCGTGTTGGAATATGTGAATGTTTCAACACGCAGCGCGCTGTACGCGAGGATAGGTACAATGGTATGCGCGTCTGCCAAACGACGGCGGACGAAATACACACATGAGTGTCTCCCCACTCCAGTATGTCTGTATGAGAGTTGCGTGAGATGCGAGAGCAGTGTAGCGCACTTAGAATGTTTCTTACTCTCTCGCTATTCAACTGCGATGTAAGTCGGACGTGCCGACTGGCGTTTTTGCCACCTCAATAAACTCTATATTTATCTCTCTCTATTAAATAATGGTTTCTTACTTTACCACAAACCTCAACACTACTAATTATCCAAACCTCAACAGACTTGATTCGACACAAAAAGAAAATTTTGCCAATTATTACTTAAATTTGAAGACATTTTTGATGACACAAATGTCATCGGAAAATGTGACTTAATTGAACACACAATTGAACTTAATGATCTCCGACCAATAAAACAACCATTACGAAGAGTTCCTTTACATTTGCAAGATGAAGTTGACAACTTAATTTTAGAAATGAAAGAACAAGGTGTAATCGAAGAACTTTAAGTTCATGGTGTTCGCCAGTAGTTATGAAATCAAAGAAAGATGGATCTACTAGATTTTGTAACCAGAGCTTGGCATTCGTCCGCAAAATTTCTGTCGAATAAAAATTAAATTTTCCTTAATATTAAATATTATGAGTTAGTTTTAAGTTATAAATATGTTTCGCATAAAAACTAGACGTTTAAGCTAATTATTCGAAAATTTATTCGTCGAATAATTTTTCGAATAAATCTTTCATTATTCGAAAATTTATTCGACGAATAATTTTCCGAATAAATGGTTATTCGAAAAATTATTCGACGAATAAATTTTCGAATAAATATTTATTCGTCGAATAAATTTTCGAATATTTTTTAAAAAAAGCTTAGAAGACGATTTCTTCGCAAATCACAGCATGCGACGCCAATTTCATGATACCTGGGGAGTTTTTCGATCCGCTCGGCACGTTTTTGAGGATTATTTCGGTGTACGACAAGACCCTCATGCCCAGGAGACAATTTCCTCCCAAATCACAGGATGCGGCGCAAATTTCATGGTACCTGGGAGCTTTTTCGACCTAGTGAGCACGTTTTTTAGGACTATTTCGGTGTACTTCCGAACCCTCGTGCTTAGGAGATGATTTTCTCGAAAATCATAGCATGCGGCGCCAATTTCATGATACCTGATGAGTTTTTCGACCCGCTCGGCACGTTGTTAAGGACGATTTTGGTATACTTCCGAACCCTCATGCCTAGGAGATGATTTCCTCGAAAATCATAGCATGCGGCGCCAATTTCACGATACCTGGGGAGTTTCTCGACCCGCTCGGCACGTTTTTATGGACTATTTCGTTGTACGAAGAGACCTTCATGCCCAGGAGACAATTTCCTCGCAAATCACAGCATGCGGCGCAAATTTCATCGTACCTGAGAGCTTTTCCGACCTACCGAGCACGTTTTTGAGAACTACTTCGGTGTACTTCCGAACCCTCATGCCTAGGAGATGATTTCCTCAAAAATTATAGCATGTAGAGCAAATTTGAGTGTACCTGGGGTAGATAGTTAATTTTTTGAATATATAACTATCGTGTGTTAGTATTGGAAGTAAGAAACAGACATTTAGTGTGTGTGTGTGTGTGTGTGTGTGTGTGTGTGTGTATGTGTGTGTGTGTGTGTGTATAGATAAAAAAACACTGTCTTACGCCGAAGAAGTCGTCTAAAACGTGTTCAGCTGGTCGAAAATTTTGCGCAGGTATCATCAAACTTGCGGTAAATGTTGTGATTTACAAGGAAATCGTCTACTGTGAATGGGGGTCAAGTCATACGCCGAAATAGTCCAAATTATTCGGTGTATAATGGATAAGTAAAGATTTTTCGAACCCTGCACTCGCAGCAAAAACAAATGCCCGATATACGGAGTAACCCGCGCATTTAGAGTTACAACGATCTAGAGTTAAAACGTGAAGAAGAGCTCTTATAAAACTAAAAGTCTGTTTCTTACTTCCAATACTAATACACGATAGTTATAAATACAAAAAATTAACTATCTACCCCAGGTACACTCAAATTTGCTCTACATGCTACAATTTGCGAGGAAATTGTCTCCTGGGCATGAGGGTTTCGCCGTACACCGGAATAGTCCACAAAAACGTGCCGAGCGGGTCGAAAAACTCTCCAGGTATCATGAAATTGGCGTCGCATGCTGTGATTTGCGAGTAAATCGTGTTCTAAGCTTTTTTTAAAAAATATTCGAAAATTTATTCGTCGAATAAATGTGACGCCACACACACGCCATACGGATTTTTTGGTTCAAAACCACCTAGAGGTCGCAATTCTCAACGGAATCTCAAAATTTTTGCTTAGGAACATTCGTTATCAAATATCGAAGAGCCCTACGAAGTCTGATTTTCCAAAAAATTAACCTACAAATCTAAGGAGTCATATAATCCTATCACATCAACCAATCAATTCAATTTTTGACCTGCAAATCCCAAAAATACGATAAACCTTTAATTTGTAAGCCCTTTACTCGTGAACTCTTGACCTTTGATCCAGTAAGTCATGCACTCATAAACTCTAAACGTATAAGCCCTAACCTCATAAGTCTTAAGGGAGTCTTACACCTAGTGGCTTCTGAGGCCAAAATCAGCTATAGAAAAGAGAAAAATGTTATTTAAACCACATACAATGTATATCCTAAAAATATACACTATTTCTGACAGAATGGCCCAAGACTTAATCTGTAGACCAATTTTATGAATCAAGGTTAAGAGAGCATGTGTCAAGGACTTATAAATTGAAGTTTTATAGCATTTTTGGGAATCATAAGTGTAAATTTTGGGGTTATAGGTTATAAATTAGGTTTATAGGTTCATATTTTCAAAATTAGGCTTCGTAGCGGTCTTTGGTATTTTGTCACAAAAGTTCCTGTTTTTGAATTTTCAAATTCGGTTGAGAATTATGACCTCTAGGTGGTTTTGAACCTTTCGGCCCCAGTGTGCGCCATGTCAAGGAGCCTTCTCAACTGTTTGAGGTTCTTCGGCACTGGATATTCCAGAATTTGAGCAATTTTGTCCGGGACAGGCTTAAAGCCGTCTCGGTTAACTAAAACCCCAAGAAACTTGACCTCGTTGCGACAGAATTCGCTTTTCTCACGGTTAATTGTGAGACCTACGTCTTTAATGCGCTGAGAAACGTGGCTAAGCCACTTGAGATGTTTCTCAAACGTCTTCGTGACGATGATGATATCGTCCAGATAGGAGAACGCATGTTCCATCTCCGCGCCGATAACGCGGTCCAAAAGCTCCTGAAAGATCGCTGGCTCGCCCAGTACCCGGTAAGGCATTCGGGTAAATTCGAAGAGGCCCATTCCAGGGACAGGAAAAGCGATTAGTCTCTGCGCCTTCCGCAACGGAATTTCGTGGTAGTCGTTGCTCAGATCGATCGTCGATATTTATCGAGCGTCTTGGAGCTTGCGTAAAATCGCGTCCATGTGAGGGCGCGGGTTCGCCTTCGTTACCGCATTCAACTTACGATAGTCTATACAGAATCGGTACGTGCGATTCGCTTTCCATTGCATCACTACTGGGCTCGACCATTCACTATTCGATTTTACAATAATGCTCGCCTCGAGCATCTCTCGCACTTGCCTGTGCATTTCCTCCTCTAGCTTTTTCGAAAGGGGGTAATACTTCTGCTTTATGGGCCGAGTGCTTGAGACTTCGATCTTGTGTTTGGCCCAGCTGGTGCATCCTAATGGCTCGTTACTCGCGGGCGGCAATTGGTCGAGCAACTCTTGCAACAATATCGGTGGAGCCAACTGAAGCGAGATGAACAACGCTCGCTTTGTCGGGCGCTAACGATGCTAATTTTAGCGGAATTTGTTCTTTAACTCCCTCGATGCTAAACGCCGATTCGCACAGCACGGCATTAAATTTTCGCATGAAGTCGGCGCCAAGCAGACAATCTGCGTCCAATTCCTCGAGGATCTCCACGTCGAGGTAACGTGGGACACCTGCCACGTCAAAGTGCAGGTCTACGTGTTCCAGTACCGCCGCGGTTTTGCCGTTGGCGAGACGTGCACTTCTTCCGCGATACGGCGTAATCTTCTGGCCACATGCAGTCGCAATCTGCAAGCTAATCGGTATTCTGATTGACTCGGGGTACTCAAATTTCTCTGCGAACTGGTAGAGGTTGCTTCGACGGACGCTGCCAGGGCGCCTTGCGGTGGCGCAGTTAAGGTCGTATCAGGTTTTGAAGGGGCGATAGGGACCGCATGTATGCGCCCCCTCTGCTGTTTTCCAAGCCGGCCCAGCTATAATCCCAGCAACTCGCACGTGCTCTTTTGGCCCGGAGTGGTTGTTGGCATTCTTGTCGCTGGTTGGAGTCGGCAGTGCGTAATTCGTCTCGCCGTTTCTTACCGGGGCGCTTTCCCTATGCTTGTTAGGGGAACTGCGATCACTCTTGCGGTACGCTCCTGTCCTCTTGGGAGGGCTGCTGCTTGTCGGTGGAGAACTCAAGGGTCGATCCTTGCTCAAGTTAAGTTTGGCGAGCTTTTCGCTTAGTAGTTGGCTAATCAGCTAGTCGAGCCCTGAGCCGACTGTTCTACCATCGCGGCGGGGCTCGGCTTGCCATCCCTCGTCACGGACTTTCCATATTTGTCTTGCTGGAGCGCGCCACTCGCCTTAGCCGCCAGACTACTCTTGCCGCTTTGCACTTGCGTTTTCGTGGACTTTGGCCCCTTGTAATCAGTCAACAGTCCAAGCGGACGAGGACCACGCTGCCCCGTCGCGACCAACACGATACATTGCTCATCTCTTCCGCCGATGCTGTTGCCTAAATTCTCCAGAAATCAATTGGAGTGGGAAACATACAAGCAGATGTTCACAGCACTTGTACACAACGTGCAAACCATTCCGCCGATTTTGAAACTATAATACCTGATAGGGTCGCTGACTTGAGAAGCTGCAAATCGACTCAAAAACATTCAGGTAACGGCAAACAGTTATGATGGAGCTTGGCGCACCTTGAAGCGTCGTTATGACAATAAACGCGTGCTTCTGAGGGCGCATATGAATCACATTATTTTTTGTAAGTCTGCGGGCAGAAAGTCTGTTAGTAGTCGGCCTAGGAGAAGCTATGTCAGAGAAGGTTAACGAGTCAGCGATTTTGACGCTCTTATCGTCAAGCTACATGAAATTTAGCACCACAATGGAGGTGCTCATTATGAAGAAATTAGCCCAATCGTTGCCGACAGCTCAACGTGAAGTCCGCATTTGGACACACATCAAGCGGCTATCACTAGCCGACCTGACGATCGATGTACCAGGACGAATCGACTGCGTAATCGGCGCCGACATCTGTGGTAAATTACTCACTGGCAACATTCGTCAAAGATTCGGCAGTGTACCAACAGCGCAAGAAATAGTATTTGGATGGATCTTGTCAGAATCAACAAATGCAAGAACAAAGACTACGAGTAATTCCTTCTCGTGCTATCGGCTCGCTACACGTTAGCATTCAACCGACCCTAGAAGAACTGCTATCAGCATTCTGGTAAACGGAAGAACTTCCGTCTAAGCCAATCGCTTCACCAGAGGGCGATGTTTGCGAAAATTTCTTCAGAAATACAGCAAGGCGGGCGGTCGATGGTAGATTGATAGTACAGCTTCCCTTTAAGCATGATTCAAAAAGGCTCGGGGACTCTAAGGTCACAGCTGTCTCACAATGTCTCCGCACTGAAGTTAGATTACAGAAAAATCCAACTCTCGCTGTGTTTTATAATGAATTTATGCTCGATTATTTACAATTGGAACACATCGGAGAGAATCATAGCGGACGAAACTCCTCCCGAACGCAACTACTACTTGCCTAACCACGGCATCTTGAAAACTCAAAGCACAAGCAGCAAGCTAAGGGTAGTCTTCAATGCCTCACAACCCACGAATACAGGAGTTTTCTTGAACAACTTCTTGCTACCAGAGCCCAAACTACTAGATGAAATGTGGGTAATATTAACGATATGGCGTTTTTTCCCAGTAGCCTTCAGCGTGGACGTTCCAAAAATGTTCAGACAAATACTCGTCGATAAAAAGTACTGCGATCTTCAACCGAATAATTTGGCGTCCCTCACCCCAAGACGAGCTCCGGGAGTTTCGACTTCGCACCGTCACGTATGGTACTACTCCGGCGCCTTTCTTAGCAAACAGAAGCCTCCTGCATCTGGCCGACCTTTAAGAGCCGCAATACGAGCGGACTGTCCACGCCATACGCAGTAACAACCCTACCGGAAAAAGTTGATAGAAATCAATACAAATCGATAAGACTCACCATTGAAGTCTATAAAATCATTTATCGACTTAAATGGTGAATCTTAATTCTATTTTCTGCATTAGAAATTGGTAAAATGCGATAAAATCGATATAAGTCACTATAAGTCGTTAAAAATCTATAAGAAAAATTACAATTGAAACCAATAAATAAAATTACAATTGAAAGCAATAAAAAGATCATCTTGAAATTTCATCGATTTCAATTGTGATTATTCGTATAGTTTTATCGACTTATATTGACCTATATCAATTTTATTGCATTTTATCAATTTCTAATGCAAAAAAAAGGAATTAAGATTCCCCATTCAAGTCGATAAGAAATCTTATCGAATTCTATCAACTTTTTCCAACAGGGAAGTATATGAATAATTTTTTACTTGGAGTTCACTCCGTGAGGAACGCTCTACAGTTGCAAAGGGAGCTAGTACAGCTGCCGGCTCTGGCAGGCATTAGCCTAGAAAAATGGGCAGCCAACTACGTTGAGTTTGTACCTGATGGAGGGGCTCCTCTAATAAGTCCAAGGTCCTTCAGCATCGATCAACGGGTATCAACGCTTGGGCTCGAGTGGATACCTGCAGCCGATCAACTTCAATTCAAGGTAGTCGTGTCAACGTCTACTACACTCATTACGAACAAAGTCGTACTCTCGGAAATGTCACGCCTCTTTGACCCATTAGGAAGGCTCGGCCTCTTCATAATAAGAGCGAAGATATTAATTCAGGATCTATGGATCATCGACATCAAGTGGGAGGATCCATTGGATCCTGGATTACGTCGCCGCTGGTTAGACTTGCGCCAGCAGCTTTCGGGGATTGAGTCGATTAAAATTCCACGTTCGATCGGTGGCACGCCGAACTGCGCGTTCGAGCTACATAGCTTCTCCGATGCGTCGGAGCGGCCTTCACTTCGTACATCTACTTAGATACTCGTGATCTATCAAACTGCGCGGCGCACATATTGGTAGGAAAAACTAAGGTGTCGCCAATAAAAACCTTAAGCATGTCCCGGTTGAAATTGTCAGGAGCGCATTTGCTTGCCAAGCTGATGAGAGCGGTATTAAACGCCGCTGATTGGACAACGACAGACCTTTTGCTACACTGACGCCGCCATAGTGCTCGACTGACTGTCTGGCCAACCCTCTAGATGGACAATCTTCGTTGCTACTAGGACATGCGATATACTGACGCTAGTATCTAGCGTCAGCTGGAAGCACGTGAAAACACACGAGAATCCGACCGACATTGCGTCCCGAGGATCTACGCCGTCTGATCTTCGAGACTCGTCACTATGGTGGAAAGGGCCCAGCTGGCTTGAGCAAGGAGACAGACCGAACTCCCCGCCTCCTGCTATCAACGAAGAAGACCTCTTCTTTTATGTATAGATTTATCGATAAGCAAGGCGAATATGTACAAGGGACTATGTGTCGTGGTTGACAGCTGAAGAAATACAGCGTGCCAAAATCCAGCTTGTTCATCTCGCTCAGCGAGACGAACTTGGTGCTGGGCTCTCGACTCTTAGCAAAAGGACGCGGTTACCTCGCAACAGCCCGTTGCGTCTTCTGCATCTACTTCTGGACCCGACCGGAGTGCTGTGCGTAGGAGGATGGTTCGATAACGCGGGACTCCAGCCGCAGGAAGCTCATCTGATTATTTTACCGAAATGTGGCCAGTTTACCATTTTACTAATTCGACACGCCCACGCTCAGATACTGCACGGAGGCCCGCAGTTAACTCGAAGTTACATCGTCAGGAGCTTCTGGATCGTGTGAGGACGTACCCTCATCAAAAGTGTCATAAACATTTTATGCAGCCAAACCAACGCAGCAGTTAATGAGGCCCCTACCTTCAGCACGCGTCACTCCAGCCCGACCGTTCTCACGCTCCGGCGTAGACTACACCGGCCCTCTCAATGTGCGAGTATCCAATGGTAGAGGCAATAAGTTGTACAAGGGATACCTTTCAATTTTTGTCTGCCTCGTAACTCGCGCAGTTCACATTGAGATTGTGTCTGATTACACAGCAGCTACCTTCATCGCCGCTTTTAAGAGGTTTGTCGCTCGACGAGGGCGTTGCGACGAACTAATACGCGACAACGGAACTAAGTTCCACGGCGCTGATACAGAGCTTAAATGTCAATTCAGCCAAGCGCTATCCAGTCCCGATTTTGCTGCATACTTGGAAAACGACAGAACTTGATCGTCTTTTATCCCACCAGGAGCCCCTCATTTCGGTGGCGTATGGGAGGCGGCCGTGAAATTATCAAAACACCACTTGCGTAGGTTGCTCGGACTCTCAACCCTCATCTACGAGGAGCTTGCTACCTTCATGTACCAAGTAGAAGCACACCTAAATTCTAGGCCCCTCAGTGCGATGAGTGAAGACCTCCGGAACTTGGCGGCGCTGACTACTGGACATTTCTTGGCGGGCTCGGCATTAGTAACACCACCCGAACCATTTTCATCAGAAGAGCGAGTCACTACTGTCAGTGACAAATGGATGCACCTCTTGCGTATGCATAACGAAGTTTGGAAGTGTTGGAAGTCAGAATATTTCCATTCGCAGGAGCAGCGCACCAAGTGGACCACATCGAGAACCAGTCCACGTGAAGGTGGTTTGGTCTTGATCATCACCGACAATACTCTCCCTTGTAAGTGGCCATTAGCACGTGTTGTAAGGACTGACGCTGGGAAGGATAATGCTGTGCGAGTAGTGACACTACAAACCACTACAAGTACGTTAACACGCCCTATCACGAAGATTGCTCTCTTACCGGTGCGCGTGGAAGAAGATTCTATGGAAGAAAATTTAGAAGACTCTACCAATTAAATTAAAACCCATGCACTTTTTTGTAAAAATTAACTAGCATTTTTTCTTTTTAACTAATGTTAATAGGTAATCTTAGATTATCGTAATTAGCTAGTTCAATGGCATATATCACTTACTGTAATTATTTGGGAATCACGCAACTTTCGAGCTTCCCGCAGTCGCGCTCGAATTGGCTACACTCACTGCTTCACCGCGGTGCGAATTTGCTATGTTCACTGCGTTGCCGCGGTGTGGTAGCACAGCATAGCGTTGCTGCGGAACAGCTGAGACGTTCTACTGACTATCGCGGTGCGCACGAACATCATGCTGTCTCTCTCACTCTTTAATCTGTAAATGAGAGAAACGCTGATTTGACTCACGCCGCGGTGACAATGAGGCGAGGAAGAAGACGGATGTGCTGTCTCACATTCTCTCACTAAAATACTCTCCATGTAATGGTCGACTACGTGGAAAAACGCAGTGCACACTTTCGGCATTTCTCATGGGAGAAATTCAAGCTCGGTTTCTATCACTCTCGCTACGTGGACATCTCATACGGCACAGTATTACACGGCAACTTATCAGTTATCATACGGTAGTGTTGTGTCACACTGTACAACCTCAGACGGAATATTCGCATACGGCAGTGCTTCTCAAACAGCATTTCATCACATGGTATATCTCAACGGCTCTACAAAAAATGTTACTACGCATTTCATGGATAACTGAACCGGATAAACTCACATACTTTGTTTAAGCAAAATTCACATATGAAACACGAGCAACTTTTACTTGGATATTTGCACTCGTCTTCAGCTGGTGAAGAATAAGGGAACCAATAATCCACTGGCAGCAGACTGAATCCTCGTTTGAAGGATATCGATGACAACTTCGGCGAAGTTGCATTAAAGGACACACTCATTCACAAGGTTCGTGCAGTTACCAGGGTTCTGCATGGCAGGCGGCTATCCATAAGTCAAATTGCAAATTCAATTTGCCGATATTTCTCAAGGAATTCCTCACCAGCAACTCAAGCTGTTGATTCTAATGATTGTGTCACGAAATTACTCAAATTATAACGGATTTCACTATCAAATAAATGCACATAAGAATGATATTGCCTCTCACTCAAGAAATAATCACAACCGGATATTTCTCTCTCAAAACTCACCACTACTCGATCCCGCATGGACAATCTCATCTGTGGTTATTATTTCAAATCCTCCTACAAGAGCTGTGGCTACTCAAGTCCTCACGGGATAAACACGTTCAACCCAATTGCGAATAATGGCTGTACATTCGAGAAGATGACATTCAACTGGATTCTATTCTGAAAATTCAGGTCTTTTCGAATGCTTCGCAAACAGGCAATGTCTACAGCACTCATGGTAAACCACATTTCTCACAATTGGCTTATTATTCGTAGTCACATCAAAAAGGACGGCAACACTCAACCCATACTCCATATCAAGGTTGGAGATCAAAGCGCCAAGCTTTACTCTCAAGGTATGTTTGGATAATGTTCAGTTGCCATGCACTCACGTTCATTTATGGACAGATCAGAATATGGTATACACACGCATAATCTCACGTGCTTAATGATGGAAGGAATCTGTTGGAACCATGGTTACACTCAGTCAAAGAGTAATTCCAAGAAGAAAAGGAAAATAATCATCAAGTTATCTCAAACAGACTCACGAGAACAGGAACACCTTCCAGAAAGACGACAAGGTCACACTCACTGCAGCCACATCACATTCGGAAAATTCATAAGATCTCGTCAATCAACACTCATTACTCAATAGACTACTCAAATTACTGGCTGGGTAATGCTAGCTTGTGATCATTTCAAGGGAAAGGGGACAATTCAACAGAGACGAGACTCACAGCTGATCTGATCAGCAAAGAAAAAATCTTCTGGATCAAGAAAACTCAGCAAGTTAATCTCCATCCTGAACTCATTATACTGAAAATATATCAAGTCCCATGGAATCATCTACTCAATAGATTAATTGCATGTATAGACTCAGAAGGGATCATCAAGGTCGGAGGTCGGTTTTACAAAACTCAACTGGAATATCACTTAACATCCATCTACATTACTACGGTGCAGTCAACTCATCACTGATCATTCGGCATTATAACAATATTTCTCAGTCGCACCGAGAAAACGCACTTTGCACACATCAGGCAGGAAATTTGGATTATTGGAAGCAGAGCTCCGGCCAAGTCATTCATTCCGAATTCGGTGACTTGGCTAGGTATCAGACTCATCGGACTCAGGAACTCATGGGGTAATTATCCAGAGCACTGGACCACTCCATCACCACCCTTCACTCACAATGGGATCAATTTAGCAAGACCACTCATCAACTCATCGAAGGAGCGTGAATCCAAATCATACAAGTGCTGGATTTGTATTGGTGTGCACTCACAGCATCATTTGTCATCAGCTGTTATCTATACTTCATCAGTGACTACACATCGACTGGTTTTCATTACGGCTTACATATGGTTTACGTCAAGAAGAGGATTACCTTCACAGCATTTCTCAACAAAAAACTCAACGTAGTACAACTCTCATCAATGATGACACTCCATAGATACTCAAACCACCTACTGCATTTCATAGGACGTAGGTGGAAGGCATTGGTGAAATCAATATTTCAGCATCAACAGACCATGAACGACATCGTTCTCAAATTGAAACTTCATCATCCCTGCTGACTCAATGGAAGGTTTCCTATACTCAAGGCCGTTAGAACCACTGAAAGAAGATTCAGAAGATATTTATACACTCACTTTTGTATTCTTTCTGATTAATAAGGTATTAGAGTCACTGTTTCACTTGGTTTCTAAACCTCAATGAATTTCAGCTATCCAGTTGGCAATTTACTGAATGGATGACTCAGTAACTCTGGCAGTAATACTCGGCTCAACGGTCACAATAACGGTCTCAATCTACGTCAAGAAGGCATCACCCATCTCACGAAATCAAGTGGAGTTCATGGTACTCAATAAGGATAATCCTCACACAGTATATAGCCACTCTCAGAAGATATTGGACTAGATCATCACGGAACCTTCAACCTCACAATAAGAAACTCCAGACGGCCACCTCTCAATCTACTCGGAATTCAGCAACTCACCGTCGTGCCAGTACTATCGGAATTAAATCAATCTGGCGATTGATGGCGAGCGGAATATTTGCGGATTATCATGATTTCGAATTTCTCGCGGCTTGCGCACCACTGGTGTAACTCAGCAGGCGCTCGCGCGACGGCAGCACTCACCAGCTGCTCTCCGGAACAGCTGATCCGCTACATTGAGTAGCCGAGTATGGCAAAAATTATGCTGTCTCTCTCACTTTTACACATGTAAATGAGAGAGACGCTGGTTTGACTCACTCCTCGATGACAACGAAGCGAGGAAGAAGACGGATGTCCTCTCTCACATTCTCTCACTAAAATACTCTCCATGTAACGGTCGACTACGTAGAAAAACGCAGTGCGCACTTTCGACATTTCTCATGGGAGAAGTTCAAGTTCGGTTTCTCTTACTCTCGCTACGTGCACATCTCATACGGCACAGTATCACACGACAACTTATCACTTATCATACGGTAGTGTTGTGTCACACTGTACAGTCTCAGACGGAGTATTCGCATATGGCAGTGCTTCTCAAACGGCATCTCATCACATGGTATATCGGACCGGCTCGCCGCATTTAGCTAGCCACATGGCAACACATCTCAGCAACTGCTACACCAAACTCAACCGGATTTCATCAAGTAGTGAAATTGCACTGGCGTTTCTGAAATAGCTTTTCTCAACTGGCTTTCTCAAATGGGCTTCTCTCATCGGCTGCTTCGCATCCGTACGTTCATCTCCCCGACTTTCTCATTTTGACCATCTCAACTTACGGCTCTTCTCAACTGCATATCATCGTTGCGGACTTACCATCACTAGACCTCATCGGCGTAGACGATTATTATAATCACTACGTACGAGAAGGTAACAACTCACACATGTAGCCATTTTATACAAAAGTGCGCTGCTATAACGAACGCATAACCAAGCTGTATAGTCGGAAATACTCAGTCACGATCAGATCAATAATATTTAATCGTGTCATCTCATTTAAAACTCAACCACAAACAAATCAATAATATTTGATTGTGTCCTTTTTGCTTATTGTATGGTTAGCACTCTCATCAGTGACTCGCAACGTAACTTAGAAAAACTCATCCACACCCACACAGAAAACTCATACATTAAAATTTTAACACTCATACACTCAACCAATTTATTGTAACAGTCATACACTCAACTATTTTATTGTAACATTTACGCACATATTTCATATCAATCTTTTATAATAACTTTTATATCGACATTCATGTAAATATGGTACAGTTAATTAATTTTATAGACAGTTCTCAATATATATTATAGTTTAATTTATTCAAGAGTTTGTCATTAAAAATATTACTTATGTCGACTGCAACTTACTATGAACTGATGATAATTTTTCCATCGGTCTTATAGTCTTATAGATTAAATTAAAATAATTAATATTTATGACATTCAGATTGCCTTTGTTTATAATCTGATTCTGCGGGGTTTATAACCCCGCAGAATCTGAAATAAAAACTTAATTAAAACCTGGAAAAAAACTTTATTAGCAAAGAACTATTTGACTGCCCCCACCACCAAATTGTCCAATATTATTCAAGTTTTCTTTAGAAACGATAATAACTTAGCAAGGTTATTTAGTAATTGTAAAGACAAGGATGATAAAGGTTTAAAATCGGAAGTAGTTTATAAAATTAATTGTAGGGATTGTAATGGATGTATATTGGTCAAACGGATAGATATTTGAAGAAGAGAATATATGAACATCAATATAGTTTACGTAGTACAAATTTTACATCGGATTTGAAAGAACATTGTTTAAATAGTTTGCATTCTTTCGATTTTGGGAGTGTGGATATTTTGGAACAAGGGATTAAGAATAAATATAAGAGGGAAAGCCTTGAAAGTATTCGCATTCTAAGGAATCGGAGTAATGTAAATTTAATGGTAGAGTCAAGTAAATTAGATAACATTTATCATTCTTTATTAATTTTACGTGAGAATCGAAAGTTAGAGAGGGCATGGTGGATGGTGGTGGGGGTAAGAGGAAATAAGTGGGTTTGCGCATATAAGGAGGTATATCGCGGATTTCATTTCAGTCCCTGAGGAGGAGCCGGAGCGGGCTCGAAACGTTGGCCAATTGGGCTATTTGGTGGTGGGGGGCAGTCAGATAGTCCTTTGCTAATAAAGTTTTTTTCCAGGTTTTAATTAAGTTTTTATTTCATATTTTGTCGGGGTGACTATAAACAAGGGCAATCTGACTGCCATAAATATTAATTATTTTAATTTAATTTATAAGACTGTAAGACCGATGGAAAAATTCTCATCAAGTGTTTGTCTCTCAATTTATTTTGTAGACACCCACAGTTGTCCTTATTAATATTGTGGCATTATCAAACAGTAATGTTCAACCTATGACTTATGATTACATATTTTCATAACGGCGCCTCAACTATTAAGAGTGAAGTGACTGTTGTAATTCAACTTGGAAACGATTGTAACAATATTAGAGTATTATTCGAACTATCCGAACAATCTTTGATTCGCTGTTTAATGTTATACGCCGAACCGATTGTACATGTATGAACGCGTTGACACACGTTGAGACGAACAGAATGTTAAATCTTTAATATTTTTAAATTCTGCATAATAGTCCATTTCGATATTGTACCCTGCGTACCATTGCGTTCTGCGTTAGATCACGTGATCGCCGCTTCGACATCCGCGACACTTGTCGCAAACAACAAGAGAGGCTCTGCTCGGCCGCCGGAATTGGCCACGCATCGCGAGTCACTTCTAACTTAGGCTTAATTTCTTGAATAACCTTAGCCTCGATATTGAATGTACTACAATATATCCACTTTTTCACCTTTTCAATAAAGGAACTTGTTTCTTGTGTTAAGTGTGGTGTTGGTGTTTTTAAAATGTCTCTGTCCCTGTCACTCGGCCGGAAAAATCATTCATTCGCGGAAGACGCAAATAAATTGCAGTGTTCACGTAAATAACAGATAAGAATTATTCTTCGGTATTCTAGCGGCATCATATTACTTTCAGCTAACGTACTGATAGTTGGACTGGTGTGATATGCTCCCAAGGCAATTTTTATTCCTTTATGGTGAATGAGGTTTAAAATGTTCGCTAATTTTGATGAGTCGTAAAAAATGCACCCATAGTTGAGTTTAGATAATACGATTGCTTTGTAAGTATTTAAGAAGATCTGCTGATCAACGCCCCAATTTTTGGCTACTAACGATTTCAGTATGGTTAATCTTTGCGTTGCCTTAGATTTGAGAAGTTGTAGGTGTCATTTCCAAGTCAGTTTACTGTCAAAATTTAGACTACGACTTTTAATATGTTGTACTTCTTTTATTGTTTTATTATTTAGTTGGAGTATAACTTCGAATTTATGTTTGTAAGTGGTGTTTCTTATCAAATGCCCCACGAATTGCTGATTCCAGTTGCATTATATGATCATAAGCGGAGCGGTCGCTTCTGAAACCACTTTGTTGGGGCACAGAGAAATTTTTTGTTTCTAGAAACACTTTAAGCCTTTTATTAAGGATTTTCTCTCTATTGTAATTTTCATCACTGGAGTTCATTGCGAACGTTTTTGCAAGTATATTTGAAATGGGTCCGATACTATATCCCCGTTTATATATATTTTTTTCTTCCTTATGAGATATCAGCTCCAGGCAACGTCCTCAGATCCCCCTTTATATCTGAAATGGTGTTAATTTAAGTGGATTTTCATTTTCCTTCTATTTTCTGAATTTTTTGCCAGATTATAGAAGAGGGGGTGTGCGAGTTTAGCGAACTGACATATCCAGGCAATAATTCACTGTAGTCGATTTGAGTGTCCTGAATTTGTCTATTACATTCAATTTCTCTTTGTCTATTAAATTCAATTTTATTGTCTATTCTATTGTTTTTTATATTGGTTAAAAGCATGTTTGGATTTTTTGAAAGCTTCCTCGCAATCACTGTTCCACCAAGGTACTTGAAATTTTTTGGTTTGATTTTTTTTTGTATCGTTGCATCCATATGAACGAATTGATCTATTAGTTTATCAATCATGATTGTATTTTTCTGTGTTGGTATTAATAATTTCTATAATTTTGTTTTTTACCTTTTCTTGAAATAAATTCCAATTAGCTTTTTCATAATAGTATATAGGATTAGAAATATTTGGAAGGCTATAAGAGATTTTATTAGTTGATAGATTCAGAGTAATAGGGTAGCGATCGCTGCCGAAAAGATCATCTGCGACTTCCGAATCGGTATCTACCGTTATATCTGTATATACAGTTGACAAGCCAATATTACTTTCAGATGCATTGGCGACGTTGAAATATGTGACATTACCTTATTTTAGTAGGTTTATTGCAAAAACTCTTCGAATATTTGTCCTCTAGCATTAGTTTTAGTAGAACTCCAGATTGTGTTGTGCGAGTTAAAGTCACCGATAATAATGAAGAGTGTGGTTAGTTAATGTTTTAGATTTCTTAACTGGGCTAAGGTGATTTTTTTATTGTTGGGAATGTATACATTACAAATTGTTATTTTATTAGGCATATAGCATGTTATAGCTACTGCTTCAAGTGATGTACTTAGTTTTGTTTCCGTGGAATAAATATTGTTTTTTACAAATATAGCTACTCCACTGCTAGCATGATTAGTTTGTCGGTTTGTATAGAATTCATCGTATCCTTTTATTTTATTGCAGATGTCATTTTTGAAATTTGTTTCGTTGATGCATAATACTTTTAGTAAGTTTCAAATTTTATTAGATATTGTAGATTTGGTAGTCTTGTAAAAACCATTTACATTCCATTGTAGTATTTTGTAATCCATTTTCGTTTATTTATTATTATGTGTTTTCTACACTTTTTGGTATTAACTGTTCGATTTTTTTTTATTATTTTAGTGAATCTTTTTTTATTATTTTGGTTTGTAGGTTCCCTGATTCGAGTTAGGGATGAAGCGTGCATAACATTTCAGATATCTCCTGAATATTATTTGTATATTCGAGAGCGATTTCAGGGACGAACTGATTTGAAAAATCTTTGTCTAGGAAACTTTTGAATACCATGTACTCTACAAGGAATTGTTGTGTGGGGTTGTCTATTTTTTTTTTTTAACTTTTTGTAGGTGTAGATCAATATTTATACTGTATTTTAATTGTTTGACTTCAGATTTCATTTTTTTCCGTGATTTTAATTGAGTAGATTTGTTGTTTCCCTCACTTGGCATAGTATATCTGTTTTCAGATAGTGATTCTATACTACATTCAGATCCCGAAAGATGTCGATTTTTACTTAAAAATGAGGATTGGTCAAAAGTTGATAATGGGCGTTTAAAGCTGATTTTAGGGTTTGCCGTTTGTGGATCAGCAAAAACTTCATTTTCAAAATCTGGAAATGTGCTTTTATTTCGTTTGGGGGTTTGGGTTGTGTCATCAATGTTTACTGTAGAGTTGGATTGTGTATATCCGTCGGCTAGTCTTGCGAGTTTGCAGAACAATAGCGGGCTGTGTGTCTCATTTGTTTACAAGTATAGCAGATCATTGAGTCACTGGTGACGAAGATTCTATTATTTATATCTTCGTATTTTACTGGAAACGACGGTGGAATCTCATGCTAATTTTTTGGATTCATATATACTTTTCGCCTAAAGCTTAAAATGTGTTCGAAACCAGGTCCTATAAGTCCGGCTTTAAGGAATAAAATTTTAGACTCTAGTTTGACAGTTAATTTCGATAGCGCATTTTCAACAACTATATGAGGTATGGGGTATGGGTTAACATTTGATAGTATTATTCGTTTGGCCCGTAATACTAGTGGACGAATGTGTAGCTGTGAATTGTTTAATAGATTTGTTTGTTAAGGTATCTCAATCATATCATTGGTGGGACGAGGCTAGGGGGTCCCCTCTGTCCCCGCGGGCGTTCCCCGCTCACCGCACACCTCCTTGCGCAGCCTACGAACTCGGTGTTTTGTTTACGTTTTCGCTTACTTCTTTACCAAATGCCTGACAAGCGACCAAGACCCATTTGCGTTTTTATTCTTTGATTATTTTTCTATTCAATTAAAGGTTTTTTAACTGTATTTCTGCTTATTTTGTAAGGGATTTTTATGTTGAAAGACCACATTACCTCAATCTAGCGTAAGAGCCTACGTTAAAAACTCGTTTTTCAAGAATTATTTTCTCCAAAAAATGCGCGATGAAAAATACTGAAAAAATTCATGTAATCTTCTTTAAGTTAAGGAATAACATATAAAAATTTAAAATTGTTCCCTGCTTTTATGCTAAAGGTAGGGGAGTCCTTAAGTTATCGGCGATATCTTTTGATGCAAGATAAATGCAGATTCTTTTCTTCGATATTCTTGAGACAAATTTAATGATCGTGGAACTCGTTAACTTTGCTATTTCATTTACATAGTTTTTAATTGGTTGGTCCTCAATTGTGTCTAGAATAATGGCCTGATCTTTCTTTGGTAAGTGCTCGGTCTGCGCGACTCTGGCATAGCTGGGTTGCGATTGTTGTGGACAGTTATCACTATAGTTATTTGTACATGATTGTATAGCATGAGAACAATGTTTTCGAAAAAGCACTTAAAAAAATGAGTTTTTAAAAAAAGGCTTCGAAAAAATGTCCTAGTTCCACAAAAATGTCTGCACGCAGGGCTAACCGGGTGGCACGTCTCCTACATTGAGAGAAAAGAAAGGCCAGAAAAACTTCAAATTCCGGTAAAAATGCAGCAAAGGTTAGAATTGTCCAAGCACTACGTTAAAAACAGCCTGAGGAGTTGGGCAGAAACAACATAAGCAAAGGTTATGTGACCTTTGGTGCTCGTGCGTGTGCTCGTACGTGTGCTCGTAGATCACGATGTTACCGGAGCGCTTAGGCAATGCTAACCATTGCTGTCCTACTCGATGACTATTTTGACCGGAGTTTTAAGTTGTTCCCGCCTTTTGTTTTCTCTCACTGTAAGAGAGAATTCGACGACAATCTCTCTCTCTCTCTCTCTCTCTCTCTCTCTCTCTCTCTCTCTCTCTCTCTCTCTCTCTCTCTCTCTCTCTCTCTCTCTCTCTCTCTCTCTCTCTCTCTCTCTCTCTCTCTCTCTCTCTCTCTCTCTCTCTCTCTCTCTCTCTCTCTCTCCCCTCGCGCTCACTCTCCTCCCCCTCTCGCTCTCTCTCTACATTTTAATTCTATAAAGAGTATTGTATAATTTGCGCTGTCTCATTTATTGAGAGATTGATTTGAGATAATTTATTAATGATATTGTCTATTTGTCTCTAGTACTAATTCTCTGATGACGTCTTTCATATACTAATGTTGCTATGTTATTTACTGTACGCTACGTAACTTGTAAGTTATAATCATGTATAACAAACTGAACTCTTTATATATTTTCACGCGTCGATGGACGAAAATGTTTTTTTTATGTATTTCGTTCCATATAATTCTTGTTTTTATTAATAAATCTGCATGTATTATTAATTTTCATTTATTCCATGGAGACAATTTTTTCTAAATTAAATTTCATATAATTTCGCTCACTCTAAATACTTATTATAATACAGCAGACTTATACCTATTCTTTAATTTCTTTTATTAACAATGTGTAATTTTGTGTTTCAGGTTTAAATATTATGGCCACTTTAGTAAAAAAAAATGGTATGAAGTCTATGAATAAGAGACCAATTACTCATATTGATAACGTGGACAGTTTTAATGATAATTGCGTTTCACTAACGAAGAATGAAGCAGATATTCTTGATGTTCGTGTTGATTCTTGTTTAAAAGATTCAGAAGAAAAACCAGAACTAGATATCATAATAAGCAATGTAGTTTGTAGTTTTAGCGTAAGATGTCATTTAAATTTACGAGAAATTGCATTGAATGGCTCAAACGTCGAGTATAGAAGAGAAAATGGGGTATAATTTAATTCTGTTTAATATCATTATAACATTGCATAAGAGATTTCACCCTTGTACTGCCAGGAGTCACTATAACAGCTACTTACGTTTTATTCAACTAGGCCTCGTGACTATTGTAAATTTGTAAAAGTTGCTGTATATCATAGCTTTACAGATAATTGATTAGTTACTAAATATGTTCTAATAGCTTTTTATATACACTTGTTTACTTGGATTCATTTGTGGGAGCGTCCCGGCCATCGGGTTTTTCGCATAAAATGCACTCTCCTCAACTCGCACATAATCATACGCTGAGTCTCTCTCGAAAAAAAAGGCATATATCGATAGATTTTTTCCTCTTCTTTCCAATGGTGCTATTGTTTTTTTCCCCGAAACGCTTTCTTCTGGTCGGAAATTCAAGTTAAAAGTTCAGAGCCATTTTTCTCAATGTATGCTCTTTTTTCAAAATGAACGATACCATTCGAAAGTACAAGTCTTGAGCCAAAAAATCCTAAAATTTCAATTGAAGAAAATGAAGGCTTCATAAGTTATAAAATTGAAAAGACAGCGGCGCGCGACCGGGCGCGCTCTCTGCGCTGCGCTGAAACGCGCTGTTACTGATGTATTTCACTAACGCAGTCCGTTTAAAAACTAAACTAAAATTAAAACAAATATTGGAATCATCAAAAATATTGCCTGGAACACTCTCATTCCATTGCGTTAAATTGCTACCGGGCACTAAAATGCTATAGTTAAAACGATTTTCAGCATCAGAAACTTTCGAATTCTACCCACCCATTAAACAAGTCAAAGAATGTAAAGATCAGAAGAAGAAAAGAAAACAAGAAAATTGATTATGTGATATATTTTACGTATAAAACAACGAAATAGTGCAATACATTACAAATATCGCGTTTCAGCGCAACGTGGAGAACGCGCCTGACCGCACGCCGTTGTTTTTTCAGTTTTATAACTTATGAACTTATCATTTCCCCAACTTGAAACTTTAGGGTTTTGTTGTATAAGGTGATGTGAAATACCGACATAATTTTTGAACGTGTATATCTTATGCAAATAGTAACAGAATTACTGAAAAAAATTTCTGAGCATTGTATTTACATATACGGAGCGCCTGACAAAATTGTTTTTCCAAATAACTGTTCGAATATTAATTTATTAAATAATGAAATTGGGTTGATTTTGGACTTGTACTTTCGAATGCTAACATTCATTGTGAAAAAAAAATCGGCATACATAGAGAAAAATGGCTTTGAACTTTCAACTTGAATTTCCAACCGGAAGAGAGCTTTTCGGAGAAAAAACAGTAGCACGATTAGAAAGAGGAGGGAAAATCTATCGATATATGTCTTTTTTTTTAGAGACTTAGCGTATGATTACCTGTGAGTTGAAGAGAGTGCATTTTACACGAAAAAGATACCGCGCGCGCCCGCTACCCGGTTTCTGGCGGACGCTTCCTTATAACTGCTTAGAAAAATGCTTTTTTGGGAATAAAATAAAATGGTTATCCCCTAAGAAAGTCAGTATGAAATTATAAAAATCCCATTTAATATTCTGCAAATGATGTTAACAAAATATAATTGTTATAGAATTTCTTAACAATTAATTATACAAAAAAATGTTCATAACTAATGTTTTCGTGTATACAAGCTTGATTTCTTTTTGTGTTTTTTATTGAATATCTAATACATTTATAATATTAATATTTTTACTGACAAGGAGAGTGCACACCCTTCGGAAAACGGATCTGAACTGGGCTTTGTAAATCAATTTCTGTTGTCTAAAATTAAATCCTAGTGCTTATAATTCCATTAAGAGGCCACTAAAATTGCCCATATCTTATTTCATAAGATATGGGCAATTTTATCTCAAATATGCTCTATTGTGTTAAAAAATTATACCTTTTCTATTGACTGTCTTTTTGTAGTTACTAAAATGTTGGGCGCGCTACCCACGCCATTAATGTAATTGCATTCTCTTGAATCGACTGCGATAATTATGTAACATAAATCATAACGTAAATGGATTTGTTAATGTATTCTGCTACTTCATTTTGTTAACGTGTTGTTAATTCTAGGTACATGATACAACAAACCAATTATATAATTTTGGTAATTCCATGTTCTCAAATTTCGTTATAACTTAAAAATAAAAGCAAATAGATCACTAATATGGTTAATAGAGGAGAGCATAGCAAATAAAAAGCATAGATTTAGGAAAGAGCCGACAGTAGAGAAGGCTCTAGCACGGGTGCTGTGTGTACTGGTTATAATTAATGAATTTTATTTATTTAAGGGTGATACATATTTATTTAATTTTTAATAGTTTAACAATTTTCTTTAACTTTTGCTTATCCATATTATTATTTTCAAGTTTAAAAAAAAATGTAATATATAAATTTACCAAATATATCATTTACATATTGAAATAAAAATCTCAAAAGTATTATTTATAAACCATTAACCCATTAACGCGCAAATGCACATTTTTGTGCACACATTTTCAAGTACAGAATTCTATTGGAAAAACAAAGTTATTTTTATCCAAAATCCTATATAGGGGGTTTTCGAGGGTGCTCTTTCAGAATCTGCAACTTATTTTGTAACAAAAAGTCAGTAAGTGTATTATTTTTGAGTTTTTTAAAAAAAAGTCAAAAAATTTAATAAAATTTTTTTTTCAAATCAATTTTTGTTACTGTTTCTGTTTTTGGATAATCATATTACCGCTAGAAATCGCGGTCCGAATGTCTGGCGTTTCCAAAACACTGGTTGTGAATCTTTTTTCCCCTTTTAGCTTTTCCAAAATGGCGGATTTTGTGAAACAGCGTAATGTTAAACTTCATGATTTTTTTTCTCGAAATGTATGAACATAACGCAAAAATGTTAAAGAACAAAAAATGCTTAGAATCACTCAAAAAATACGTATGAATTTTTTCAGAAGTATTTGAACCAATTTTGAATTTTGTTAATTTTTAACATTTTTGAAAAATCAAAAAATGTGTCAAAAACTTCTGAAAAAAATCATACGTATTCTTTGAATGATTCTTAGCACTTTTTATTCTATAAAATTTTTTCGTAAAGTGTATTTTTTTCGAGAACAAAAATTTTGAGATTATGCGTTACATAAACACACAAAACGTTGAATGGATTGAAGACTGTATAATCGTCATTCTGCCACTATAAATATGTAGTAAAATATAGTGTTGCCCAGTTCTCACCACGCGGAGGTAGACGATGCAAGAGAACCTTCTTCTTTTTTTTTATATATTTTTTTATGTTTTATATTTTTTATATTTTATTCTATTCTTTTGAATGTATAGAGATAAAACAGTTTTTACAAACATGTAAACCACACACGTTGGAGAGCTTTCTAGTTCTTAGAGAGCATTGTTTGTTAGAACAGTTTCTTTGACTTGCGGACTGAAGGGCATTACTGAATTTGTCATTAAATATTTTTTTTTCCAAATAGCATTTAGCAATAGCCATACAATCATCTTTACCACCTATTTTTTTGCTCTTACCTGCTGTTGCAATATTGTACAAGACAGTGGCGTTGGTAATTGCTATTTGGATACCTCTGATAAAAATGACCCAAGTGACCCACTGTCTTGTACAATGTTGCAACAGCAGGTAAGAGCAAAAAAATAGGTACTAAAGATGTTTGTATGGCTATTGCTAAAAGCTATTTGGAAAAAGAAAAACAAAGTCCAAATTCAGTAATGCAGTTCAATCCGCAAGTCAAAGAAACTGTTCTAACAAACTAATGTTCTTTAAGAACTAGAAAGCTCTGCAAGGTGTGTGGTTTACATTTTTGTAAAAACTGTTTTCTCTCTATACATTCAAAAGAATAGAATAAAATATAAAAAATATAAAAAATATAAAAAATAAAAAAAATATATAAAAAAAAGAAGAAGGTTCTCTTGCATCGTCTACCTCCGCGTGGTGAGAACTGGGCAACACTATATTTTACTACATATTTATAGTGGCAGAATGACGATTATACAGTCTTCAATCCATTCAACGTTTTGTGTGTTTATGTAACGCATAATCTCAAAATTTTTGTTCTCGAAAAAAATACACTTTACGAAAAAATTTTATAGAATAAAAAGTGCTAAGAATCATTCAAAGAATACGTATGATTTTTTTCAGAAGTTTTTGACACATTTTTTGATTTTTCAAAAATGTTAAAAATTAACAAAATTAAAAATTGGTTCAAATACTTCTGAAAAAATTCATACGTATTTTTTGAGTGATTCTAAGCATTTTTTGTTCTTCAACATTTTTGCGTTATGTTCATACATTTCGAGAAAAAAAATCATGAAGTTTAACATTACGCTGTTTCACAAAATCCGCCATTTTGGAAAAGCTAAAAGGGGAAAAATATTCACAACCAGTGTTTTGGAAACGCCAGACATTCGGACCACGATTTCTGGCGGTAATATGATTATCCAAAAACAGAAACAGTAACAAAAATTGATTTGAAAAAAAAATTTTATTAAATTTTTTGACTTTTTTTTTAAGAAACTCAAAAATAATACACTTACTGACTTTTTTTTACAAAATAAGTTGCAGATTCTGAAAGAGCACCCTCGAAAACCCCCTATATAGGATTTTGGATAAAAATGACTTTGTTTTTCCAATAGAATTTTGTACTTGAAAATGTGTGCACAAAAATATGCTTTTACGCGTTAATGGGTTAATGAAGAAAAATAAAGGAAACCATAAACTACCCCGAATGAAAAAACCGTTGCCAATTCATTGGCACGTAGCTTCCTCAAACTTAATTTATTGATTCCTTTAATTCATTTTTACTTCTAATATTTAAAATTTAATACTTTATCTTGTACGGTGAGACTAACTATGAGGGGGTCATGGGTCCGGATATCGGATTCAGCTTAAACTGTGGTATATATTTTTGGATATACAAATATGAAGAAAGCTGCAATATTAGACCCTAAAGCTAAAAAAAACTCAAGTTCTGGGAACTTTTAGCTTTATTTTGAAGAAATTCTTGAAAAAAACCTTCTCTTAAAATGGCAACTATTAAACTTTAGAAAGTCTTAAATATAATTTCAAGTAGAGAAAATAAAACTAAATAAACCTCTTGAAATTTTAACCACATATAGTCTTCAATGAGTGTAATAAGTGGTTAAAATTTCAAGTCAATAAATCAAGTATTCTCTGAGAAAACGCCATTCAAAAATTAAAAAACAAAAATTTTTTAACCTCAAATATCTTTTTTCGTAATGGACCGATTTTTTTGGGCAACGAACTCGATCTCAAGATATATAAAAGCTCCATCTGTGCCAAATTTCAGGACGATTGAATAATTGTTGCGCTTGTTATCGTGCGACAACGAAAACGCAAATTTTTTCTTAAATAATTTTTTTCTAAAATACAAATGAAGATAATCTCTTGAAATTTTAGCCTCATATAGTCTTCAATGAGTGTAATAAGTGGTTAAAATTTCAAGTCGATAAATAAAATATTTTTTGAGATATTAATTTATGAAATATGAAAACCTTTTCCTTAATAACAAATGACAGAATGAAGATAATTTAAACTTTAAAAAAGGAAAATATAGGTAATTTAAATATCTTTCAGTAAAAGTTCATTATATTATGTAACAATGACTGTAAGATATAAAAAATCAAAAAAACGTAAATTTCAAAATCGTTTTTTTGTTATAAAAAAAAAAAATGAAACAATAAAAATTGAAATTCATCGGCGTATCGAGTTTTTTTCGCGAGACGAAGAGAATAGGTTTTGTCCGACGAAAATCGGTCGCTTCGTTTCCGAGATATGAAGAGTTTACATATACACGCACGCACGCGCACGCAAGCATGCACGCACGCATGCACACCCACCCATCCACACCCACACACATGCACGCACGCACGCACACCCACCCACACCCACACACACCCACCTACACACACACACACACCCACACACACACATACATCCACAAAAAAAAGTCTCAAAATCAACTAATATGCACATATATCGCCTTAAAACATCTTTTTGAACATTTTTTGTCTCAAAATTTTTTTCACTATTACAAAGCTTCCCCTATGAGGAAGTAAGAAAAGAAATGTCAAAAATGTAAAAAATTGTAAGAAATTGTACAACACTGTAAGAAACTGCATACCACTAAAAATGTAAAAAAGTGTACAAAAGTGTTAAAAACAGTAAAAAAAATATAAAAAGACATTAAAATATAAGCACCTGTAAGAAATTATAAAAAAACATGTAAGAAAGTGTAAAAGAGGTATAATAAAGTGTTAATAAAAGTAAAAAAGTGTAAAAACACTATAATCTAATGTTAATAAGTATTAAAAATCTGTAAGAAAATGTTAATAAATGTGAAGAAGTGTAAAAAAACTAAAAGAATTTTTGAATTGTGAGTATTAAAGAAAGTGTTACAAAATATAAAAAAAACTGTAAGATAGTGTACAAAAGTGTACAAAAATGTACAAAAATGTAAAAAGGTGTAAAGAAAGTGTAGAAAAGAGTAAAAGAATGTAAAAAACGTCTGAATTCTGTAGTTTTTTACACTTTTTTTTACACTTTTTTTACATTTGTTTACACTTTTTTTACATTTTATTTACATTTTTTACATTTATCTACACATATCTACATTTTTTTTATTTTTACATTTATTTACATTTTTTTACATTTTTTTACATTTTTTACATTTATCTACATTTATTTACATTTTAAAATTTTTGCTAGGGTATGTTTGGTGAATTTACTCACTCTAAATGAATTCAAATTAGCTCCCGCCATGACTTATGATTATGCCAAATTTGTAATATTTTACGCAGAATACAAAGCACGAAGCACAAAGCACAGAGAATAATATTAAAATGGCTCAAAATTAATATGCACTCTCCTCATCATCTTCTATAAGACCTAATGCTAAGCAAGTTTCCGAAAATGTCTGATAGTGAATACCATTAACTGTCATTAAATCAGAAAAACTCGTTGCACCCTTACAATGTAATAAAAGTAATCTTAAACGAAATAACACCATTTTACTTACAGAATATATACGCCCAATACAATTGAAGCGAGAGTTTCATTTACACCACCGATAAATTTTATTGCCATTTACGTTATCTTGTTTAAAAACATAGTGAGCAGGAATTTCAGTATAGGTATAATGCCTAGCTGTAGATTCACTCCTATTGAGTTCAAAATAAGCTAACAATGTGCTAGATCAATTTATGCAGCTTCTACACTTTCTTTATCATTTAAATCTTGAATTACTATCGATTGTTGTAAAGGTTAATGAACAGATAAACGTACGATGCTGTGACTTTTACCTTGCAAAGGTTTACTCAAAATACGATAACAACTGGGCTAACATATCGTGTTTCTACGTAACTACGAATTTCATCATGATTGATTACTCTCTCATTATTAGTTCCCTCAATTGTTATATTCGTAGTATCATGACCTTTATATACATATTTATATAAGTATTTTACTGATAGTACGCAGAATACAACTTCTACATTTATAATACAATTGAACATACGTAATAATTCTGGACAATATGGTACTACAAACCGATTATCTACATGTTGGTTATGACGCACTACTATACGTCCATTATTTCTTCGTCTGTAATAAGGATATCCATCAGCTCATAATACCGTTTCCTCTCTAAACTCTTTCAGGTAGTGTTTTGAGCATTTATTATCAACTATTCCTCTACTATCACATGAACCGTGTGTCATATTACGAACTACAATATCATATAATACGGGATCATTTTCAGAATCAGGGATTTCTGCAGATATGAACTTATTTATATCATCAATATTTATTAATTTATGATCACCTTTTAAAGTAATTAATATATGTGCATGAGGCAAACCTCGCTTCTGAAACTCAACAACATGCACATGAGCTACGACATCACCAAAATATTTTTCCTTTGTAATAAGCGACAGTAACCGTTCTTTCTTTAAATGAAATACCCTTCACAGATATCAGGACGATCAGAGGCTTGTTGACCTGAAAATAAATTATCACGAATTTCACGCCAACTGAGATTGTATGTCATCGTTATGAACAAATCAGGTTTTCCTTGACTATGCACTATAGCTGTAGCATCTTGATAATTTTGCATCATGTATCTAGGAGAACCAGCAAATATTGGTGGTAAAATAATCATTTTACCTATTTGACAATTCATGTTATTTACATTGTTACTTAAATGATCGGCTAATCCTTGATATGATTCAACTCGCAACAGTTTTTGATTATTACGAACATATTCAATTCGATCTTTCTCTACTTGAACATAGCTATCAACGATCTATTGTTGGAATAATCTACGACCTAATAGAAATGCATTAAATATATCAGATCTTACACTCATTCTATACTTGATATAAGAACACCTAGTTACACGACGATCTTGTCGTTCACATTGGTAATTATTTGCATCATCTGCCTCTACATTTCTGCTACTATTTTTTTTTCATTATATTTTTGTGCTAACCTTGCTATACATGAGGAAGAATAATAGATAAACCATAGATTCCACGTTTGGATCTATCGGACTTATTGATCGCAATACTCGTGTGTCTTCATTGCGAATAGTCACATATGATTCAGGAATATCACCATCAGCTGTTGTACTAAACACGGCAGTTACTTCGTTTACACTTCGCAAATTATATCTATTATGATCGTAGCCTGCTTTTAAACTAAATAATAACTGTAATTCAGGTTCAGTATCATTACCTAATAATTCACGTTGATGGTTAATTTCTTCTAACCATCTTAATTTCTTGATCTAAATTATTCATAATTTCTCTATCGGATCCCAAGTTAGCTGCCATCTGTAATCAACAGCCTCTTGGGGATTAACAATAAAGAGTTGCCCATATTCAGGATTCTCATTTTCCAATGGACGTAAAGCCTCATTTATTTGGTAATAAACTTGTCCTTGTATCTTAAAACAATACGGAGCTCTTCCTATTGTAGGAAAATTAACTAAATTTGCATTAAAAAATGCAAATGAAAACGAACTATTGTAATTCCGCATACGTGTGAAGAATGCCCTACTTTTTAAATGGAGATTTTCAAATAATAAACGTAATTCATCTGGAAAATCGAATGGATTCTAATTTAACTGATCCATGCCCACAACAATCATTAAATGAGTTACCCTTATTAAATATCTTTTCAGCTGCAAAATGTTTCGCATTACAATATTTACATAAAACATTCATTTCCCCTAAATCATATTCATTGATATCGTCATTTTGTAAAATATTTATGTTTTCTTCCAGCAATCTTCGATTATCAATATTTCGTTCACGTCGTCGACATCCCAATTCAAATACTTCATTATCACCTTCTGGTTCATGATATCTAATTCTAAATTGCGTTGCTCTTTCGCATACCAAATTTTGCACTCTTTGATTTCCTTCTTACTTATTTTCAGTACTAACCGATTTCTATCCTGATGTTTGTCTTACGCGTGATCTACTTCTGCGATTGGATAAATTTGCTAAAGTTGCTTATAGTGCTATATAGACAAAAATATATTTGTGACAATGATTCAGTCGTTCGACGCAGATTCCCCTTAGTGTATTGATACGTGACAAAAAGGGTTGATTTTATAATTTTGATAGGTCACGACTGCCATGACTTACAACTGCCGAAGTAAGACAAAAACCATTATGACAGTGATGATTTCACGTCACGTTGTGTTGACATAAAGTCAACAGCACCGTGTCACCCACGCAAAATCAGCACACATAAATAAAATTCGTTGATTTGAGAAATTGTCTTTAAGCGCATTGCATCACTGTGAGAGCCATGTCACATCTGTATATTTCGTCTAGAGAGTGCATCCGTGAATATCTATCAAAACGTGGCTTTTGCATGTATTTCGGAAAGATGATACCCTATCAATAAACCGACATAATTTCGAGGGTTTCCTAAAGTGGAAATAAATTTACGAATTGGGTAAAGGAGGGAGTACTAAGACAATGACGATTTTGGAACCAGTAGTGGGACAACAGTAACAAACCTACAATAAACGGTTAAGACGATAACAGCATTAATTTATTAGCATTCTTTATAGTGTCAACTATGTAGTCACTTCGTTATTTTGTTGGTTAACTCCTTAAAATAGTGCATAACATGATTATTCAAGGCTAATTTTCAGAATGCGTATAACGAAATCTTTGTCCCACTTTGGGTGATTCTTGGTTCCTATGTTACAGTAGTTGAGTGTTACAATTTTAGAGTGTGTTTTGTGTGTGAGTGTGGATAAGTTTTGCTGAGTTACGTTGCGAGTCACTGGTAAGAGTATATGATGTTGCTGGTGTCAGTTTTCACAATTAAATATTATTGATTTAATTGTGGAGGTAAATTGAGTGAGCACGATTAGATACTATTGATCTAATCGTGCGTGAGAATTGCCGCCTGGCCAGAGCATGAGGAGTTTCTGAGTTGGCGCACGTGCGCTGAATATAGTCATGTAAGTTTGAGTTTACCATTGCACGAGCACAGCAGTTATGATGCAACGCTGATTTGCTCCAGCGGAGAAGTTGCTGATGCCAAGGAGCCGATGAGAGAAGCCAGATGAAAACTACAGTTGAGAAATCCGGTTGAGATTGGCGTAGCAGTTGCTGAGAGGTGTTGCCTCGTAGCTAGCTAGAAACAGCGAGCCGGTGAGATACGCCATCCGATGAGACGCCGCTTGAGAAGCACTGCCGTACACGAGTATACCGTCCGAGACTGCACTGTGCAATACAACACTACCGTAAGATAAGTTGCCGTGCAAAAGTCCATGTAGAGAGAGACAGAGAGAGAGAGAGAGAAAGAGAGAGAGAGAGAGAGAGAGAGAGAGAGAGAGAGAGAGAGAGAGAGAGAGAGAGAGAGAGAGAGAGAGAGAGAGAGAGAGAGAGAGAGTGACCACAACTGAGTTTCTCCCATGAGAAATGCTGAACGTGGGCACTGAGTTTTTCCTCGTGGTTATCCGTTCCATGGAGTCTATTTAAGTGAGAGAGATTTGAGTGAGAACATCCGTCTTCTTCCTCGCCTCGTTGTCACCGAGGAGCGAGTCAAATCAGCGTCTCTCTCATTTACATGTGTAAAAGTGAGAGAGACAGCATGATTTTTGCCATACTCGACTAATTAGTGTAGCTGATCAGCTGTTCCGGAGAGCAGCTGATGAGTGCTGCCGTCGCGCGACCGCCTGCTGAGTTATACCTGTGGTGCGCAAGCCGCGGGAAATTCAAAATCATCATAATTCCCTAATACTCCGCCCACCATCAATCGCCAGGTTGATTTAATTCCGATAGTACTGGCACGACGGTGAGTTGCTGAATTCCGAGTAGATTGAGAGGTGGCCGTCTTCAGTTTCTTATTGTGAGGGGATGCTCCCGTATTCGCGTGGAATAGGCAACTTGGAGTTAAGAATTATTTAAATAATTATTTTGCCGTGTATACACGTTTAACGCGCTCCCGTATACACGTGCAACTCGCATGCCCCGCCTATTTGGGGTTAGGAATTATATAAATAATTATTTTGGTTTGTATATACGTCTGACGCACTCCCCTATGCGCATGAAACTGGCATCTCCCGCCTACTCGGGTTAGGAATTATATAAATAAGTACTTTGCCTTGTATACATGTCTAACGCGCTCCCGTATACCCGTGGAACTCGCATCCCCCGCCTTCTTGGGGTTAAGAATTATATAAATAGGTATTTTGACATGTATACACGTCTAAGGCGTTCCCGTATATGCGTGGAAGTTACATCCCCCGCCTACTTGGTGGTAGGAATTATATAAATAATTATTTTGTCTTGTATACATTTCTGACGCGTCCACCTATACGTGTGAAACTGGCATCCCCCGCCTACTTGGTGTTAAGAATTATTTAAATAATTATTTTGCCGTGTATACACGTCTATCGCGCTGCCGTATACGCGTGAAACTGGCATCTCCCGCCTACTTTGGGTGAGGATTTAATAAATAATTATTTTGCCTTGTATACACATCTGAGGCGCTCGCGTATATCGGTGGAACTCGCATACCCCGCCTTCTTGGGGTTAGAAATTATATAAATAATTATTTTGCCTTGTATACACGCCTGACGCGCTCCCGTATACGCCTGGAACTCGCATTCCCCGCCTTCTTGGGGTTAGGAATTATATAAATAATGTCACGGGGTGGATTTTCTGGTTGAGACACGTTTCCTCTCTGTGTCTCAACGGTACAAATCCATATCTCTTGGTTCAACTCCCGGAGATATAATAGCCAGATTAGCCAACAGACGCTACAACGTCGTGCAATGTTAACCTAATCTGGTTACTTACCGTGCAACACGCAAGTCGAAGACTTGCGCTTTGTTTCTCACCAGTGACTCGAACTCTCCTCTCGTTCACTGGTTCGTGTGCCGGCTGCTCAGATGAAACGATACATTTTTTCTTACGTAACGACCGCGGAGGCGGCGGGGAGCGGGGAATGACTAAGGTCGCGAAATAATAACTCGAGCAGTTAAAGTTAATAATAAAAGACTATTGTTTATTAAATAAAAGATGATGAAGTTAAATGAATAATTAATAATTTAGACAGTGGAAGTGTCGCGTTGAAATAGGTTAATTTCCCTACCTAACGGTGCGCCAGCACGTTATCTCAGATGTCAGCTGTCTCGAGGGCTGACGACACGCTCGCGGTAATTACGCTGTGTACGCGCGGTAACATAAGCCTCGCGTCTACAATAATATACGTAGCGTACTCATCGTCTGCGTGAGTGAGAGAGCGGTTGCGCTCGCGTGTCGCGACACACACACACTTAACTTAGCCTGAGAAAGAACAGGCTACTAACGCATGTCGTCTGCGCACTTCTTAAGCGCACTTGCCGGTTACAAACTGCCGGCAAGCTAAATAATTGTCGGTGACCTTCTAAGGTTGATGACCCAAGCCTGTGCTCTCTCTACGCTCGCTCTCTCCGCAGAAGAACGCCTATTCGGGGCCGCTGTCCAGGTGGCGACGAGCCTGGACAAACGGTTACGCGTACTTACTCGCAACGCGGTTGATACGTGCACGCTTACCGCTATTGTAGGTTAGATTCATACGGTGTGGTCTAGGTTTCTCGCAAACATCCTCGCTGCTAGGCTGGCTTCATTGTATTGCCTCTCGTGATACTCTCTGCTGCTTTCGTGCCAGGCGAGCATGCTTACTGCACTAGGATGTTGCTGGTTCGGGAGTACGACAGGTAGTTCTAGCCTGTCGTACTATCTCTGAGCTCTCCTCGCGTTTCCGTCGAAAGTACGGTATAAAACATTTCGCGAATCACAATAGTGGCCTCATAGTGTATCACGTATGCACTCCTGAGGTTACAACGATCAAACACTTCACAATTATCGCGGAAAACACGATATCACCGCGAACTCACTATCGCGCGCGTCTGTGTCCGAACGATAACAACCACATTGATGCCGGTCGCGTCTCCCGCGCCGGCTCGCTCGTCGTCTCATCGATGCAGCTCCAATTCTGCATCGACGCGCCCTCTAGCGTTCACTACCAGGAACTTACTAATTACCGACGTCGGTACGGCAGGCCGTGACAATAATTATTTGGCCTTGTATACACGTCTAACGCGCACCCGTATACGCGTGTAACTCGCATCTCCCGCCTACTTGGGGTTAAGAATTATTTAAATAATTATTTTGCCATGTTTACACGTCTAATGCGCACTCGTATACGCGTGGAAGTCACATCCCCGCCTACTTGGAGTTAAACTAAACTTTTTAACAAATAAAATGGAAAACGCAGATTTTATTACTCTTTCGCAAAAAAGTAAAAGAATCCATTTAATCTTTTGATAGTAAAGTATAATTTGTTACTCTTTATGAAGAAGGAAACGGAGATTTTGCTCTTTAGCAATAGAGTAAAAGTATCAAATTAACCTTTGGAAAGAGAAGTATAACTTTTTACTCTTTATAAAGATTAAAACGTAGACTTTACTCTTTGGCAAACGAGTAAAAGTGTGCATTTAATCTTTTGAACGGAGAATCTAATTTTTTACTCTTTATAAAGAGCAAAACGTAAACTTTACTCTTTCGCAAAAGAGTAAAAGTATGAATTTAATCTTTATAAAGTGTAAAATGCACATTTTAACCCTCTTAACGGATAAAATCTGCATTTTGCTCTTTTATAAAGTAAAAAATTGACGTTTTACACTTAACTTGTCCAATTTTTACTCTTTTGCGTTTAGAGTGTACAGGAATTCTTCGCAACGGAAAATTTTTATCGGCTTATACACAAAATACCAATTTCAATAATCCCTTAATATGCAACAATTATGAAAACTACAAAACGCAATGACTCGCTCAATCCTTTGGCCAACACAACTCAAAGAAGTTGCAAACTCTCTATGAACACGCGGTCGCAATTTTCGAAACCCAAAACGGCTGTCAGATCTCTTCCCTCGCCGTTTTCGTCATGTGTGCACACCGCAGTGGCGCAATGACGCGATCTCGAATTCACTACGCTCCGGCCTTTTCCGTGGCCCCATTTTGGCTGCGCCACTTATCACGGTCTGCTGGGGATCAGGGCAAACCGCAGGTGGGAAAACCTACTACACAGTAGTCTTCCTCCAAGTGGACAATTCACAAATTCTTAAGATATTCACATATACGCAATAAAACTCAGAATCTATAGAAAAAACTAACACAATAAGCTTTATTAAACAACAGAAAGAACTATTAAATTTCTCATCGAAATCATACAAAAATCACAACTCCCCCACACCAAAACGAAGTAGTTGCTGGATTATCTTCAACATTTACGCGATTTGTCCTATCTACTTAACTCTAAGCTAGCCGGTACCAGCTACTGCGGTGTGGAGTGTGTCTCTTGGTCTGCATCACTGCTCTCCTTGACTGGACTGCTCTCAATACCCGTGTGAGTGTACGCGCTGTTTGTATATGACCTCACTAGCGCGAGCTGGCCGCATAACGCATGAAATGCATGTATGGGCCTACTCTTCGAGAGTACTTTTCGTGACGTGGAATCTGCCACGTCATAGCAGTTTTTATCAAAAATGCACTTTCTAGAGTTTTTCTTATGTTTTTTTTTTTTTAGAAAAATGCATTTTTACCAAAACCCCCATTTTTTTGATGAATTTTTTTACTGGTTGTAGGAGATATAAATACCTATCAAACCATGTGTGTTCGAGCTCCTGTTTATTACCTTGGAGAGAGAAAAAACATTTTTTAAAATACTAAATTTTGATTTACGCCTTATGATCGTGGTCAGCAAATTGTCGTTATAAATAGACTTGTACACATGCATAATGTGCATTTTATACAAACTTGCACGACATACGCATGCGTAATAATAGTAGATTTTCTTACAAGGGGGAAAATGAAACTTCCGCACGTACGTGACATGACAGCCGAGGCGAAGCCGAGAAGAAATAGTATTTTTCTCTATCCCAGGGCGAAAGTACGTTCACTATTTAGTTGGAAAAAGTTAAAATCACCGTTGCTATAACCTTCCCGCTGACAGTTGCATTGCGCGGCCATGTTGTTACGTTCACCGTAAGGCCGGTCTGGTAGCATCACAGCGCTCTCGTGGCCACTCCACGTAGTGCTTGTAGGTTAGATTATTCGCCTGGTCTGTTTGTCTGCTCTTTCCCGTTGTGCGCGTTGTTGTGTGTTCCATGCCCGCTGAACATTTGCAGCACGAGCGTTAGCGAGTGCTGCTGGTTGGAGCATCGAAAATACATGAGCAAGCAGATTGGTATGTACACATGTGAGTCAAGAAAAGAGGGATAGAAAGAGAGGATATTTGCAAATAAATAAACATGAATTTATTAATAAATAATTTAATTTTCAGTCTTTATTTTTATAAAAACATTTATCCATTTTCATGCCAATAAAATAGTCACTTATATTTATTATAGTTCTTTAACTTTTTCTAGAATCACGAAGTATCTTATGACTATTTATTGCAATTTTCGCACGAATAATAAAAGCATGCGCGGTGTATCTGGTGCACTACACAGAAAAGGTTTTGGTTAAGCAGCAGCGATAAGGGTTCTATCCCATGGTGTTCCGAAAAATTCAACGAAACCATTTAGCGAGAGAGAGGTTTCTTCCGTGAATGTCTCTTTCACTCTCACGGGCTTAAATGTTTAATTTTTCGGAACGCCATGGGATAGCACCCTCACAGGCTTCAAAGCGTTCCATTTAATTTTTTGGAACGCATAGGATAGCACCCTATAATTGTGAGAGCGACGCGCTATTTATTGGAGAGTTGTGGGTATAGTGACCATCCTTCTTGAGAGCGCCACGCTCCCGATGTGAGACAGTTGCGCACCGAAGTCATATTATCCCGCGACTTGCGCGCGGCAACTGTTTCAGGCGTTTCAACAATGGGTAAAAGTGCTACTTCTTTTAGTCTAAATGAGCGGCAGAACTACGTACTTTTGCCCAAGGGATAGAGAAAATAATTTTTATTTTTTACTTTTCAACTTTCTATATTTTTTAATTTTATGTGTGTCTTTGGTTTTCTTTTTCTTTATTTTAACTTCATTAAGCGGATGATTAGCAGTTTTGGCTGTAAAGCAATGTTCTATGCCCCTACGGATTTGTTTAACCTATATATAAGTTTTTTTAATTCCATGATATTTTGGCATTTTAAATCCATCAACATTTTTAGTTTTTCTATGCCAACATTTTGCAAATGAATTATTTTAATAGCACTAGTATAATTTTGAACACATTTTACAAAATAATCAGCATTTAGAATAGCTTCTTCAAGAGGCTTTTAAAGATTGTGCGAAGAAGCATAATGCTCTATAAGTCCACCCACACCATCTACAGCTCTATTACCGTGTCCAGTAGCCGTAAACAACCATTTTATATCATTTTATATGGTGCCCTTCCAATTCATACAGCTGGAAGCGGTTTTTAACCTGGCTAGCAGCTCCGTCCGATACAATAGTGATTTGTTTGATTGAATTTCAAGTATTTTCTTTTAAATGAGTAATGATTTTTTTTTTATAGTTAGCAAAGCAAAGGCTGAATCGTGTTTTCTATCGCCACTTATAATGTAAAACTCTGTGTCAAAGCGCCTTGATAACAAACTGCCGTGAAAATAGAAATTTGGTTAAGAAGGTGATAAGTTAAGTCGATCTGACGGAGGCGAGGATTAGAAATAAAAAATTCAACGATTTCATTAGAAAAAGCAACGTTTCGTTGGCTTGGTCTGCCAACCTCTTCAGGCTACAATTTTTATTAAACAGAAAAAACAATTAATACAATATAATTAATACGAGGGTCATTTGACAAGTACCTAGCCTCACCGCCAGATGGTGCCACTATCGCACCAGAAATACACTACAGTGCAGTATCTTCCTGTAAACGGTTACAGACGAAATTTCAGCCGGATCGGAGTTGTAGTTTATTTTTGAGAGCGTGTGAAAGCAAATGTGTCCGTTGATTTTTGAAAAAATGGAGAAAGAACAATATCGGTCGGTGATTCGATTCTTGTTTTTGGAAGGGAAATCGCGCAGTGAAATTAAAGAACGCTTGGATGCAGTGTATGGGGATGCTTCTCCTTCGATGGCGACCGTTAAATTTTGGTATAACGAGTTTCAACGTGGTCGTACGTCGGTTTTTGATGATCCACGCCCAGGTGCTCCGAAAAGAGCCACTACGGAGGAGAACGTGACAAAAATACACGATATCGTTTTGTCAGACCGCCGATTAAAGGTGCACGAGATAGCTGCGATAGTAGGCATCTCAGAAGAACGCGTGTGGCATATCCTACATGAGATTTTAGGCATGAGGAAGCTGTCAGCAAGGTGGGTGCCGCGTTTGCTGACTGCAGACAACAAGCGCATCCGTGGGACCAGTTCAGAGCAGTGTTTGGAGCTGTTTAATCGCAATCCAAAAGAGTTTTTGCGTCGTTACGTGACCGTCGACGAAACATGGTTCACTACTCCACTCCAGAGACCAAGGAGCAGTCAAAACAGTGGACCTTACCCGGTGAACCTGCTCCGAAGAAGGCGAAGACGGTCCCGTCGGCCGGAAAGGTGATGGCCACTGTTTTCTGGGATTCTCAAGGTGTGATTTTTATTGACTATCTGGAGAAGGGCAAAACGGTCACAGGACAGTACTACGCCGAACTATTGAGCCGATTTGACGCCGTGTTAGAAGAAAAACGGCCCCATTTGTCTAAAAAGAAAGTGCTTTTCCACCACGATAATGCACCGGCTCACACTTCTGCACGCGCCACGGCTAAATTGGTCGAATTACGCTACGAACTGCTGCCCCATCCACCGTATTCTCCAGATTTGGCTCCGTGCGACTTCTTTTTGTTTCCGAACCTAAAAAATTCGCTCGCCGAGAAGAGATTCCACTCCAATAACGAAATAATCGCCGCCACGGAGGCCTATTTTGCAAACCAAGAGAAAACATTTTTTTCAACGGGGTTAAAAAAATTGGAACACCGCTGGACCAAGTGTATTCAACTAAAAGGAGACTACATTGAAAAATAAATTTTATTTTTTGTAAAATTTTGGTGTTTTCATTTGTAGGCTAGGTACTTATCAAATGACCCTCGTATAACTAAACACTCGCGTGATACAATAATTAATACCTTAAATTATAACGTGTGTTACGTAGTATATGAAGTCGATGTTAACGCAAAACATGAGATTGGTCAGTATTTATAGTATACACAGTAAAGGGTTGGTGCCTGTGTTTACAAACAGAACGCAGATACATATAGAAAGAAAAATCAAACGACAACAAATTCAATTTAAAAGTCTCAATAAAGGAAAATAAGACGTATTTAAAAATTTAACGTCTTCTTTCTTATTTATGTTATTACTGTTGCACTTAATGTGGATCATTTCTGACAATGTACGTTTTTTGTAATTAGCTTCCTGATCTAGAATTTTAGTATTGTCCCAGTCAAAATCATGGAGAAATTTATTCCTATGTTGTGGAACTACTGATTCTATGTTATTATTTTTTTGATGTTCGTTAATTCTGATTTTTATTGTACGATTAGTTTCTCCTACATATGACGCAGGACACGATTTACAAAAGAACTTATAAACTACGTTGGTCTTATCCCACTTTTTTGTAGGGTCTTTACCTAATTTTATTACAGAACTTAGACTCTTATTAACACGGAAGTTATAAGGTTTGAGGATGGTTACAATTTTTTCAAAAATTTCATTGAACGGTAATGAAATATGGGATACAAATTCGTTTTGTACAATATTGTCTTTCTGGTTGTTCTTATATTTAATTTTGTAAAATCTTTTGTATGCATATTGTTTTATGAATCTCCGAGGTTAATTATTATTTTTGAGTAATGTAGTAACAATATTTAGATTTTTCCTATGAAATTTTTTATTTGATAATAAAATTGCTCTGTCAACAAGGTTATACACAATATTGATCTTCTGTTGTGGTGGATGATAGGAATGATATAACCTTATAACTTCCGTGTTTTGCCTCTTGTTAATAAGAGTCTAAGTTCTGTAATAAAATTAGGTAAAGACCCTACAAAAGAGTGGGATAAGATCAACGTAGTTTATAAGTTCTTTTGTAAATCGTGTCCTGCGTCATATGTAGGAGAAACTAAACGTACAATAAAAATCAGAATTAACGAACATAAAAAAAATAACAACATAGAATCAGTAGTTCCACAACATAGGAATAAATTTCTCCATGATTTTGACTGGGACAATACTAAAATTCTAGATCAGGAAGCTAATTACAAAAAACGTATATTGTCAGAAATGATCCACATTAAGTGCAACAGTAATAACATAAATAAGAAAGAAAACGTTAAATTTTTAAATACGTCTTATTTTCCTTTATTGAGACTTTTAAATTGAATTTGTTGTCGTTTGATTTTTCTTTCTATATGTATCTGCGTTTTGTTTGTAAATACAGGCACCAACCCTTTACTGTGTATACTATAAATACTGACCAATCTCATGTTTTGCGTTAACATCGACTTCATGTGTACTACGTAACACACGTTATAATTTAAGGTATTAATTATTGTATCACGCGAGTGTTTAGTTATATTAATTACATTGTATTAATTGTTTTTTCTGTTTAATAAAAATTGTAGCCTGAAGAGGTTGGCAGACCAAGCCAACGAAACGTTGCTTTTTCTAATGAAATCGTTGAATTTTTTATTTCTAATCCTTGCCTCCGTCAGATCGACTTAACTTATCACCTTCTTAGAAAAAATTTGGGAGTGCGATATTTTAATCACATTCTACAGAAATTTGGTTATTCATCCAATGATTTGCCTGGACGGCTTTATTGAGAATGACAGCTCAATTTTCAGTGAAGCCTATTAGTCTAACCAAATGATTTGCATTTTTCTAGCATTTTCTCGTTCTGCTTTAATAACTTTCCATTGTATATCTTTCACATATATATGAGTACTTGCCTTTATGGCCCAAGCAGAAAGTTCATCTTTAAGAGCATCGATACTTAATATTTTTTTTACTAAATTACCGTCGTCCCATAATTCATAAGTGATTTCGCCCGTGCCTTCTTCACTTTGCAGTTTCAGTGTATCAAAAGTCAGTCCCCTGCTCCGCGGACACATTTTACATTCGTGTAAAAAACATAAATCAGTTGGATCAGAACACATTGTTGCTTTTATTAGTTTCGAATGAGTTTCACGTAACTCGGAAACTTTACTTCCTTTTAAGGGGATGTGAGTACCGACGTTATTTTTCAAACGAGCATAACTCACGCAAATATCAATAGAATTATCCAGAAAAAAATCTGCATATAGTGTTTGTGTGTACGGAGCACTTGACAGACGTCTTTTTCCAAAAAAATGATGAGAATTTTTTTAATTAAATAAAAACCGTACTGTTGGTAAGTAGGAATCTACAATTGACCTACTTTTCAAACGAGCATAACTCACGCAAATATCAATAGAATTATCCAGAAAAAAATCTGCATATAGTGTTTGCGTGTACGGAGCGCTTGACGGCCATCTTTTTTCAAATAAATGTTTGAATGTTGATTTAAAAAATATTGAAATTAGGGTTGCACATCCCCTTAAGCGAATCTAACTCGTTAGAAATAGATCGAAATTTGCACAATAGATGCATAAACAAACTTTGTTAAGGCAGTTTTACACCTAAAAATTTTGAAAAAATAAACTTTTTTTATTGAATTTTTTAATTATACACGGTGACCCATTTTAATCGCTACACCCGGATTTTTCGGATCCTAAGACAGATAGGAAAAAATGATTCAGACAAAAGTTGTAGGGGACGAAGGGGGCCAAACGATGGTCCTAACAGCTTTGACCTTGAACTTGACCTTCAAGGTTATTTCAAGGTCAAGTGGTTTTTTTTAATAGGAACACCTATTTTTGACCCCGGATTCGGAAAGAGCGGGAAATTTTACGTTCAAAATCATATTGAGACATTTTTTTTTCAAGGTCATTTCAAGGTCATTTCAAGGCCAAATGAAGGTCGAACTCCGAAAAATCCATTTTAAGTCGTTTTTTCCATGAGTCACAGGCTTAAGTGGTTCAAACTGATCGTAGGTTTAATAGTGAAACCCACACACCCAAAACTTTCACATCCTAGTAAACAAATATCAAACTTGCACATCCGAACCCCATGCTCTTCATAGCCTCACATGCTAAACTGTTACACCAGACATCCCCCAGTCCCACACATCTCTACCCCATGTCTGATGTTTGTTTAACGGAAACTTCAAGATCATTAAAGCTTCTGTTGTAAATGTGTCAACCTTACGTTTAGCGCTACCCAGAAACAACGACGTGGACGTAGTAAGGATTGTTTCCTTTGGGGTGCTTGATTAAAGTGAGTCCCCTTGCCTCTCACTGTTCAGGGTTGCTTGATTTAAGTGAGTCCCTTCGCCTCTCACTGATCGGGGTGCTTGATTAAAGTGAGTCCCCTTGCCTCTCACTGTTCAGGGTGCTTGATTTAAGTGAGTCCCTTCGCCTCTCACTGATCGGGGTGCTTGATTAAAGTGAGTCCCCTTGCCTCTCACTGTTCAGGGTGCTTGATTTAAGTGAGTCCCTTCGCCTCTCACTGATCGGGGTGCTTGATTAAAGTGAGTCCCCTTGCCTCTCACTGTTCAGGGTGCTTGATTTAAGTGAGTCCCTTCGCCTCTCACTTATGTGTTTATCTAATCTCGAAGAAAATGTTCGAAATTGCGACCATTTGCTTCCAGGCACATAGTCAAACGCCTTTGGAAGTGGCGAACGGTGTTTAGCAAAGTTTGCCTTGGAATGGCAGCGCATGCTCGACGAATTCTGTCCATCATGTCTACTCTTGTGGTGGGCCTTTCCTCAAAAACGGCATTTTTTAAATACCCCCATAAGTAAAAATCGGGTGATGTAAGATCTGGTGTAATCATTAAAGGCACATTTACAAATAATTTCTGTTCCGTCAAGATTTTTGTACAAAAAAGAAATGTTGTATCTTTATTCTTTTGAAAGTTGAAAATGCCTCCAAAATGTATGCCTTAGAATCCTCCGTAAATGTAAACATCACGGCCTCATGTTTTTTTGAGGTTAGGTGATGAAAACAATATTTGCACGCAAATAAATAAACTTTACATAGCTTATATACGATTTACATAAGTTAATTATAATTGTAATATGCTTTGCTATGATAATTTAGCTAAACAAAATCATTTACTAAGAATTGGTAAACGTGGAAAAAATTTTTACTGTTGAATCTTACGCAGAAACTACCGGAGACTCCAGTAATTCTAGCTTTATGTCTACTACCCGAGTCACTCAGGCCGTTTTGGTCTGAGTCTCCAGTTAACGATACTGAACTTTTCTCTCCGCATATATTTACATATAGTTTGGCGAGGTACTGTGTATTTGACAGAGGTCAAAATTGTTGGAATTGGACTGTAATTTATAGTTGTTACGTCCGGTGACGTATCATTCAAAACAAAACTAAGAATTGCGTCAGTGATTTTCTTGAATGTAGAAACTGTGTATATTCGCATTTTGTACACATGACACCGCGATGAAGCGGATAATCGAAAAGTATACGTGCAGCAGTTTTTGTGAATTGAGCACTTCCAAATGCCGCAATCGAACTACTTACAGCTTACGCTCATTTAACTTGTTTAAAAGATCTTGATTCATCGTCGAAATCATCTTTAATCCAAATTAACTGTGTAATAAATACGACGATGTACGGCACATACGTTAGCAATCGCGCACAGATCGCGAGCTCCGTACCACTCCGATCGACAATAGGAGTAGCGATTATTTGTACAGGCCAATACGAGCCTATAGCAGTTTACGTGAAAATACTTATATCAATATAATTAATAAAACCATCGGTACTAATCACCCGCGTAGATATAATTCAGTCAATGAATAAATTATACACATTAATGGAATAAATCGAATAGAGTTATTGTAAAGGCAATTACTAGCCAGGTCATTTTATAGAAGAAATTTTATAGCAATAAACAAATCCTAATTAATTCCAAAAGTGTGATTGATTAATTTCAAGAACCTACACCAAGGGGAAAAGATAATATAATTCAACTATTGATTATCAATTAAATTATAAAAGTATATTCCTCGATTTTTCGAGACTTAACATAGTTATAATTTTGATATATAAAAAAAGAAAAATTTGTTTGAGTTATTCAAAAAGAAAAATTTCTTTGTTTTAAAAAGTTTTGTTGAGTCAACTGATAGCTAAAGTACTGTAAAACACCAAAATGAAACAACGGGCGGTGCTATCAAAATTAATTTATTGGTTGACGATGTTTCGGCTACATTATAGTAGCCCTTATCAAGTCACTATAAAATAAGAACAATATTTGGTGTTATCACTATTTATAATCCATCTTGAACTAAACCAAATACTGTGGCAATACTGTGGCAATACGAATTGTTGTATAAAACAAAACAGACACGTTTCAGCCCAGTGTCAAATTAATAAAAAGTTTTGTTGAGTCGACTGATAGCTAAAGTACTGTAAAACACCAAAATGAAACAACGGGCGATGCTATCAAAATTACTTTATTGGTTGACGACGTTCCGGCTACATTATAGTAGCCCTTATCAAGTCATTATAAAATAAGAACAATATTTGGTGTTATCACTATTTATAATCCATCTTGAACTAAACCAAATACTGTGGCACGTCGACGACGAAACGTCGTCAACCAATAAAGTAATTTTGATAGCATCGCCCGTTTTTTCATTTTGGTGTTTTCCAGTACTTTAGCTATAAGTTGACTCAACAAAACTTTTTATTAATTTGACACTGGGCTGAAACGTGTCTATTTTGTTCTATACAACAATTCGTATTGCCACAGTATTGCCAGAGCATTTGGTTTAGTTCAAGATGGATTATAAATAGTGATAACACCAAATATTGTTCTTATTTTATAGTGACTTGATAAGGGCTACTATAATGCAGCAGAAACGTCGTCAACCAATAAAGTAATTTTGATAGCATCGTCCGTTGTTTCATTTTGGTGTTTTACATTTCTTTGTTTTATTAATTGAGAAAATAAATTGTTCTTTTCCATCAGTATTTAGAATGTATTTCATTTTTTTAAAAACCCTTATAAGTACCAAAAGAAGTTATTAATAATTGTAATAAATTTCGATAATTGTATTACAATAATAATTGTATACATTTTTATGTATGTATTATGTGTATGCCAGCGGCTGAGAGGAATAACCCCCTAACTCGGCGTTGGCTTTGTAAACACCTAACTCGGCGTTTGTTTGCCATTAAGTTTAATTTTTATTTTTAACTATTAATAAATGTATAACTTTATTTGTATTAAACAATTGTAAAAGTAAATAGTGAAACGCATCGAATGCGAGGTCTAGCTCTTTGGGGTGCCCGATGGTGGAGTCCAGGTGGTGCGCTCCGCATTTTTTTGTATTAAGGGGATGTGAGTACCGACGTTATTTTTCAGACGAGTACATCGCACGAAAATACCAATAGAATCATCAAAAAAAAATTGTGAGTATAGTATTTACATATATGGAGCGCTTGACAAACGTGTTTTTCCAAAAAAATGATGAGAATTTATTTAATTAAATAAAAACCGTACTGTCGGTAAGTAGGAATCTGCATTTGACCTACTTTTCAGACGAGCATACCTAACGTAAATGCTAATAAAATCACTCAAAAAATTTTCTGAATATAGTGTTTACGTGTACGGAGCGCTTGACAACCGACTTTTTCCAAATAAACGTTTGAATGTTGATTTAAAAAATATTGAAATTAGGGTTTCACATCACCTTAAGATATCAGGTCGCATCTAATACGCAGTGCAGGTTTTCGGGATAGCAGATGACGAGGTCTAGGTGATGCGCTCTGCAGTTTTCATCATCCACCACGTTTTCAATGGGTTCCATGGGCACCAGCGCAGCACCTAGACTCCATCATCGGCCACCTCAAAGACCTAGATCACGCATTCGATGCATTCCAACACCTAGAGGAAAAAAGCAACGGATTACCCCCTAGATATCATCATTGCCTACCCCGAACACCTGGACCACGTATAAGATGCGCCCTCAGATCTAAACGCAAAAAACTACGGAGCGCATCATCTAGACTCCTTCATCGGCCACCCTACAGACCTAGACCACGTATTCGATGCTTTTATTTATCGATAAGTAATACTTCCTTATAATAGTTGTGACTTCCCTTACAATTGAAGATGGGTGTAATGTATACTAATCTTATGTGACACTGTTACTACCGTGGTATGCTGCTCATCCAACGATCGTATAATTGTGTAACTATTGTAGTATGAAAAGCAACATACTTAAATAGTAAGCAACCCATACCATATGGGCCCCTTACTTCGATTGCTAAAACCGTCTTACTTATATAATAGGGGAACTCCTGTACTCCACGAGTATAAGTCGTTTTAATTATGGTGATAAGATTTTTCTTTCCGCGTATGAGAAATAATTAGATATTTTGATTTGAAGAAACAAATTTTTATCGTGCACAGACGCAGAACAAAGGCAATGTTGAATTATCCATTCAGATTTTGTTCACAATTTTTAGTCGCGCCTGTTATTCAGAAATCGTGTCTTAAAAGCCTGCAGACTTGCCACTACAAAATTAAAGGCAAAAAAATACTCCTGAGTTAGGGGGTTCTTGAAGCAAACGCCGAGTTAGTAGCCTCTCAGCCGTCGATGTATAAAAAACAAAACGTTTTGGAAATATAGTTCAAGTGCGTTAAAAAATCATTTTTGTTTTGTACTGTGATGATGATGGATCATGGACTGGAGGTTCAAAATAAAAAAGGCGTTTCGTCTGGAGAATAGGGCTGCTTTATTAAAAACGCCGTTGTGCCTCACGGCATACAGTGCGTTGCTGCTGTCTCTCTTGGCCGTCGCGCTTGAACTGACGCCGGCCGGCATCGAGAAGTGCCGTCGGCGTGCCATGGTAGTTGGGGGGGACGCACACTGGAGCCGTAAGGTTCAAAACCACCTAGAGGTCATAATTCTCAACCGAATTTGAAAATTTAAAAACTGGAACTTTTGTGACAAAATACCAAAGACCGCTACGAAGCCTAATTTTGAAAATATGAACCTATAAACCTAATTTGTAACCTATAACCCCAAAATTTACACTTGTGATTCCCAAAAATGCTATAAAACTTCAATTTATAAGTCCTTGACACATGCTCTCTTAACCTTGATTCATAAAATTGGTCTACAGATTAAGTCTTGGGCCATTCTGTCAGAAATAGTGTTTATTTTTAGGATATACATTGTATGTGGTTTAAATAACATTTTTCTCTTTTTTATAGCTGATTTTGGCCTCAGAAGCCACTAGGTGTAAGACCCCCATAAGACTTATGAGGTTAGGGTTTATAGGTTTAGAGTTTATGGGTGCATGGCTTACTAGATCAAAGGTCAAGAGTTCACGAGTAAAGGGCTTACAAATTAAAGGTTTATCGTATTTTTGGGATTTGCAGGTCAAAAATTTAATTGATTGGTTGATGTGATAGGATTATATGACTCCTTAGATTTATAGGTTAATTTTTTGGAAAATCAGGCTTCGTAGGGCTCTTCGATATTTGATAACCAATGTTCCTAAGCAACAATTTTGAGATTCCGTTGAGAATTGCGACATCTAGGTGGTTTTGAACCAAAAAATCCGTATGGCCCCAGTGTGGGACGGTAGAGAGGCGCGTGGCGAGTGCTGACTGGCGGCGCGCCTGCTCGAGGCGAACATTGCGTTATAAAGCGCGATGACGTCAGCGTCTCGCAAGTTCGAGGCGTTGAATCGCCAACATTCCGCCCACCTTCGCCAAATCGGCGAACGATTCTCAATCCTTTGGTTGGAGGCGAACAACTTTGGGGATGGGGCGATGCAACGTAGTGGTGGCCGTGCTGATGTCGACCACGCGAGTGAGGCCATCACTCCCTCGATGGATGGCGGTGACGCGTGCGATAGGCCATTTGGATAGACTAGAACATTTTGGTTTTGCATTAAGGGGGGGGGGGGTATGGTTAATTCGTAAAAAAAATGGGTCATTTTTAATGATTTTTATATTCGCTCCAGTAAATGAAAATTTATTTTAATAAAAAGTATACGATTCAGTAACTATTGTACAATATTCTGTGAAATTTTCATTGAAAAATATTAAAAATTAAGCCGTTGGCAACAATTCTGCGAAGGTGCCTTGACAAAATGTTGTTTTGCGGTGGATAGCATATCTTAGCACTGGATCGTCTGAAATTAAAAATTGAAACAGATATCGTTAGATAAGCGCATTCTCGAGGTAACAACGAGAGCTTTTTCTTTTTTTTTAATAATTAACAATTTTACAGTAACAAATATGTTAATTTTTTTAGCAAAAATCGGTGTTTTTATGTCAAAGTTTTGTTTTTATGTCACCAAAAATTGAAAAATCGAAAAAAAAATCCTCTCAGCCGCTGGCATACACATAATACATACATAAAAATGTATACAATTATTATTGTAATACAATTATCGAAATTTATTACAATTATTAATAACTTGTTTTGGTACTTATAAGGGTTTTTAAAAAAATGAAATACATTCTAAATACTGATGGAAAAGAACAATTTATTTTCTCAATTAATAAAACAGAGAAATGTAAAACACCAAAATGAAACAACGGACGATGCTATCAAAATTACTTTATTGGTTGACGACGTTTCTGCTGCATTATAGTAGCCCTTATCAAGTCACTATAAAATAAGAACAATATTTGGTGTTATCACTATTTATAATCCATCTTGAACTAAACCAAATGCTGTGGCAATACTGTGGCAATACGAATTGTTGTATAGAACAAAATAGACACGTTTCAGCCCAGTGTCAAATTAATAAAAAGTTTTGTTGAGTCAACTTATAGTTAAAGTACTGGAAAACACCAAAATGAAAAAACGGGCGATGCTATCAAAATTACTTTATTGGTTGACGACGTTTCGTCGTCGACGTGCCACAGTATTTGGTTTAGTTCAAGATCGATTATAAATAGTGATAACACCAAATATTGTTCTTATTTTATAATGACTTGATAAGGGCTACTATAATGTAGCCGGAACGTCGTCAACCAATAAAGTAATTTTGATAGCATCGCCCGTTGTTTCATTTTGGTGTTTTACAGTACTTTAGCTATCAGTCGACTCAACAAAACTTTTTATTAATTTGACACTGGGCTGAAACGTGTCTGTTTTGTTTTATACAACAATTCGTATTGCCACAGTATTGCCACAGTATTTGGTTTAGTTCAAGATGGATTATAAATAGTGATAACACCAAATATTGTTCTTATTTTATAGTGACTTGATAAGGGCTACTATAATGTAGCCGAAACATCGTCAACCAATAAATTAATTTTGATAGCACCGCCCGTTGTTTCATTTTGGTGTTGTACAGTACTTTAGCTATCAGTTGACTCAACAAAACTTTTTAAAACAAAGAAATTTTTCTTTTTGAATAACTCAAACAAATTTTTCTTTTTTTATATATCAAAATTATAACTATGTTAAGTCTCGAAAAATCGAGGAATATACTTTTATAATTTAATTGATAATCAATAGTTGAATTATATTATCTTTTCCCCTTGGTATAGGTTCTTGAAATTAATCAATCACACTTTTGGAATTAATTAGGATTTGTTTATTGCTATAAAATTTCTTCTATAAAATGACCTGGCTAGTAATTGCCTTTACAATAACTCTATTCGATTTATTCCATTAATGTGTATAATTTATTCATTGACTGAATTATATCTACGCGGGTGATTAGTACCGATGGTTTTATTAATTATATTGATATAAGTATTTTCACGTAAACTGCTATAGGCTCGTATTGGCCTGTACAAATAATCGCTACTCCTATTGTCGATCGGAGTGGTACGGAGCTCGCGATCTGTGCGCGATTGCTAACGTATGTGCCGTACATCGTCGTATTTATTACACAGTTAATTTGGGTTAAAGATGATTTCGACGATGAATCAAGATCTTTTAAACAAGTTAAATGAGCGTAAGCTGTAAGTAGTTCGATTGCGGCATTTGGAAGTGCTGAATTCACAAAAACTGCTGCACGTATACTTTTCGATTATCCGCTTCATCGCGGTGTCATGTGTACAAAATGCGAATATACACAGTTTCTACATTCAAGAAAATCACTGACGCAACTCTTAGTTTTGTTTTGAATGATACGTCACCGGACGTAACAACTATAAATTACAGTCCAATTCCAACAATTTTGACCTCTGTCAAATACACAGTACCTCGCCAAACTATATGTAAATATATGCGAAGAGAAAAGTTCAGTATCGTTAACTGGAGACTCAGACCAAAACGGCCTGAGTGACTCGGGTAGTAGACATAAAGCTAGAATTACTGGAGTCTCCGGTAGTTTCTGCGTAAGATTCAACAGTAAAAATTTTTTCCACGTTTACCAATTCTTAGTAAATGATTTTGTTTAGCTAAATTATCATAGAAAAGCATATTACAATTATAATTAACTTATGTAAATCGTATATAAGCTATGTAAAGTTTATTTATTTGCGTGCAAATATTGTTTTCATCACCTAACCTCAAAAAAACATGAGGCCGTGATGTTTACATTTACGGAGGATTTTAAGGCATACATTTTGTAGGCACTTTTTCTTCTTTTTGATGTCACCAAATATACGGAAAAACTTGTGTACAATTAAAAATACGTTTTTGTCACACTTTTTTTTGAAGGTTGAAATTTAATAAAAAGGCAGAAAAGCCCTTTTCTTTAAACCTCAGCCATTTATCTCAGAAGCGTTCTGCTCAATTTGAAAAGAAATTAAAACTAGAAAGAAAGAACTTTCATCACGTTTGTAAAACTTTAATTTTCTTTGAATACATTTTTTGTTTTATATATTGAAGAACACGTGAAATAGATACGAATATCCATGTCTTACTAGCATATGAATATTTTGAAAGCGTGTTGCATTGCGAAATCAAAGCGCGAGTCTTGCTTTAGCGCTATTTTATGTAGGCGATGTATAACGCTGAATATAATAACGCACAAAAGTCCAGAAATGGCGTAATTTTCAATTGATTATCGCGCGATGGTAGCGTAATAGATTTTATCGCTAGCGAAAGGCGATCAAAATTATTATAAATTATCGCTTTTCGTTACTGCGCATGCGCATAACCGATTAATGCGCATTTTTTTGCAGGCGTTATTTTACAGAATAATACCCCGGGCAAGTCATTTTAGTCTGACACCGGCGGCACCGTGTTCTAGGGCATCGCTGGCCTGTGGTTTTATGGGATTTTCCCACATTAGCCATCCCGTTACAACTTAGGTATACAAAAAGGAGTATTAATATAATAACTTGCTGTAAAATTTCGTTGATGGAATGGTCACTTTACTCGAACAGAAGTGCAAAATTCTCAGAACTCAAAAGACGATTCCACTGGATTTCAAATTCCAGAATATGATTTATATTACAATATTTTTATAATAAATCCCGTATTTAAATTAAATTATTTTTTTTTTTATAATTCTTATACTAATAAGTGTTACATAATGTTTTTTGATATTTTAAAACACATACAAGTGTATATATATATATATATATATATATATATATATATATATATATATATATATATATATATATATATATATATATATATATATATATATATATATCAGAAACCTATAGAAAAGGCAAAAAAAAGGAAAATCAATTTTTTCGTCATTTTGAAGATAGTAAGCTCTTTTAACTATATCATTTTTAATTTTTTTCATTTTTGATCCAAACTAGGTTTTTAGGTTCAGAATAACATATATAATTAAAAAATTCAATAATAAAAAGTTGATTTTTTCAAAATTTGTAGGTGTAAGACTGCCTTAACAAAGTTTGTTTATGCATCTATTGTGCAAATTTCGATCTATTTCTAACGAGTTAGATTCGCTTAAGGGGATGTGCAACCCTAATTTCAATATTTTTTTAAATCAACATTCAAACATTTATTTGGAAAAAGATGGCTGTCAAGCGCTCCGTACACGCAAATGCTATATGCAGATTTTTTTCTGGATAATTCTATTGATATTTGCGTAAGTTATGCTCGTTTGAAAAGTAGGTCAATTGTAGATTCCTACTTACCAACAGTACGGTTTTTATTTAATTAAAAAAATTCTCATCATTTTTTTGGAAAAAGACGTCTGTCAAGCGCTCCGTACACGCAAACACTATATGCAGATTTTTTCTGGATAATTCTATTGATATTTGCGTGAGTTATGCTCGTTTGAAAAATAACGTCGGTACTCACACCCCCTTAAAAGGAAGTAAAGTTTCCAAGTTACGTGAAACTCATTCGAAACTAATAAAAGCAACAATGTGTTCCGATCCAACTGATTTATGTTTTTTACGCGAATGTAAAATGTGTCCGCTGAGCAGGGGACTTACTTTTGATACACTGAAACTGCAAAGTGAAGAAGGAACGGACGAAATCACTTATGAGTTATGGGACGACGGTAATTTAGTAAAAAAAATATTAAGTATCGATGCTTTTAAAGATGAACTTTCTGCTTGGGCCATAAAGGCAAGTACTCATATATATGCGAAAGATATACAACGAAAAGTTATTAAAGCAGAACGAGAAAATGCTAGAAAAATGCAAATCATTTGGTTAGACTAATAGACTTCGCTGAAAATTGAGCTGTCATTCTCAATAAAGCCGTCCAGGCAAATCATTGGATGAATAACCAAATTTCTGTAGAATATGATTAAAATATCGCACTCCCAAATTTTTTCTAAGAAGGTGATAAGTTAAGTCGATCTGACGGAGGCGAGGATTAGAAATCAAAAATTCAACGATTTCATTAGAAAAAGCAACGTTTCGTTGGCTTGGTCTGCCAACCTCTTCAGGCTACAATTTTTATTAAACAGAAAAAAAATTAATACAATGTAATTAATATAACTAAACACTCGCGTGATACAATAATTAATACCTTAAATTATAACGTGTGTTACGTAGTACACATGAAGTCGATGTTAACGCAAAACATAAGATTGGTCAGTATTTATAGTATACACAGTAAAGGGTTGGTGCCTGTGTTTACAAACAAAACGCAGATACATATAGAAAGAAAAATCAAACGATAACAAATTCAATTTAAAAGTCTCAATAAAGGAAAATAAGACGTATTTAAAAATTTAACGTCTTCTTTCTTATTTATGTTATTACTGTTGCACTTAATGTGGATCATTTCTGACAATGTACGTTTTTTGTAATTAGCTTCCTGATCTAGAATTTTAGTATTGTCTCAGTCAAAATCATGGAGAAATTTATTCCTATGTTGTGGAACTACTGATTCTATGTTGTTATTTTTTTTATGTTCGTTAATTCTGATTTTTATTGTACGTTTAGTTTCTCCTACATATGACGCAGGACACGATTTACAAAAGAACTTATAAACCACGTTGGTCTTATCCCACTTTTTTGTAGGGTCTTTACCTAATTTTATTACAGAACATAGACTCTTATTAACAAGAGGCAAAACACGGAAGTTATAAGGTTATATCATTCCTATCATCAACCACAACAGAAGATCAATATTGTGTACAACCTTGTTGACAAAGCAATTTTATTATCAAATAAAAAATTTCATAGGAAAAATCTAAATATTGTTACTACATTACTCAAAAATAATAATTATCCTCGGGGATTCATAAAACAATATGCATACAAAAGATTTTACAAAATTAAATATAAGAACAACCAGAAAGACAATATTGTACAAAACGAATTTGTATCCCATATTTCATTACCGTTCAATGAAATTTTTGAAAAAATTGTAACCATCCTGAAACCTTATAACTTCCGTGTTTTGCCTCTTGTTAATAAGAGTCTAAGTTCTGTAATAAAATTAGGTAAAGACCCTACAAAAAAGTGGGATAAGACCAACGGAGTTTATAAGTTCTTTTGTAAATCGTGTCCTGCGTCATATGTAGGAGAAACTAAACGTACAATAAAAATCAGAATTAACGAACATAAAAAAAATAACAACATAGAATCAGTAGTTCCACAACATAGGAATAAATTTCTCCATGATTTTGACTGGGACAATACTAAAATTCTAGATCAGGAAGCTAATTACAAAAAACGTACATTGTCAGAAATGATCCACATTAAGTGGAAAAGTAATAACATAAATAAGAAAGAAGACGTTAAATTTTAAATACGTCTTATTTTCCTTTATTGAGACTTTAATTTATTTTCGTTTGATTTTTCTTTCTATATGTATCTGCGTTTTGTTTGTAAACACAGGCACCAACCCTTTACTGTGTATACTATAAATACTGACCAATCTCATATTTTGCGTTAACATCGACTTCATGTGTACTACGTAACACACGGTATAATTTAGGAATTAAATGAAATAAAATGTGTACTACGTAACACACGTTATAACTAGGACTTATGAATTTAGGACTAAAAAATTAATGTATTGTGTATGTGAAGATATACGTTTGAAAAGTGTAATTGTAATTTATGATACAAGTGTTAAGTCCGGAAATAAGTGGAAATAAGTAGTAATTGGTTTTATGTAGGTTTATTATATAAAATACAATAATTTATTACCAATACAATCTGCTGGCTTCTGGTAGATCGATGCGTTGTAATTTCAATTACAATTCTTTTCTATAACACTTGCTTTTATAAATTTACTATAAATAACTTATACGATCTGCTTACTAGACGAGTAAGGCTTACAATTACAATTTCAATAACTTATAAAATCTGCTTACTAGATGTGTAAGGCTTACGGTTTCAACTTCTCGATGTCGTAGAGGTACACGGAGTTCGCCAGGTTTCTTGTACGCTGTGACTGATTCGCGTGACACACATCACTTCTTTTATAATACAAAATAATTAGGTTAAAGATGAGCCCGGTGACAGTAAATCGAGATCATCTTATTTTGCAATGTAAATTTCGTCAGTCGTATACGATTCGGCGATGGCATTGAGAATTGCTGACCTTAAAGAGAATATCGTACGTTGTTTTTCGCAAGTGTGATGACCTACTACGTCACGGCGCCGCACGAGCAAAATGCTGTGTTTGTAAAAAATTGCATTCCCGCTTTTATGTGTCAGGAAATATCTGATACTAATTATGCTTTTTCTTTAAAATGAGAATACGTCTCCGGACGTAACACCTCCCCCCTTAGACTGTTGAGTGTCGTAGAGATTCAACAATGTTATTATGCATCAGAGATTTCCCGTTACAAAAAATTTATTGATAAGTAAATGATAAAATATAATAATACGGGTTATGAATGATAATAATTATAGTAAAAATAATAATAATAATAAAAATAATGATAATAATAATAATAATAATAATGATAATAATAATAATAATAATAATTATTATTATTATTATTATTATTATTATTATTATTATAATAACAATAATAATGATAATAATAATAATAACGATAACAATAATACTCGTCAGTTCTACTTTGGTTTAGTGGTTATCAGGTTTAAGTTTCAAATGACCCTTTCAGCATTTTTGAGGTTGTCTGGTCGAACGTTGATTTGACTTTATTTGTAATAATTTTTTTTGTTTTGCTGTATTTACATAAAATAGTCATTCATTAATTAAGCTTAGAAATAATGTGCTTATTAAATAATTTTTTTTTTTTTTAGTAAATAAACGATGAGAAATATATAGGGAATGATTCAAGTGATCATTCACTTCCCTCCCTGCTTAGATATTTGGCAAGGGATATGTTTTTTCTTTCCTCTCTTTGTTTAAGTAGAATAACATTAAAGGGCTTTTGATGTTATCATAACAAAATTATTTTAACAATCGTATTATAATTATTTCCAAAAGAAAAATACAATTATATATGGTGTAGGTTTTTTTCGTAAAAAGGAAGTGAATAATTGAAATGATATTGATAAATTTTGACTTATTATTGCTTTTATGCATCATTGTATTTTACCTTTGTTTGAAAACTTTCAGTCATTTCAAAAGTTCATTTTAGAACTTGAACTTTTGTTTCGGCATAGGTAGCATTCACATATCTGCTTTAAAGAATACGCAATCTGTTAGAGTAGAAAAATGTTTTACATACTCAATACAGTGCAGAATAGTGTATCTTATATAGGATGATCATGTTAGTATATGACAGAACTGATCATTCCAAATACATATATTCTATTTAATCTTAGCAATGTGAACGTAGCTACCTGAATAATTTTTTTTGTTCTGAAACTCTTTAATAAATTTTGACGAGTATCAACAATTTTTTTCCTTTTTTTTTCTTTTTTTTTTTTTTTTTTTTTTTGTAGGTGAATACAGTTTAATTTTGCATAAAATTAGTCAAATTATTATTATCTTTTTTTTATCATACGTTAAAAGGTTTAGGAATGGGTTCTACTTCTTTTCCTTTTGGATTAGTTCTATACTTTGTTATTCAAAGATAAAATCATAAGCTATTAAATTGATCATAAGTTAATTCGTCCCTGTAATGTTTTCTACTTTGTGATTAAATAATTACTTTATATATTTTTATTATTTAATAACACATCATTTTCACATGTCAAATTTTTTTGATTGTTTGATTGTTATAAGACCAAAGTTACTTTGTATTAATATCTAATCGCAATATTTATGTATTATTTCTAAAATTTCATTATTCAAGTATATCTTATTTCAATCGCATTTTTCTAAAATTATTAGCTTTCTTAGGGGATATAGTTGCTTTTCATAAAATACTGACAAGTTGATACGAACAATTATAGACAAACGGATAAGTGGTTATAATTTTAAATTGTATATTTGGTAAAATCTGGATCACCTTAGGGTTATATATTAGTTGACCAAGAAGTAGGATGGTTTTACTTCAAATGGAAAAGTTCAGCTGCAATTATAATCCTGTATTAAATTTGGAAAAATAAGAAGAGATTATGATAGATGTTAATATTGAGTATGTTGTTCACATCCTAAAACAAAAATGTTATGTTATTATTTGTTATAATATTGCTTTGCTTGTTTTTCATAATTAGTTAAGATATTATTTTGTTCATTTTAATAGCGTTGAAAATTCTTATTATGCTGATCGTTTTGAAATTTATTCATATTTGATTCTTTAATAGGCCATATTTTGTCTCCCTTTTTAAACCTTTTTCTGATAGTAAATTTATTGTAGTAACCTTTAGATTTTAATTTTAACTTTGTAATTTTTGATAATTCTTTTAAATATTTTTTATAATTAGATATCCATTTTAGTTTTCTGACGTTTTTATTAGATTTTACTTTGATAGGATAGTTAAAAACTAACTGCAATTGGTGTACTTTATTAGGATTTGTATTTAGATTGATCATTACGTTATGATCTTGATTACCCAAAGTTTCTTTTAGTTGATTTTTATTCTCAAGCTGTTCTTGGTGTTCTTGATTATCAAATATTTTTAGATGACTTTTATTCTCTAAATGTTTTTTTAGTTTTTGATTATCAAACATATCTTTTGGTTGATTTTCATTTTCGAAAACTACTTTACTATTATTTAATAAGTTCTTTAGATTTTTTTTATTATTTAATAAAGACTCTTCTGAATGTATTGATGCTATATTCTCTTTTAACGAATTGTCAAGCGAGTTTTGTTGGAATTTAGTTTCCATTTGATCATCTTCGGAAAATGGTTCAGCTAAAGCAAAAGTTATGTTTAAAATGACTTTAAGATCATCATAAAAAGTTACTGTTTCCAACGAATTATTACCTTCTTTATTATTTTCATTCGAAATTTCATTCTTTTGGTTATTTATATTGGATTCATTAAAATGAATTACATTAATTTCATCACAATCCTCATGAGTTTTTAAATTAGATTCGTTGAAATTCATTTCTTCATTAGTCTCATCATTTTTTACAGTAGATTCAATAGAATCAATTAAATTTGTTTCCATAATTTCTTCAATTTCATGATTATTTTTGAAAATTTCGTTAAAGTCTATAAAATTAATTTCATTAGTATTTCCATGATTTTTTATAATCATATTATTATCTTTTGGTTCATCAGTGATTTCATGTATTTTTATAAAAGGTACGATAATTAAATTGATTTCTTTATCATCATTAATTATTGTAGATTCCTCTATGATATTAGTTTCCTGTTTAATTTTATTTACTTTATTTTCTGTAATTAGTTCATTACCATTATACCTTTCAATATTCGTTGTATTAACTTTGTTTTTCTGAATTTTTGATTCGTTAATTGTTTCTTTTGTAACATTATGGTATGATTCATCAGTATTAATATTTGGATATTGTTTGATTTCCTCACATTCTTCAGTAGTATGATCTGGATTTTTACAAAGATCACAATGATTTCCCATTGCATTATATTGCATCATAAGATTTTTAAGTTTTCTGCAGTTGTCGATGTCATGTCCAATTCTTTTGCAATAATCACATTGAATTCTTTTCCTATTTACTGTATTGGGTTGTTGATTATTAAAAATCGTATTTCTTGGCTTGTAATTTTGTTCTTGAGTTTTGTTAATGAATCGGTTATAATTTCTTGTGGTATTTGGTAATTGATGAATTTCTTTATTTTCTAAAATTTTGTAGTTTGTGCTATTTTGAGAATGAGCATTTCTTTCTGGGCAATACTTTGCTGTATGTCCGATTCTGTTGCAAATTTGACAAATTATTCTATTTCTTAAAATCGCACGCTTGCAATCTGATGAATCGTGGTCTTCTTCCTTACATAACGCGCACCACATTATTTTTTCGTTTATAGGGCAGTATTTTATCCAGTGCCCGAGTTTATTGCATTTCATACATACTGCTGACAGACAGTCTTTAGTTGAGTGACCCGCAATACTCACAATCAAGTTCATATTTCTTTATAACAGGGCATTGAGTAGCTGCATGTCCTATCATTTGACAGTATTGGCAATAATCTTCATTTGTTTGGTTAAATGTACACTTCTCTACAGAATGTCCTCTGTGATTACAGAGTTTACAAAAAAGTTCTATTTTATTTTTAGCATTGTTGCAAAAATAAGATATATGATCTTTACTTTTACAATAAACACAAACTGCATTAGAGCAAAACAATGCTTCGTGATATTGATCTCGGCAAATTTGACAATGAAATACTTTAGTATAATAATGGTTTTGTTGTTTAAAATTATAAAATGTATTAGCTTGATTATTCATCATGGTTTTTTCATTTTATTAAATGTTCGTAATTATTATTGTAGTTTATTTTTGAATTTATCTTTTATTTTGTTTATTATTGTCTTACTTTCATTTTCTCGTTTGAGTATTGTTTATTTTTTATATTATAATATTTAAATATTTTTCATTTTCTTATTTTATTATATTCCCTTTTGCAATGTAATATTTTATTGTAATTTTTTTTTGGTATGATTCTTCATTATAATATTCTTACTTTTATTGTAATACTTTTCGTTTGTTTAGTTATTTTTTATTATTATTTTGATTTCCTTATTTTGATAAAAAATGACTTGATTATTTTATACACTGATTATATCTCTCATATTTTTTCTATTTTGTATTGTGTAAATTCTCTATTATTTATTTCCCTTTATTTATTTCTCTTCATTCATTTCTTATGTTTTGTTCTTTATTCTTTTTATTTATGTATCAGTATACTTAATATTTATTTTTAAATATCTTTTATTATTAGTTCAACTATATATTTTTTTGTGTATTATTTATTTGGCAATTTATTTATTGATTTGCCAATTTTATATCTCTATTCTTAATGTTTTTCGTGTAATTTGATTTCTGATATTCTTATTTCTTGTTTATGTATAATATTTATCCATTCAATGATCATTATTTTGTATTATTATTTCATTTTTCTCCTTCGTGTTGGATTTGTTTTATTTATTTCAATTTCTTTTTATTTATTTATTCATTTGTTTATTTTTTTTTTTTCACTAATATTTTAGTTATTTGTTTTTACTGATATTATTTAATTATTTGTTTCTTAATGTTTCCCTATATGAATTTTTCACTTTAAATTTCTTGTTTGTTAAATATATTTGCGTGATGCTATTTACTTATATATTTTGATTTATTTTGATTTTATCTTTATGTGAAATCTTTTTTTTTTTTTTATATTCGTTTACGTTATTTGTATTTGGGTTATCCTTTCTTCTTTCCCTATTTCTATAACATCATCTATTTTCCCTTTTTTTTTTTATTTATCTGTTAATATGTTAGTAATCTGGACGAGCCGTACACGTTCATCGTCAGAAGTTTAAACGATCATGCTACAATGATCCTCTCAACTTCTTACTGCAAAACGAGAAGCTCGGAAGCAGTTAGTAGTGATATTTTTAGTAATTTTCAAATACTACTCGTTTCCTCTCATTCCAGTCTTATTTTTTCGTATAAATCTAGTGAACTTACGTTCGATTCGTACTGGAACCACTGTTAAGTCCGGAGAAAAGTTATTTTTATTCTTTAATTTGAAATAGTCTAGTGAACGATTGTTCGACCGGTACCGGAACCACTGTTAAGTCCGGCCATAAGTGGAAATAAGTAGTAATTGGTTTTATGTAGGTTTATTATATAAAATACAATAATTTATTACCAATACAATCTGCTGGCTTCTGGTAGATCGATGCGTTGTAATTTCAATTACAATTATTTTCTATAACACTTGCTTTTATAAATTTACTATAAATAACTTATACGATCTGCTTACTAGACGAGTAAGGCTTACAATTACAATTTCAATAACTTATAAAATCTGCTTACTAGATGTGTAAGGCTTACGGTTTCAACTTCTCGATGTCGTAGAGGTACACGGAGTTCGCCAGGTTTCTTGTACGCTGTGACTGATTCGCGTGACACACATCACTTCTTTTATAATACAAAATAATTAGGTTAAAGATGAGCCCGGTGACAGTAAATCGAGATCATCTTATTTTGCAATGTAAATTTCGTCAGTCGTATACGATTCGGCGATGGCATTGAGAAATGCTGACCTTAAAGAGAATATCGTACGTTGTTTTTCGCAAGTGTGATGACCTACTACGTCACGGCGCCGCATGAGCAAAATACTGTGTTTGTAAAAAATTGCATTCCCGCTTTTATGTGTCAGGAAATATCTGATACTAATTATGCTTTTTCTTTAAAATGAGAATACGTCTCCGGACGTAACACAAGCGTGCAGTGACAGTTTTGTTTAAATTTAGAAAGTAGTTTCAGTTCAAGATGGAAATGCTGTATGAAAATTAATACTGAAAAACATGTGCATTGGCAAGATTGAATTAAATTTTAAAGAAGAGGCAGTACAAATTTTTATTGCATAAAAATAAATACATCTTTTTTCTAAGAAAGATGAAAATGACATATTAAGTCTAACTGACTATAGGATATATTATTCAATTCAGAAGATTTGTGAATTGCAATAAGTGTCAAGATGTATCTATACACATAAAAGTGACAATCTGCTCACAAGAATACATGCATATTCAAATTCAAGACATATTTAATATTTAATATGTGTAATCAAGTGATCATTGAAAAAATGGACTTATCGGCTTCTTTGTACTTATGCACTTTTGTCTATGACAGTGATGGCTTCTTAAGTTTTGATTTGAATGATTGGGATTTCATATTTCATAAGACCTGGCGCATATTCTACATTTATCTTAGTATTATAAATTACTATTCCATGTAGTTTTATACTTAAAAAACATTATTTATAATGTACTTTTACTCTTAATTAAAAAGTTGTGAAATCTCGATCTCTAAAAAATTTTTTTACAAAAGTAAAAACTAAACTCTCGGAAACTACTGTATGACTGTTCTCAAAAATGTATTCAAATTTGTTCATCTTTCTATACAAATTAAACACAAGAAAGTACTGAAATAATATAAAACTTTCTACGAAAGTATAAAATAAGGCAAGTATAGACGTTTTTTCTGTATAATCTATAAAATAATAATATTTATGACTTTTTAAAAGAAATCAAATAAATACCAGTCAAAAAGTCTTTCATTTCTTTGAGTCATTGTATGCTGAACAAATTATATGTAAGCATTCAAATTGTTTACTGCAAATCAAACAAACGAAAGTTGTGAAATCAATTATCAATAGTCAAGTAATGTAAACATCTCTCGGAAACAACTGTATAACTGTTTTCAGAAATGTATTCAAATTTGTTTATCCTTCTATACAAATTAAACACAAGAAAGTACATAAATCAATTTATTGTAGTCAAATACCCATAAGATAACTTGACTGACATAATAGAACTTTTCGTACCTTGCGTGTACAATTACATTTTATGCCCACGTTGTAACTTCAAAAATATTCAGCTAGTGGGCATAAAGTATTACTTAACGCCTAAGAGGCGCAATAGCTCACATACTCCTATACAAAACCTTATAGAACCTACGCACTTTACGCCCGTATAGGTGAAAATTATTTTATGACTATTATGCTTTCTTTTCATTTCTAAAATTCATAAGAATTTTTTCAGATATTTACGAAAAGTCAAAGTTTTGAACTTTCTATAATATTACGCATCTTGGGAGGACAAGAGAAGTCTAGAGCTGCTCTAGCGGGGGTGGTTCTCCAATCTTCCACACATACTTGGCGGGCCCGACGGTTTGCAGTGCAAGATGTAGACATGGTCATTTTCATATATAAAGATCAGGTAAAATGTATAAATGGGTTGCATTCACATATTAAATACTGATCCATGAATGTATCACTCTGTTTTTAAATAGAAATTGCAAACCCGCTTGAAAATATCATACGAGATCTCATATATGTGAATATCGGACATCATATCTAATATGAGATTTCATATGAGATCCCATAATATATAAAATTGCAGATAACATTATAGATATATATATGTGATCTCATATGAGATCTGATGGCTGAAAACTCACATGAGATCTTATATGATATTTACACGCGGGAAAAGGATAAAAAATAGGTGGCTTATAAAATGGTTAGTAAAATCTAAAGCACTTTTGACACAAGGAACAATATTTTGGGCAATGTAAGTAAATCACGAGATTCTGCACATATCGACGCTCCTTACGAAAACTAGCACGTTTTTTGGACTCTTTACGAAAACTAGCACATTTCGGAAAACTGCAACGAAAACTAGCATAACTCACGACTTTGCCGCGAATACTAGTACAATTCGCGAGCTTGCCGCGAAAACTAGCATCATTCGCGAGTTTGCGACGAAAAGTAACACGATTCGCAAGGTTGCCGCGAAAACTAGCACTTCGCGTCTCCGTGTTAATTTACATAAGAGGCAGTGGAACGTGCCAGTCTTCGCCGCAATCAAGCGGATTGGGCTAGTCTTCAACGCAAATCAATGGGGCGTGCTAGTCTTCGTGGCCAACTCTGAAATGGACTAGTCTTCGTGGCAATCTGAATCGTGCTAGTTTTCGTATCAATTAAAAATTAAAGTCATTGTAATTATTTATTAATTATAGTGGACTTATAGATATAATCATTTTTAATGAATTTATGCAAAAATTTAGAATTCTAGATTTACAAAGCCCACCGGTAAACTGCAAACTGTCGGGCCCGCCAAGTATGTGTGGGAGATTGGAGAACCACCCCTGCTAGAGCAGCTCTAGACTTCTCTTGTCCTCCCAAGATGCGTAATATTATAGAAAGTTCAAAACTTTGACTTTTAGTAAATATCTCAAAAAATTCTTATGAATTTTGGAAATGAAAAGAAATCATAATAGTCATAAAATAATTTTCACCTATACGGGCGTAAAGTGCGTAGGTTCTATAAGGTTTTGTATAGGAGTATGTGAGCTATTGAGCCTCTTAGGCGTTAAGTAATACTTTATGCCCACTAGCTGAATATTTTTGAAGTTACAACGTGGGCATAAAATGTAATTGTACACGCAAGGTACGAAAAGTTCTATTATGTCAGTCAAGTTATCTTATGGGTATTTGACTACAATAAATTGATTTATGTACTTTCTTGTGTTTAATTTGTATAGAAAGATGAACAAATTTGAATACATTTCTGAGAACAGTCATACAGTAGTTTCCGAGAGTTTAGTTTTTACTTTTGTAAAAAAATTTTTTGGAGATCGAGATTTCACAACTTTTTAATTAAGAGTAAAAGTACATTATAAATAATGTTTGTTAAGTATAAAACTACATGGAATAGTAACCAAACTTATTCTTGCCTATAAGTTTTTACTTTTGTAAACAAATTTTTTAGAGAGATTTCACAACTTCTTAAGAGTAAAAGTACATTATAAATAATGTTTGTTAAGTATAGAACTACACTTTAATTGATTTCACAACTTTTTTGGGTTTGACTTTCAGTATCCGCGTGAAAGAAATTTAGTTTGACTTTAGAACTCAAAAATTTATTATTGATTTGTAGAATCCCTTTTCATAAAATAAAACGTAAATAATTTTATGGTTTCCGAAAAAATTCTTATCGTTTGTAAAAGTTTTTGTAAAGTGATTGTAAAAGTTTTGGAAAAGAATTTCTCGTTGCTTGCAAAAGTTTTTTTTGCCTAGCGGGCCGAAAGTACCACTTTCGCTCCCGCGCCCGATCGCGAAGTTTGTATTTTCGACCTCACTAGGCAAAAAAATAGTATACGCTCCACAGGAGTAAAATTGGCCAGCCCACAGCTCGTGTTTGCCTTCGGCTCGGGTGGCAATTTACACGAGCTGTGGAATATCCAAGTTTTTTCCTTCCTTGGTGCGTAATATACTATTAAAGGATTGTAAAAGTTTTGTAAAATAATTTATTAAAGGATTTTTTAAAAGATGTAGTGATGGACCATTTTTGGAGATATTTTGTAGAGAAAATATAATAATGAATAATTTACAGAAATGATTCTGTTATTGATAGTACCGCTTTAATTTAATGAGTAATGCTACAGATAAGAAAAATAATTTTTGTAAGAAAAAGAAAAAATTTTCATAGCAAATACATACAAACAAATATTGTAAAGAGATAAAGAGATAATTTAAATAGCAAAAATCAGTTTTGTGAGAAATAGAAAATGTTTTTATAGGAATTATAGAAAATAGTTTAAAAAATATTTTTTAAAAGTGTTTATTATATAATTGTTACAAAAAAACATTTAAGCTTCCGTCAAGTTCTTTGTAGAGAGTTGGACAGTTGTTGAGAGCAAGATTGTTTGGATAAAAACATTAAACTTATATTAGTATTTCAACAGAGAATTTAAAGTTGTTAAAAAAGATAACAATAATATATTTTTTCTTTGTAGCCATTGCAAGAAATAAAAGACAAAAGCACAAGTTATCAGAATTACAATTCAAATCTCTGTATCACCAGCTGATTCTCTTGCTTTTATAAAACTCGAAGCTCAAAGTTGGCTGAAAAGTTGAGTTCGCATGTCAACTGCCATTTCCATAGCAGCACCCTGGCGAAAAATAGTTCTGCTTTTCTTTGTTTTTTTCTGTGAGATGATGACTCGTACGTTCCAAAGTGTAAATTTTGAAGGAGGTTGCAATAAAACGATCAACGAGGAACCAAGAAAAATTCATTTAAAACTTCGTTTATTGGCCGACGTTTCGGTACTAATATTAATACCTTCATCAGGGCTAATAAATTAACGAAAGTTTACACCATGGTTCGTAGACAAACATAGGTGACGTCGATCAAGTAATGATATAGCACATAGTGCAACGTCAGTGAGCGGATTTTATTTAACCATCCTACACTCTGGAGTCCCATTTTTCGACATTGATTCAATGTTTTTGGTTCCTCGTTGATCGTTTTATTGCAACCTCCTTCAAAATTTGTTTTTTTCTATTTTTTATAATTTTTTTTGTTTTTGTTTTTTCTGCTTTTTTCTGTTTCTTTCTGTTTACCGTTGTTCTTCTCTATTTATTTTTATTCCAAGTTGTTTTTTTTTTTTGCTTTTTTTAGTACGAATTGGAACAATAGGAATAGAAAAAAAAAACGAAAATAAACAGAAGAAAATTAAAATACACAGAAAAAAATTTGAATATATAGAAAAAAATTTTAATATATAGAAATAAACGAGAATTAATAATAAAAAATAGAAACTAACAGGAAAATATAACACATAATTTATGAAACAAATTTTTGTTAGTTAAGTAACACGATTCGCAAGGTTGCCGCGAAAACTAGCACTTCGCGTCTCCGTGTTAATTTACATAAGAGGCAGTGGAACGCGCTAGTCTTCGCCGCAATCAAGCGGATCGGGCTAGTCTTCAACGCAAATCAATGGGGCGTGCTAGTCTTCGTGCTAGTATTCGAAGTATCGAATAAATAAATTATATTTTTATATTTAAGGATTTTTTAGAAATAAATAAATCATTTTTTAAATAAACTAAGTATTTTAATCTTATAACGTTTTCATAATAACATTTACAAAGTCGTTTAATATGTTTAAATACATTAATCAGTAGTATTTAATCAATCATAGTAATTTTTTAAAATTATTAAATTATTCTCGAACTATTAAAGTTACTTGAATACGTTTAAATACATTAATATATGGTATTTAAGGCCATGTGATACTTCACAAAAATCATGTTGGGTTTAGTCGACAATGTAGGTGGAGCCAACCATTCTATATGGAACAGTAGATGGAACTTTTAGTTCCAAAAAATAGTCCCAGAGGGCATGCATAATATAAGAGAAGTTGTAATTTAGTTTTTTGTACAAAATTCTTTTCTTGAAAACTTGATATTTTTTAAAATCCATTTTCAAACTGGAAATTTGTTTACAAACATTATACATTTCAAACTGTATAGAAACATTCTATCATGTACTGCAATTGCATACTAATAGTAATTCTTTGATACATAATAGTACTAAATAAGTATTATTATTAGACACAACTGTTTTACAACATGCATTATGAATTTTCTTACTTATAATATATCATGCATTCTGAATTTTCTTATTTCTAATATCATGCATTCTGAATTTTCTTATTTCTTATAAATCATACACTATTAATTTTCTTATTTCCTATAAATCATGCACTATTAATTTTGTTATTTCCTATAAATCAAACATTATTAATCTTTAATATCGTGCTTTGCTAATAGTAGTAAGCAATTGATCATGTTAGCGGAGACCATTGAATCGAAATTAGATTTATTAGGAGATTACTAACTTATTCAGAGACAGGAATCTTGCAGAAAAATCTACTTAATCTCTTTTGAATAATGAGTATATACAAAATAATTGTTTTTTATAAAATTAATATTTTTTAAAATTCCCAAAACTGGAAATTTGGTTAGGAACAAAACTTTACATTTCAAACTGTATGGAAACATTCTATAATTAATGCAATACACATACTGATAGTAATGCTGCAGTATACATATACTGCAACTTTTTAAAACATGCAAAATCATAAAAACATTATTTCCATTGCAGATTCATAAAGGAATCCATATTACTATGGTGATAAATAATAGCATGCAAAATTATAATAATGGCATTTGATTGCAAGTCGATAAATACAAAAATACTTATATAAATAATGCGATATAATACATAAGTAATATTATATTGCAGATCAGTAAAGAATTCATCAATTGCTGCAGATTAAATAATGTCATGCAAAATTATGAATACAATCTACGATAGCAAATTGATAAAGTAATTATCAATATTAAATAAAATCGTGCAAATACAGTATTAAATAAAATTATGCCAATACAGTATTAAATAAAATCAAGCAAATTTACAACTACAGCATTCGATTGCAAATTGATGAAGTTACCAATTACTATAGGTTGGTATCAAATCAATCAAAGGTTTATAACATGGCAAATGGCCATGTCCCAAAGAAAATAAATGCCAGCTGACTTTGTCAGACGTACAGCGTGGCAGAAAACCCTTAGCTAGGCAAGTCTCGCTGGGAAGTCTGCGGAATACACAATAATGTATTATTATTCAACAGATCCCCTGAGGCGAGTTCCCATACTCTGGTGAAAACTAGAAATTACTAAAACGAACTAAGCGATGGGTTGAATCTACCTATCTGCATCACCTCTAAACACACACCCTACACTTTTTAAGTTTCCCCCTGCTTTCTCTACCTACCCCCTCACATTCTAAAGCACTGACACTCGAAGATCATTGAGGAAGCTGCAGAAGTAGCCCAGTGGGGTTGGATGGTCTAGGCTGGCTCTACCTCATGGACACCATCCTGCTCACTACGATGATCAATCTGCTAGCAGCCCTCCGTTAAACGATCAGCTACATCAACTAGGAGAAAAGACGGACAAAGATCTTCAAGTCACATCATTGTCTAGGACAGCCGCAGCAGGGAAGTTGACATAGCCCAAACCGCAGAGCAGCTGATCATCTGGGAGCCACGCAGAGAGAGTAGAGCACCTAAAAACCACATATAGGTTATAAATAATCGACACTAACAACATTGCCAACTGAAGAGTACAGCTGACAGCCGTGGTGGTTGTTCACTCCTCTCGCTGCCCCAGCAACCTGCAAGAAAACATCAGTACCATCAGCATACCTATCAGAGGTTAGGAACGTCAGAGGTGCTTACCAGGTCTGCTCTCGTCGTTGACCCCGCTGCCGTGCTGTTCCCACGGAATCGCCATTAGCCAGCGGACACGAGGAGGAGAAATACACCTGCCGGAATACCGTATTTACTTCAATCGAAGCTGTCATCGCCGAGAAGGGCATACAACGCAGTCAATACCGGGAATCGGACGACACATGTGTTTATGTATGCGGCACGCACGCACGGAAACTCCGAGCGTTGATACTACGGCGTTAGTATTCCACACGGACGCGCAGATACGCGGTGCTAACATCCAGGCGCGGCGGAAAGAAAGCAGCGCGAGCTCCGAAAGAACACTTAAACAAACATATGCAATGCTTTCGAAACCAACCAATCTCTTCTATAGAAATTTGTATAGATATGGAAAGAGTATACGGTCTTGTGTGGCGCAACTACTAATAAATCATAAAGTGACAGACAATATTATGTTCCTGTTCAGTAGGAATTTCACAAACCGAACTACTGAATCGTGTGCCTTGGCGCAAGGCACATTATGTAGACACTCCTTAAAGAAAATAAGAAACGAACAAAATTCAAAATATGCCACTATTTAATATCTTAAAACATATGATTTAAAAAAAAAATTTCCCCATTGTCTTTATGTATTTATTTTTGTTTTTCTTTATATGTTATTGTTTTTTTCTGGTTTTTTACTGTTTAATTTAATTATTTAATAAAATAGAGTTTGGTAATTTTGTCATTGTCTTTATCTATTTGTCTTTGTTTTTCTTTATATATTATTATTTTTTCTGTTCATTTTTATTTATTTTTTTGTTTTTTTCTGTTTATTTTCTATATTCAATGTTCCAATTCGTATAGAAGAAGACAGAATAAAACAGAAAAAAATTAAAAAAAATCGAAACAAATACGAATAAACAGAGAAAAACAGAAAAAAATAGAACTATTTTCTGCCAGGGCAGGCGGTACAAAGTTTTTAAAAACTACTCTTTCGCATCTATTTCTCTGAAATCACTTAATCCTCTAGCTTAAAAATGGGAATCTCTAAGTTTGCCAAGTTAACTACCATTATGTAACAGCACCTGATACTAAGTTTTTTCACAAAACACTCTTATGCACTCATTTGCTCTTGTTTTTTTGACAAATTATTATTACATTATTAAATTTGTGCTAAAATTTACCTCTAGCCTTCTATTGCACATTCTAAAGCTGGAATTCGTTTCATTATTTTGGTAACCACATATTTCTTTTTCATAATATTTTTTTTTCATCATACACATAATCTTGTAAAATTAAAAACACAACCAGTTGATGAATTACACATTATTATTATCTGAATCTTGTATAGAAAAATATGTACTAAAAACTTCTCTGAAACATTTTGACATCTCCTACCATGAGAAAATCATAAAATAGATTACTGAGCACTTTCATTCCTTGAAATTTTCGCAATAACACATCATTTTTGCTCTTTTCAGTACTTCCATGTTGATTAGACATAATCTTTTCATTGTCACTTGAATAAATATGTACAACAGTACAGCACTGATATCGACTAAATTTTTTAAAGATAACAGATTCTTTTTAAATAAAGGCTCAGACCAATATTTCAAATAGCCATCATAAATTATATTGTATATTTATATCCTCACGTGTCACTCAGCAATATTTTCTTCTATGCCAAAGCTTATTATGAAGTGTATGAACCTCATAATGGGTAATTATTTATTAATACACACTTGAGCTATTTTCAAAACATTTGAAACTGATTTTTAATAAGGTTTTAAAATTTGATTATAAACACATCACGTAACACGTCATACCAGTACTATATTTTATTTATTATTAGACAAAACACTGAAAATTATATTGTATATTTATAACCTCGTGTGTCACTCAGCAATATTTTCTTGTATGCAAAAGCTTATTATGAAGTTTATAAACCTCATAACACATAATTATTTATTAATACACACATGTTCTATTCTCAAAACATTTCAAAGTGATTTTAAGTACGAGTTTTAGAATTTGATATAACACTTCATGCAACACATTTTACCAGTAGTTTATTTTTTTTATATTACACAAAACGCTGATTTATTTTTTAATCACTATGTTATTTGTTATCATGTCATTTGATTATATATGCACTTCATGCAACACATCATACCGGTATTTTATTTTATTTATTACGCAAAACACTAATTAGATGTAATTTTTTAATAATCGCAACAATTTTATTATGAATATAATTTTCAACTAGATAGACGAACTATGAAAATCACAATTTTTGTTCCTATTTTTAAAAACTTACTTCAAAACATAATACTTTTTTCGTACTTTGAATCCAATACTATCTAAATAAATATCTTAGTTGTTGTTTGTTTTATGTGTTATTCATTGAAAGCAATGAAATTGTCATTTTCTTCATGGACATCCAAGTCCTGTATTCGTCCTGTCAAATACGAAGACAAATTGTTAATATTCTTCTAAAATTATATCTCATGAAAAATTTTCATGTTGAGAATATATAGATACACCTTGGAAAATATTGTATTGTAAATAGTATTTGCCTGGTCTTCCATAGGCTAATAATGGTTTTGTTTTTCTTTCTTGAGTAGTACTATATTCTTACTATCTTCTTTAATATAAGTCTATTCCTAAGCGTCTGTTCTTGTATTAAAATAACTTTTTCTTGTCCATTAATAATAAAATAACCAGCAGGGTCATGAGGGCACTTGTTCATTTTTGCTGATTCAAAATTATATTTTTCGACAGTACACAATTAGAACTCCTCAACATTATTAGCTATATTACATATTCAAAATAGAATGAAAATAAGGCTTTCAGCATTTGTCTACGTTGTACAACCATCCAAGTTAATTCAAAATCGAATTTCAATGACTGTAAACAAATCTTGTATAATCTGTAATTATAAAAAAAATTCACAGAAAGTATCAATTTTTTTAAAATGATTGTAGCCATTTAACATTTTGCTGTTCAATACTTATTTAATAAAACCCCCGTTGATTGATATATGAATAGATGAATTCTTCTATCACCAGTTGCCTACTCGAGATCTTTGAATAATTAATTAACTAATTTTAATTTTAAACTAACTCACGACGATATGATAACATTTGTAACATCTGTGTGTGTAAAGATGTGTAAGGTTAGGTCGTCATCGTCCAGACACGGGAATATATATATAAGACAAGGGAATATATATTATTCGCCCGTTGATTGATACATGAATAGATGAATTCTTCGATAACCAGTTGACTACTTGAGATCTTTGAATATATATTAATCTTGACTACTTATCTGTAAATAAAAATTTTCGCAAAGTATCAATTCTTTAAAAAAATTACTATTTAACATTTAGTCATTTTAATACTTATCTAAAAAATGTTGTTGCCTCATTGATGCTCGTAAATAAATTTTTTTATTCTTTTCGTCAGTCGACTTCATCAGATCTTTGATTATTGAAACGAATATATATACCTATACTATAAACAATCATCCGTGATATTGTGTGTGTGTATATATATATGTGTGTGTGTGTGTGTGTGTGCGTGTGTGTGTGTGTGTGTGTGTGTGTTTGTGTGTGTGTATGTGTGTGTGTGTGTGTATGTTATATGTTGAGAGATGCGTAAGGTTAGGTCGTTATGTATGGGCGTGTGTGTGTGTGTGTATGTGTGTGTGTGTGTGTGTGCGTGTGTGTGTGTGTGTGTGTGTTATATGTTGAGAGATGCGTAAGGTTAGGTCGTTATGTATGGGCGTGTGTGTGTGTGTGTGTGTGTGTGTGTGTGCGTGTGTGTGTGTGTGTGTGTGTTATATGTTGAGAGATGCGTAAGGTTAGGTCGTTATGTATGGGCGTGTGTGTGTGTGTGTGTGTGTGTGTGTGTGCGTGTGTGTGTGTGTGTGTGTGTGTGTGTGTATATATATGTCACGTGACAGGAAGTCGCAACACCGGATGAGAGTCTGAAACTATGGAGAAAATTTAGAATCGGAAAGTGGACATAAAAAAATTCAGCTCTCTATATCTTTTAAACGAGATAATCTTTTCAAACAAAATCTTTTGATTTGTGTAGAGTAACGAAATGGCTTTCTATTAAGAGAGATATGTTATATAGTTGAAACTAACGCAATAGGTATATAAGTTCATTGATTTTTCTCGTACATCCATTTCAATGTATATCATCGCGCGATTACTTCTAAGGCTCTTCTATACTTGCCTTCGGAGCACTCCCACACTCCTTGATAATAATCCAGCTCAGCTCCATATGTTAAAAAGTGATTCAACGGTAGATGAATGAAAAGTACAAAAGGAGAGATTGAGCAGTAACTTTTAATGGAACGAATGCTGCTAGCTTAGCATTAACTTTTAATGGAACGGATGCATGCAAGGTACCAGAGCTTCTGTTTTAACCATTTGATATGGGACAATGGATAATAGATATACAGCAAAGTGATTTTCAAGAAGGAAAAGAATGGGGATCAAATGGCTGATTATTTTTGGAGTTTTATGGTATTTTTCTTTGCAGGCTTATTTCTCAAAATGTCATTTTTTAAAGTTTGTCATAACTTTTCTCTGAGATCGGTCGATGAATTTTCATGAGACAAAGTGCAAATTGTTCCTAATTTATATAGTTATGGATGTAAAAGTTGCAATTTTAGGTTTCATGTATAAGTATTTTTTTCATGGCAAAAACCCTAAAAATTCAAAAAAATGCAAAAAATTATTGCAAAAAAATCAGTTTTTACCATGAAAAAGATACTTATACATAAAAATCTTAAAATTGTAACTTCTACGCCCATAACTACATAAATTAGGACCAATTTGCACTTTGTTCCATGAAAATTCATTATGCCGTCTCAGAGAAAAGTTACACAAACTTTTTTTCTTGAAAATGCTATAACTGAGGATAAAATGAATTTAAGGACCTCTGCCTTGGCCCATTTTATTCAAAATAAGTTATATTTACAATATATTTTGATTATTTTATTATAATAATAATTTTTATCATTTTTAGATAATTTTGGCCAGAAAGGCCTATAGGTGTAAGCCCGCCTTAATGGGGTATGAGATATTGTATTTTGGTCGCAAACTGTAAAACTAAGGCTTTTCAATTCTTAAATCGGAATATTCATTTTTAAAGACATTGTACGTTTCTTTCAGACTTCGAGTAAGAAAACGTTTAACTTTTTTCTCTTGTTGATTATTAATTTTAACTATAACGGTATCAGATTTGTTAGGACTTTGTCTCGAACAATTAAAATCATCATTTAAATAATTCCTGAGACTTTATCAATCGAATGACCAGAGAATAAGTCTAGCTCCGAATATATTCCTTTGTTTTCTACGAAATTATTCACTTTATTTATCACGTACATTGGGAACATTAGGAAAATAAGATAAACCTTCATTTTTTGTTAAAGACTATGGCAATAAAGTCAACTTTTTTACTTTTTCTGATATCGTACACTGTTGCAGAGCTAAATCAATATTTTGCATTCGCTCCTTACAATGACATGAAGTTTCGGTTAACACGCTGGATTCAACAGAAATGCTATACATAGCATTACATTCAGTGTCAAGTTTATTAGAAAATTCTAAAAGTAGATTTTTTCTTTTTTGCTATTAATCGAGTTTTCATGTATAAGACTTTTCTTTTGAGAGGTGATACAGAGCCTAAAAAATCATTTATTTCATCATTATATTCTTGAATGCGTTTAGGGGTACTCGGCAGAAAATCTTCGTCTTTATCATAAATGATTTTGTCATATTTATCATTATTTGTTACAACTTCATTACCAATTGTAAATTCGTTTTTACTGCAGCTTACCAATTTTGAAGCGTACCTGTAACAATTGTGACATACACTTGTAGAAGATGTTAAAAATAAATTGGGAAAGAGACATTTCAGTGAATTTACAAGATCAAGTTCTTTAAAAGACACTTTATCAGATCTATAAACAATCTTGTTATGACTCCAGAAAAAATTGGGACACTGAATTCTTGTTCCCGAAAAAATATTAGACATGCGTGCGTGCGTGCGTACGTGTGTGTGTGCGTGTGCTTACGTGCGTCCGTACGTGCGTGCATGCGTGCGTGCGTTTGTGTGTGTGTGTGTGTGTGTTTTTCTGGAGGGCAGGAGAAATGCATTTACGGATAGAATGATATTATGTAGGACTGGAGCATCTCTGGTAATACCTACTGAAACCTCCCTGCTGATGTTATGTAGCAGGGCCTCCCCCGACTGTTATTCCCCCCGTGGGAACCGCCGTTAGGCATTACTTCGCGGAGGGCAGTCGCAGCCTTTACGGCCCTCTAAATCGCCTGGCCCTCGGTCGGGCACCCCGCGCTTTGGTATACTCCAATCCTCTTCAGGTAGCTGCGAAAGCAACCATGCCCTGTTAGTATCTGGGCGAGATGAAAATTGACTAGACCGTGTCTCCTCCCTGTCCACTCCACGACACATGGTATGATGTGGTGGGTCCACCGATCTTTGTCTGCTATATCCTATCGGCGCTGCCACTCTTTCACGGTCTTGCTGGACCATCGATTTTACGCTATCCCTGGTAGAAGTCATCCTCTATTCTAACTATGCTTTCGCGATACAACTCTCACTCGCCATTAGATCTACGGGTGGTAGTCCGGCAACTACCGAGAGAGCGATGTCTGACACGGTACGGTAGGCACAGGCCACTCTCAGTGCGATTGTTCTGCAGGCCCTTTGGCAAGCGGTACCGTAGCTCGGGTTACTACATATAGCACCAGACCAGATTGGGGCTCCGTACAGAATCACGGAATATACCACCAATGAAAGAAGCAACCGTCGCGGCTGCTTCGGCCCTCCTATGTTTGGCATGATGCCTGCGAGCGCTCTAGCCACTTTTGATGCCTTCAGTCCTGCGTTCCTAAGGTGGTCTTTGAACGTCATCCGGGCATCTATTATGACTCCTAGGTATTTTATGATGTCCCTCGTCCTGATCTTCTCGTTGTTGACTGTGAAAGTGGCGTAAACTCTCTTTTTTGTTCTGGTAATGAGTACCGCCTCGATCTTTTCGGCAGCAAGACTAAATCCATGGTTGCTCAACCAATCTCCTACTACCTCGATTGCGGTATCTCCGAGGTATTGCACCTCTTCTATGATTTTTGCTACGACAATGAGAGTAACATCGTCTGCATAAGCTACCATCGACACCCCATCTGGGAGTGGTTGACTAAGCAATCCGTCGTACAGGACGTTCCAAATTGGAGATACTAGCACCAAGCCCTGTGGCACACCTCCTGTGATCTTATAAGAATGCGTACCGTCGTCGGTGTCATAGTGAAGGGTGTGGTCCGTAAAGTAGCTCGAGATGACTTCGAAGATACAGTGGCACTCTTAGATCTTCCAATGCCAGCATAATTTTATCCCACCTGGCCGTGTTAAACGCGTTTCTTACATCTAAACCAATGATAGCACACATGAGTTTTGTGCACAGGCTACCACTAACGGCGTTCCTGGCTACTGACAGCACCCTATCGATGGCATCGATCGTTGACCGACCCTTCCTAAAGTCGAATTCGTTATCGGACAAGCTACCGAACTGCTGTAAGGCTGCCTCCAGTCTGACAGACATGATCCGCTCAAACAATTTCCCGGCAATATCCAACATGCAGAGTGGTCTATACGAGGATGATTCATCCGGAGGTTTCTTTCCCCTAGGAAGAAGTATCAACCATTGTATCTTCCACTGTACCGAGAAAATTGCTTCAGTTAGGCATGCATTGAAAGTGTCCTTGAATAAATAAGGAACATTTCAGGTCTTTATAGCTAAACCAGGAATTCCATCCAGTTCTGGAGCCTTTCTTATGGCAATCTTTTTGGCCGCTATCTTTACTTCTGATTCGGTTACTGCTGTTGGCTCGGCTGTACCAATGTTTCCCGTTAGACCAGTACCAGGTTACCCCTCCCGGTGTTGTGGGAACAAATTTCGGACTGCTCTAGCAAGGAAGGTCGGACAAGAGGGAGCACTGATGCCTCTGGGTTTGATTCTATTCATGACCATTTTATATGGTCGTCCCCACGGGTCACGGTCAACTTCCTCGCAGAAGTCCTGCCAACACTTTCTTTTGGCTGTCTTAATGGCAATCTTGAACTCTTTTCTCTTTTGCTCATAGCTAGCCGCCAATTCTTTATACCGCGGTCTACGAATTGCTCTTTGGTACAGTCTCCTAGCACGAAGGCACTCTACGTATTACCGCAATGTCCTTGTTCCACCAGTAGACCGGGAGACGTCCGCGATGATTTGTCTTTGTGGACATTGCAGTATCACATGCGGCTGTGATGGTTCGCGAGAAGCTTTGAGCCCTAACCTCAGCTGCTCCTTCTACAGATGCTCCTTCCAGGAAGCACAGAAAAGTTTCCTTGTCGAAAGTAGCTGGTGCCCATTTCTCTCTCTTCGGCACCCGGGTCATATTCGCTGTTCCGCCTGTCGGGTGGAGTTGGTACATGAGAGCTTGGTGATCGCTGCCAGTGTATCGAACACTGACTTGCCAGTACGAGGCTTCCCGACTCAATCTGGGATCGACGAAGGTCAGATCTACTATGGACGACTTTTTTCCTTTAGTGTAGATCGGCATCGTCCCTATGTTAGCAATCTCTAGTTCTAGTATCGCGAAGGCCTCAAGTAGTGCGCGCCCGCGATGGTTTATTTTCTTGCTTCCCCATTTGGTTGCCCAAGCGTTAAAGTCCCTACCGATTACGACCGGCAGTGGGAAGGCACTAGCGCTGGTGACAATAGCATGCAGGGATCTTTCCAACTCTTCTATTGAACCGCTGTGTGGTAGGTAGCAGCTGTATAGTCTCATACCAGCTACTTCAACCCAGATAAATCTGGGCAGGAAGACGTCCATTTTTTTGGATATGTGAAGTTCTCCGCATACCCAGATGGCCGCTAGTACGATCCCTTATCCAGTTTGGTTCACTATGATCCCTGTACTGCTCACTGATGATGACTATGCCCGCCTTCTTTTCTTGGATCAGTTGTGTGTGTGTGTGTGTGTGTGTGTGTGTGTGTGTGTGTGTGTGTGTGTGTGTGTGTGTGTGTGTGTGTGTGTGTGTGTGTGTGTGTGTGTGTGTGTGTGTGTGTGTGTGTGTGCGCGCGTGCGTGCGTGCGTGTGTGTGCGTGTGAGCGCGCGCGCGAAAAAAATGAGTTTTATATGTCCAACGATTACGGGAGTAAAATTGACTTAATCGCTTCATAATTCTTTGTACAGGTACATTTTAGATAGTTCTCGGTCGAGTTCTTTGAACAAAATTATTGGTCTATAATTTTCAGAGATATTTGAGGTTAAAATTTTTTTAACCTTTTTTCAAATCGGAATTTTTCGAGAACGGCTTTATATATCAGCTCCAAATTTATAGACAATTTTTTATGTGATATAAAATCTAATTTTCACCAAGATCGAACGATTATTTTTTGAGATATTTGATATTGAAAATTTTCGTATTTTACAAAACAAACGGTCGCCTTTTTACTAAATTTGATATCGCATCAAACGGATATTTGGGTTTAAGAATTTTCTTAATAATTTTCTTGCTTATTGTCTCTCGTCTACGTAACTTCATTATAAGTGGGGAAATCAATTTCTTCGGCTAAGTAAGTTTAAAAATTATTCATATAATCGTCTTTTTTAGCGTCGCCAGTCTATATAACTCATTTATATACGTCGAAATCACATCAATAGGATAATTGGGATTCAAAATTATTTAATTAATCGACTCTTAATTTAGCACGTCTACGTAAATCCATCATATGCGTGGATCTCACTTCCCCAGGATAATTTCTTTTAAAAATCTTTTAAATAATTGTCTTGCTTAATGTCACGCATATACCGGGTGTCCCATTTTAAAACCACCAGGCAAATATCTCGTAAACTAAGGGAGATGGAAAAAAACTTTTAATACAAAAGTTGTAGGGTTCAGAGGGGCCCAACTGATCGTGACCTTGGTTATGACCTTGAGGTCAATGATCAAGTTCATTTGAAGGTCAAATCGATTTTTTCAAATGGGAACCCCCACTTTTGACCTCGTAAATGGAAAGAGCGGAAAATTTTACGTTCAGATATGTCCTTGAGTCATGGTCATGGTCATGGTCATGTTTAAAATCAAAATCAATAAACGCATCAAAACATTCCCATAATGAGGTATACGAGACAAATTGTTAAATGCAAAAGTTGTAGGGTTCAGAGGGGCCCAACTGATTGTAACCTTGGTTATGACCTTGAGGTCAATGATCAAGGTCATTTGAAGGTCAAATCGATTTTTTCAAGTGGGAACCCCCACTTTTGACCGCGTAAATGGAAAGAGCGGAAAATTTTACGTTTAGATATGTCCTTGAGTCAAGGCCATGGTCATGGTCATGGTCATGTTTAAAATCAAAATCAATCAACTCATCCAAACATTCCCATAATTACGCATACGAGTGTTAAATACAGAAGTTGTAGTGTTTGAAGGGGTCCAACTGATCGTGACCTTGACCATGAACTTGAGGTCAAGGATGATGTCGTTTGAAGGTTAAATCAATTTTGTTTAACGGCAACCCTCACTTTTGACCTCGTAAATAGAAAAACCGAAAAATTCTGATATGACCTTGGGTCAAGGTCATGGTCAAAGTTATGGTCAGTTTCCGTGCAGTTAAGAGCAAAGTCGGAGATGACCCGGTCACCTAAGGCAAGGTCGGAGATTACCCGGCCAGTTAAGGCAAGGTCGGAGATGACCCGGCCAGTTAAGGCAAGGTCGGAGATGACCCGGCCAGTTAAGGCAAGGTCGGAGATGACCCGGCCAGTTAAGGCAAGGTCGGAGATGACCCGGTCAGTTAAGGCAAGTTCGGAGATGACCCGGCCAGTTAAGGCAAGGTCGGGAATGATCAGGCCAGCTAAAAATTCATTGGAAAATTCCACGTTCATGTGTATTTAGTCATAGGATCCAAGTGTTTCGGTCACCATTTACTGAAGAAGATGCTCAAAAATTGCACCATTTACTTGTAGACAACATTCTATTTTCCTTTTAAAGTTTCTAACAGTATTTAATAATACTTGACGTGGAATACTTAAGCAGATTTGTGTAATCCTTTGAATCATGTCATCTCTTGTAGTTGACCTGTTGCGGTAGACTGTATTTTTTAGGAAGCCTCATAAATAAAAATCTGGAGATGTCAGATCTGGAGATCTTAGTGGCCATGCTACGGGACCTCCTCTACCAATCCATTGACCGCTAAACCTTTCATTAAGAAAATCTCTGACAATTCTGGCATAATGTGGAGGAGCACCATCTTGTTGTAGCCACATTCTGGCCTTGTATGGAGATCAACGTTTTCTAGAAAGAGTGGCAGCTCGTCTCTCAGCAACTGTAAATAAGTATGTTGAGTTACGTGACCTTCAAAAAAATAAGGTCCAATCAGACATCCGTTAATAATACCACACGATACCGTTACATTCCAGCGATGCTGATGATCAACTTCTCGCATCCAATGAGGATTAACAGGAGACCAGTAGTGGCAATTATGGCGATTCAACATACCAGTACTCTGAAATGTAGCCTCGTCGCTAAAAAGAACATTGTTAAAGAAATTTTCATCATCAGTAATTTGTTGTGTTGCCCATTGGCAAAATGTTATTCTCCGTCGATAATCTTCCACAGTTAAAGCTTAATTTAGAGTAATGTGGTAAGGATGGTAACGCGCATATCGTAAATATCTACTGGCCGTAGATCTTGGAATACCCATTGTTAACTCGATTTCGCGTAAACTGACATGAACATTTAAATGTGCCATGGCTAGAACAGCAAGAAAGCGAGGATTATTTTCATAATCGTGTTCATTCAGTGTCCTCCTTCTTCGAACGAAGTTTCCTTGTCGACCGCGCAGTTCAATGTCACGTATTACCGTATGATCAGGATGTTGTCGTTGAGGGAACCGAGCACGATACAATCTGCTTGCCTCTCGATAGTTTCGTCGACATTCTCCTAAAATAAGAAGAATGTCAACTATTTCATTAGCAGAATAGTCAGGCATTCTTTTTTAGTTGTAAATGCAATTATTTATCAAAACACACCACAAAAGAAATAATATGTTATTATACTATACAATATTTTAAAACGAAAAAGTTTAATTTTCTGTGCCAATATAAGTGTGCTCAATTTGAAAACAATTTGATGTAAACAGTAATAATTATTGACTATTACCGATCAATGCTGAATACTACCGGTCACTATTGGATACAGGTGGTCAACACTTATTAACTTTTGTTATTATTTGATATAAGTGGTTAACCCTGGTAAATATTGATAATAGTAAAAATAGTAAAATTTTCCGCTCTTTCCATTTACGAGGTCAAAAATAGGGGTTCCCAATTGAAAAAATCGATTTGAACTTCAAATGACCTTGATCATTGACCTCAAGGTCATAACCAAGGTCACGATCAGTTGGGCCGCTCCAAACCCTACAACTTCTGTATTTAACACTCGTATGCGTAATTATGGGAATGTTTGGATGCGTTGATTGATTTTGATTTTAAACATGACCATTACCATGACCATGGCCTTGACTCAAGGACATATCTGAACGTAAAATTTTCCGCTCTTTCCATTTACGAGGTCAAAAATGGGGGTTTCTATTTGAAAAAATCGATTTGACCTTCAAATGACCTTGATCATTGACCACAAGGTCATAACCAAGGTTACGATCAGTTGGGCCCCTCTGAACCCTACAACTTTTGTATTTAACAATTTGTCTCGTATGCCTAATTATGGGAATGTTTTGATGCGTTGATTGATTTTGATTTTAAACATGACCATGACCATGACCATGACCTTGACTCAAGGACATATCTGAACGTAAAATTTTCCGCTCTTTCCATTTACGAGGTCAAAAGTGGGGATTCCCGTTTGAAAAAATCGATTTGACCTTCAAATGGCCTTGATCATTGACCTCAAGGTCATAACCAAGCTCACGATCAGTTGGGCCCCTCTGAACCCTACAACTTTTGTATTAAAAGTTTTTTTCCATCTCCCTTAGTTTTCGAGATATTTGCCTGGTGGTTTTAAAATGGGACACCCGGTATATGTATATGTGTGTGTGTCTTTTTGAGATAGTATCTATAGTATAAATTTAATTGGCAGCGTGTTCTGATGTGATACATTTTTGAAGAAACCTAAAATAAATTTTTGTTTAATTGTAAATTACTAATAGTTAGTTGCTAAAAGGTAGTTACTAGAAAATTCTAATTTTTAACATTCTTCGATTTTTTGGTGTTAGGGTTAAAAGTTTATTGTTGTATCTTTTTAAAATTTTAATCTGAAATATTTAGATAACTTTTTAACTTTTAAATTGTATTTAAATGCACGTGAAAAATTCCAAGAATATTTAGAACACGAAAAGTATATTGCATAAGTAAAAAGCATATTGTGATTGTAGTCAAAGATAGTTATCTGCAAATGTTACATTTATAAAATTGTTTTGACGTAAGTGTAAAACTAATGCTTGCGTTTATTCAAATATTTTAAAGTTAATAATTTTAAATTATATAACATTAACAACAAATAATTATTTTTAGATAAACTACTTAAAAAATCGATATCAACCCGATGAACGTTATAAACTTATTATTATTGTCCTTTCAAGTATTGAACATAAAAGAAACTCCTATTACAAAAGAAGAAATCGCATTGAAGGATAATATAGAACAATTATTACGTAATTGTACGAATGATTTTTACGAACCAGAATTTAGTCAGGAAGCTACATTAGATTTTCAGGAACCACCCATTTGGTTTTGGTAATGACTGTAATGAACTTTGTGAAATTCCAGGTTGCTCTAATCCAGCAATCATAAGATGTTCTTGGTGTAAAAAATCATTATATTTGCAACACTTTTTTATTGACTATCATTATTGTGATAATTATAAGAAATAATATAACAAATAGAAACTAATAAATAATCAACAATACATATATCTTTACAATCATTTGTCATAATTAATTATTGCTGAAACAATATATTTAAATTAGTAATCTTACAAGACAATTTATTTATTTTTGTAACATATGGTTGCTTAATCTATACAAGTAAAGATTTTATTACTTAAAATCGATAAATAAGATCTTACACTATTTATGACTAAAACTTTGTTTCCGAATCGAAGGTTTCCGACAGTGAAAATGTTATAAAATAAAAAATGAAATTATTTAGTAAGTCATTGTTTTCCCAAAAAAGAAAAAAATTATATAAATATACAATATTGAAGTACGATAATATTTCTCTTAGTGGTGGTTTTCACCCGGTAATAGATATTTTTTTTATAAACGGACAAGTAGGTCATCTTTATAACTTTAATGTTGTATATATTGCAACGTTTTTTTTCGACTAAATAAACTTTTGAATTTTCTTATCGGGAAAAGTACGTTTTTTATTAAGGGGGTACTACAGTTAGAATTTTTTTTTTTGATTAACGTAAAAAATAAAAATTTTGATTAGTAATGATATTTTATACATATATTATACAAATATAGTTTATTTTTTATGAAATAGGCCCTACCAGAGGTCTGTAACCCCATTTGATCCAAAGATATTGAGATTTTCAAATTTGTATCCTGCCGTAACCTACAGATTGAACCATTTATCAATTTTAATTATAATGCAATGAGTTACAGTGTTACGTCGGAATCTAAACATACAGCTATCAGTCTAGCAGGCCTCCTATGGGGCGTGCCGGATCTTCCTGTCTTTTGGCCAACGCCCGAAAGCGCTATGCCTGACCAGGTTACGGAGACCGAGGGAGCAGACCGGAGGACTTTACCTCTGTTTGCTACTGGCCGACGCTTGAAGCGTTACGCCTTTAGTCGTAGCCGAGGAAGAATGCAAATCAAATTGTTTTATCTAATAATAAAATTTATTTTACCCTGAGATTTGCAAAAGTCTATACCTTTCTAATTAACAAAACAGTCCGCTCGCTATCTGTAGATCGTCGTCGCGATGGATCGGTGGTTGAGCTTGCGATGGTGTTGTTCCTCCGTGACGGGTGACCTCACAGCAGGGAGCGTTATGTAGAAGGGTTGTGCTCGTTGTCGGCAACTCTCCGGAGGGACTCACTGCAGGAGGTAATCGTCCCTCGGAGGTAGGTGAGGCGTAGCACGGGCAATGCTTTGCCGTGGCACAGTGTCGGTGGCGTTAGTCGTTCGTCGGGCAGAGCTTCGCCATCGTAGAAGTTCAGAAAAGTAGTGTGCATTGAGGCCCACTCGCTGGCCCTTTTTATAGCGCGAAACTCCTTTGTTTCGGGGGAAAATTTGTTTTTCTCCCTTGTGAGAAAGTGCGCAGGAATTTCAATTCGCTTGGCCAACTTTGGTTAAAAAAGCATTTTGAAGAGTTTTAAAAGAATTCAAAAAAATGTTGTCGAACAAAAAATTTTAAGGTGCAGTCTCAATATTCTTCGATGAAGATATATCAAAATCAACCAATCAGAGACTTTCAAAAAGGGTAATAAAATAAATACTGGCACATTCTACAAATAAAATGCAATCTTTTTTCCAATCAATGTTCTATACAAAAAGTTTCAAAATTTTTGAGTAAAAAATTGATAAATGTTGGATTTTAACCAAAAATTGCAAAAAATTTGAATTTTCAATGTTGCATAACTTTTTTATTTATGCCAATATCTATTTGAAATTTTAGGAACATGTTTTTTTCATAAAAAACTAAAAGTAAAAAATTTTGAGCGATTTTAAAATTTTGACCTGCTCACTTCATGTGAAACATCGTATATATAAATCTGGTTTCATAAGTCATCTAATAACCATCCTATTTTAAAATGCATTTTTTAAATTAACTTGTCTATACACTCCTTTTATCTTAATCATTAATGCTTTATGTTACAACACTTTTATCTACATATGCAAAATGTTTATATTTCACTGACACAAATGTCGACCAATTTGTTTCATTGGAAAAGATCATGGATTTAGTTTAAATACTGTCTGAAAACTGTTTTTAAATATTAACACTATGTTCACAATAATAATCGTTAAACTCATTTATGAAATAAACTTTTGATGATTTCATTTAGTATCTAGAATTGAAATTTTACTAGAAAAATCCGTGTTCTTTTGATTTTACAAGTACCTGATATTTTCTTTATCTGTAGTGGTTATTTTCTTTGTTTTATTTTCACTCACATTTAATTACTGATACAATATAAGTCACTTATATCATACCACTCAATTTGTTTCAATTATTCACTTATTTTTTTTTATCAAACCACACTTTTAACAAAAACAATTATGGTATTTTGTTACAGAAACATAAGTTACTTTGCAAATACCCGATGTTTCTCTCTCTATGCCCATTTCCATTGGTGATTTGATAAATGTTACACACCCACACACACATATGTACCAAACTCACATATTTATTTTTAAATTAATTTTTCAAAGTCAATTAAACTCAATTCTTGAAAAATGAAATGGAAAAATGGGTGCTATAAAAGCACCCTCGACGTTGTGTACAGGGTTGAGCGCGAGTAAGTCAACCTCAACGCTGGTGTATTTTTGTTTTTTTTTCTTCCAATAAGAGGTATTCTAGCTCCAGGCTATGTCCTCAACGCTGGTGTGTACACAGTACTGGTTAGACTATATTCCAAGCTCGCGGCCTCGCGCATCTGCATTCCGATTTCCGACCGATGACGGTTTACGGTCGAGCGCGCGCGAGTTTGGTTGGGGAAGCAGCCTTGGTATCGCGGCAACGCGCGCGTCACTCTCGGTCGGTCATCGGCGTCGGGAAGTGCGCAGCCAAGTATGCCGACTACATACACGGCTTACGCTAAGCCTCACTTTGAGGCCGCGTCCACAACCTCTGCGACGCGCGTGCACTCCCGTCTGTAAAGGAGTGTCCACATATATCGCTGTGCTGCGCTTTGTGGATTTTATTGCTGATTGGTTGGGCTCCCGCCACATAAGAGCGATTGCACGCAAACGGACGCGAATGCACGCGGCCGCGCGCGGAGAGAGCACAAGCGCTCGTTTCTCTCATTGGTTGGGAGCGGGCTCAGCGGGCGCGCACGCCTACGACGACCAATGAGAGAAGCGAGCGCGTTAGCTCTCTCCGCGCGCGGCCGCGCGCATTCGCGTCCGTCGCGTACAATCGCTCTTATGTGGCGAGAGCCTTGATGACTGTATCATGGATAGTAAGGGTGCGCTCGTGCTTGGCGCTTGCTCCGTCGGTCGCCCAAACCCTAACCCTATGGCATGGCTGATTCCCATCCATGTGCTCGTACCACTGTTCCTGAAAACAAGAGTTTGGGAGCGCTCGTAACGTGCGACCGAGCCGTAAGTATATATGCTGATACACGGGAACGTGCATGTGAGCGCAATGAGCATGGATGTGAAAGCAGCCTATGCTTTATACACGGGAGTGCGCGTGCTACCGAGGCTGTAGACGCAGCATTGGGCCGCGTACCCAATGGTACGATTGTTTGCACGCATCCATGCGCTCAGCGCGCCCACTTCCGTGTATAACAGCAAGTCAACATTGCATGTTCTATCCTATGCGTTATGACTATAACCTACCTTGGTATCTAGCTTAGTACCTGTAGACTTTCACACGGTTTGGTTTAGCTTTACCAGTGAACCAATCAGCAGATGAGCCTACGAGTACTAAAATCGAAGCTCATAGCCTGTGGTCATAAGGCATTAATAGCTTGCAACGTGGACTGGCTGTGACAGGTAGTGGGCGTTCGGGACGAGAATAGCGCGAGCGCATGAATGTGGATCCTGAGGTTGAAGGCGAATGAGAGCTCCTCGGAGATTGTATCGATATATAATCACACGCCGGGACTATGATTGCACATATCGACGCTCTCTACGAAAACTAGCACCTTTTTTGGTCTCCTCACGAAGACTAGCACATTTCATAAAACTGCAACCAAAACTAGCATAACTCACGACTTTCCCGCGAATACTAGTATAATTCCCAAGGTTGCAGCGAAAACTAGCATCATTCACGAGTTTGTGCCGAATAATAGTAAAATTCGTAAGATTGCGACGAAAAGTAGCACGATTCGCGAGTTTGCGACGAAAAGTAACACTATTCGCAAGCTTGCCGTGAAAACTAGCACTTCGCGTCACCGTGTTAATTTACATAAGAGGCAGTGGAATGTGCTAGTATTCGCCTCAATCAAGCGAATCGGGCTAGTCTTCAACGCAAATCAATGGGGTGTGCTAGTCTTCGCGGCCAACGCTGAAATAGACTAGTTTTCGTGGCAATCTGAATCGTGCTAGTTTTCGTAGGGAGCGTCGATATGACCGCGAGCGTGCGGGACAGTTATTTTCCAGCAGTATTAACGTCGAATATCGTACTTTAGAATATCATAACGCATCTTTGTAGTTTGTCACAGGCACAAGTTTCTTAATAAACGCTTGTGCACAGTCTACTGTGATGGCACTCTAAGTGTCAAGATGTATCTATACACATAAAAGCAAGAAGCCTACACAAGCCTACACAAGGCTTACAAGAATACAGGCTTAAATTCAAGATATATTTAATATTTAATATGTGTAATCAAGTGATCATTGAAAAAATGGGCTTATCGGCTTTTATGTATTTACATAGTCTATGACAGTGATGACTTCTTAAGTTTCGATTTGGATTATTGGGATTTCATATTTCATATGACCTGGCGCATATTCTACATTTATCTTAGTATTATAAAGAATAATCTAACTCAGTACAGTGTGTTAAAAAGTGATTTAACAGTGGATGAATCAAAAGTACAAAATGACAGATTGAGCAGTAACTTTTAATGGAACAAATGCTGCTAGCTTAGCAATAACTTTTAATGGAACAGATGCATGCAAGATACCAGAGCTTCTGTTTTAACCATTTGATATGGGACAACGGATAATAGATATACAACAAACTGAGTTTCAAGAAGGAAAAGAATGGGGATCAAATGGCTGATTATTTTTGGAGTTTTATGGTATTTTTCTTTGCAGGCTTATTTCTCAGAATGTCATTTTTTAAAGTCTGTCGTAACTTTTCTCTGAGACCGGTCGATGAGTTTTCATGAGACAAAGTGCAAATTGTTCCTAATTTATGTAGTTATGGGTGTAAGAGTTGCAATTTTAAGGTTTTCATGTATAAGTATTTTTTTCATGGCAAAAACCTTAAAAACAAAAAAATGCAAAAAATTATTGCAGAAAAATCAGTTTTTGCCATGAAAAAAATACTTATACATAAAAACCTTAAAATTGCAACTTTTATGCCCATAACTACATAAATTAGGAACAATTTGCACTTTGTCCCATGAAAATCCATCATGCGATCTCGGAGAAAAGTTACGACAAACTTTTTTTCTGAAAAATGCTATAACTGAGGATAAAATGAGTTTAAGGACCTCTGTCTTGGCTCATTTTATTCAAAATAAGTTATGTTTACAATATATTTAGATTATTTTATTATAATAATAATTTCTATCATTATTTTAGGTAATTTTGCCCAGATAGGCCTATACCTATAGGCCTATAGGTGTAAGACCGCCTTAAATGGAATCAGCTTTAAGGCGATATATAATTTATTGTAATTTTTGTAGTCGAAAATTGATGAAAAAAGCTTAGTTTTCTTGAAAAAAATTGGAGTTGCTACCTTTAAAATTGAAAGTGATGCTGCTTTGAAGCCTTTTTCATTTTACAATTTTTGGCGTCGGTTTCATTAAGCTAGCTTTATTTGTTTTTGAAATATTTGAAAAAAACTGTTTTTGAGGGTGAACTTTAGGAGTAGATTTCATCCCCTTAAATGTACTAACAACATATTGCAATATCATCCAAATCGGCGACTTACACTTGGGATACCTTCCTTGTTAGTGTGTTAACAATATAAGTTTAGTTTTGGTATGGCGCATTAATTAACAATTAATAAAAGTATTCCTTGTAACACGTGATAAAATATTTATATAAACTTAATATCTGATATATATATATATATATATATTAATTAGATTTTTCTTAAATGTTTTTGGTAATCCACTCTTTTAACTTATTTTTTCTATGATATGTATCAGTCAATATTTTTCGATCTTTCGGTAGATTATTGTATATAGTTATAGCTTTTAAATAGCTATTTTTACTACTTATTGTTTTATGTTTTAATGGTATTTGAATATTCTTATTTCTTGTTATACTTGCTGTGATTAAGTATTTAATTTCTTAGTGTACTGTAGTGCTATATTAAGGCTTCGTATGTAAAAAGTTATTCAATATTTAAAGGGTTTTTGTGTGTTATAAATGTGTTTTTGTTTATTATTTTCAATAGTCTGATTTGTAATCTTTTGATTAAGTTTAATGCATTTGCATATGCACCTCCCTAGGCTATAATTCCATAGCATATTATACTATGGAAGAAAGCATAATATATCATTTTTAGAGTTTGTATTGTCATAAACTTGGATATTTTTTTGAATATGAAAATCAGATATTTTGTTTTATTTGCTATGTATTCTATGTGTTTGTCCCACTTAAGATTTTGGTCAATTATGATGCCCAAGTATTTATAGTATTCAACTCTTTTTAAATGTTTCCCATAAATTTGTATTTTATATTACTAGGGATACTGTTATAACAGCTGTGTCATCCGCATATGACATTATGCTGTTCATATCAGACATGTTTAGTAGGAGATCATTCACGTATAATATAAATAATAATGGTCCCAAAATAGTTCCCTGCGGTACACCAGTGGTAACAGTGTTATATTCACTTAAATATTCGTTAATTTTAACTCTATGCTGTCTATTATTTAAGTAGCTTGTCATAAGTTTATGAGCATTGCCTCTTATCCCATAATTATAAAGTTTGTTGAGGAGTATATTATGATCAACAGTGTCAAAAGCTTTCGCAAGATCTAAGAAGGCGATTGCAATTGGAGAGCTATTGTCAAGCCTATTGTATATCATATTAGTTAAGTAATTCAAAGCATCTTTTGTACTTTTATTTTTGACAAATCCAAATTGGTTATCAGAGATAATTTTGGATTATTGATAAAATTAAGGATTCGATTGTATATTATTTTTTCAAATATCTTGGCTATATTAGATATAAGTGATATTGGTCTATAGTTAGATGTATGATTTTTACTATTTGCCTTGTGTATAGGTATTATTTCTGCTTTTTTAAGCGCCTCTGGCCAGACCGCTTTTTCAATACAAAGGTTAATTATGTACTCTAGTGGCGTTGCGATATAGTATGATACCGTTTTCAGCATTTTAGCATTTATATTATCAACTCCACCATTTTTCAGCTTCATGTTGTTAATGATTTTAATAATTTCGTGATGGTTTGTTGGTGTTGAAAAAATTGTTCTATAATTTATTTTTGAATTATTCATGACGATATTGAGAGGTTGTTGTATTTTTTCACTTAATTCTTTACCAATATTACAAAAGTAGTCGTTCATTGTATTCGCTATTTCATTAGGGTTAGTGACTTTTTGCATATTCTTATCATATATTTGGTTTATTTTAACACCTTTTTGTATATTCTTGCCTAGCTTAGCATTTGTTATTTTCCATAAATTTCTCAAATTATTGCTGTTTTGTCGGATTTGTTTGCGATTATACATTAATTTGGCATTATTTATAACCTTATTTAGTATTTTAACATAGTTTTTGTATTCTATCTTAGTTGTTTCGTTATTTCGGTCAGCTTTCCATATTTTGTATAGTAATTCTTTTTTGTCACAAGATATCATGATTGCTTTGGTAATTCATTTACTTCTAGGTTTGAATTATTTTGCTGTTTATTAGTATTAATACAATAAGTTGCTAAGGCAGTACAATTTTTTATCATGTTTATTAATGCATTAGTGACTTCATTTGGATCAGTCAATGACAATATCGTATTCCTATTTTCTTTATCTGCTATTTTATATAATTTTTTATGGTTTATTGACATTTTTGGATCATTTGTTTTATAATTTCTTACCTTACATATAGTTACAAAAAGAGGGTAGTGATCTGTTATCAAGTTTGTTAATCTTAAAGTATTTTTATTTATTGTATTGGTTTTTATAAAGATATTGTCAATGCATGAGCCATTATTGTCATTATCTGACGGTCTGGTTACACCCTGGAATCCAGGTTTAAAGCCTCTCTCTAGGAAATTATTCAAGTATTCCTGACTTGTAATGTTCAAATGAACTAGGTCCATATTGAAATCACCCAAAATTAGATGATTTTTGGTATTGTGCTTATTTTTTAGGTAATCATGTAAGTTATTAATAAATTCGGTTTTCGATAGATCATGTGATCTATATAAAGCTGATACTTCAAGTTTTTGATTGTTATTCATTACGATGCAGGAGTTTAAGATTTTAAGCTTACCTATTTCAATTACTTTTGTGTATTCTGTTATGTTGTCATCAATATATATTACTACTCCATCTGACTGATTTAGCCTACTATAATTATAATACATTTTGTATCCTTTTAAAGAGAAGTAACTATAGAATTCTAAATTCCGTGATTCTATGCACACCACAATACATAGCTTAATCTCAAGACTCTCAATAAGTATCTGCAATTTATTAAAATTAGCATTTAAGCTTCTACTATTTAAATACAAAATATTATCTTTCTTTGTTTTAATGTATTTATTAAGAGCAAAGAGATCTTTAAACGAAAAACATTTTCACATAGTACACACACAACAGTTGCCACTTTCGCTATCGGGTATATGTAAGATTTTTCCGGAGGCTTGCCTCGTGGCTGCAAGCCTTCCTGCGCCGTTTTTTTTGAATTTATATAATGATATACTGATTTATATATATCTTCCTATATTATATAGATGAATGTTAACACGTACCCCCCCTGACCCCCTCCTCAGCCCCCCCTCATCCCCTCACCCCCCAGCGCCCCCCTCAGCCCCTCCTCAAAATAACAAAATTCTGTCATTTTTTACGTTATTTCGTGACTTATTATTATGGTAGCCTTCCCCTGACCCTCTCCTTAGCGCCCCCTCATCACTCCTCAGCGGACCCTCGCCCCCTCCTCACACCCTCACCCCCTCCTAGCCCGCCCTCCATATCCCCTGAACTATGTAATAAACTAAGACATTCTCCTAGTTTTTATACAAAATTTTTAATATTAAAAATGTAAATATTATGTAAAATTTAATATTGGGAAGCAAAAAAATTATAGTTGAAACGAAAAAACAGTTTTTTCCACGCCACGTTACCCTGGAGGTACTGTTATTTGACGCGTTGGATTTTTATTTAAAGTGGCATCCTTCGACAATAGCCCTACATAACCACTTTTTCTGTTAGACAAATTTTTGGAAGGATTTAAATGTACAGTCAAAAGCAATTCCTTTTGAATAACTTTTAGAAGGATACAAATGTTTGATCAGAAGCAATTCCTTTAGAAAAACTTTTAGAAGGATACAAATTGTGACGTAGTGCTTCGCTATAACCTCCGTTTAGGGCCCATTTATCAAGGGCGACCCTAATGTGAACACTAATGCACTTTACCTTTGTGACTCCTTACTCCTGACTGAGTCACACCCCGACCTAAGACTTATATCTCGACAAAGAGGGTTCAGATGATCAGCAACAGCCTCGACTCTCGTTCCACCAGCGGTGCGACAGTGTAAAATCACTGGCTACCCACGGCGATAATTTGTAATTCTCTGAAAATAAGACTCGAAGCGACGATACAAGGAAACACACTCGCTAATAACAACAATTCTTGTACTTAATAATTAGGTTGAATTTATTAAACTTAAACCGCGAGAACCCAATATGGCTGTGATGGTGAGCGCGTCCTTTTGAGGTTTATACAGCTCAAGATGGCGTCTCCCCCCCCCCCCCGAACTCCAGCTCGATGATTGAGTCCTGTAAAAGACAAATAATGACCCGAACACGATAAGTCTATAGTCCCGAAGGCGGAAAGCTTCCTCGCAGCACTCTGGAGCAATCAGGGTCCGCTGGCTACTCCGCACCTATACCTCGACCTATACTACACACTCAACCCAGAGACAGTATGAGCAGAATACTACCCTCGACCTCTCACACGAACCCAGTGCCTCGAAGTCCTTGGCTCGTAGCTACTTACTACTATTATCCTGTCCTTCGACGCGACTTCTCAACTACAATTACTACTAACACTACTAAAATCACTCTGACTATATGGAAAGCTACTAGATTTGATGCGATTGCTTCGGGCGCCGGCTGAAGATCAGTCAAGCCCAAGCCCCCCATCATAATCCCCTCCTCTTACGTGGCTATCGTTCATTGGCTCGCGCCCCTGGACTCGCTCTATTTTGTCCGAAAACTATGACTCGCAACTATTTTGAGCTGTGATAGGTCCGCGCACGAGTACGCGCGGCCCCTACATCACTTGTGGCGCCGCCCGACGCCTCAACTATCACGCGCGCTCACCCTTCTACTCTATTACCTAATCTACACACACAGACGCGAGCTATCACGCAGCGCTCCTCCTTCTACGTCTTTCGCTAGTCTATGCCCGCGCGTACTACTTCTAACTCTTTCTCTCTCTCCCGCTCTCCCCGCGCACGGTTGCCTTGCTGCTGCACTACGACCGGTACTATTTTCCTCTCCACTACTGTCTCTCTCACGCGGCATCTGCCTGGCTGCTTTGCGTCGGCCAGCGCGGCTTCCCTCCCTTCTACTCTCTCCCCCCGCGCGGCGCCTACCTTACTGCTGCACGAGTACTTCTCTCGCGCCTGCTACGGCTTACTCCCCCTATTTCTTCTGCGCGACCTGGCTGCGCGGCGCTCAGTCTGCGCTGCTTCTGCTCCCGTTCACTTCGTGCGCTCGTGATGCCGGCTGTCGATGCCGCTCACCACGTTCCCCGACTCCCTCACGTGCCCGCTCTCTCATTCGGCCCCTTCCCCTATGCCTTGCTCTCTCGTGTGTGTCGCGTTGCCGCTCTACCCTGCCGTAGTGCTTATGTGAGTGTGCGTGCGCGAGCGTGTGTGCTGCCCGCCCGGCGTCTTCGTCGCCAGCGTGCACAACATGGCGTCGCCGGTCGAGCATGTGTTCATTTTCTGCTGTGGTGACATCGTCATAATACCCCCCCCCCACTAAGACTATGATTATTTTTGTAATCATCGGCTTACTCAACTCGATTCCTTCACCCCCCCCCCACTGCTGATTGCTCCAGAGCATTATCTCCATTACTCGAACCACGATCCACTTACCTTCATTGGCTTTGGGCCATGAATGCCCGCAGTAACATCGCCTGCAGATCTCCAGGCAGGTGGCGGATAGACGGGAAGTCGCCTTCCGGAGTCTCGAGAAGAACTCCTCCCAGCCACAACAGGCGGACCCCGTCCGGGCGACCCCCCTTCTCTTCTAGAGGTACTCCGTGAGGCTCGAGATGATGGTGGCATGCCTCCCGACACGTTAGTCCGTTTGAGCCCCTGCCCGCGGAGGTATCTGAGGTGCTCGTCCGCACACCGTGGGCAGTTGCGCAGCGTCACGCCCCGTCGTCTGCAATTGTAGCAGAAGAGGCTTCTCTCCGCGGTACTCGCGAATCGCGTGTACCGCGAACCCGCGTGTACCCGCGCGTACCCGAACCCACAGAGCACGGCGCCCCGTGCGACGCGTACAGGCTCTCGCATGCGCTCCCCCTCTCTTTCTGTTGAGACTTGCTTGCTACGGGACTGAGCACAGACACCGAGAGACGCCTGTCTGTGTGTGCGCAGTAAGCGTGCGCGCCAGCGGCGCTCCCGCTCTCTCTCTCCCCTCGCCATGCATGCGTCTCACGCGCGCGTGAAATCTAACCTGATATTCCGCACTTTCAATTAACGTATCTCACGAACGAGACTGAGCTCTCTCAGATTTGAATGTCTTGTTCTAATAGATGTCATTAATAACATTTTGGTTTTTAGAGAAATTGCTAAGAAAACTTTTCGAGTTACAAACGAAAATGTTCATTTCGCGCGGGCCGTCCCATAAGGCGCTGTGTTAAAATGCGCGACTTTTATATTTAATATCTCGAGAACCAAAGGGCTGGGAGTTTTTAGATAGAAATATCTTATAAACAATAGTATTATCAACACCGGGTAAAAATTGAGAGAAATTTCTAAGAAAAGGCGTTTTGGGTGAAACCCCCTTAAAGCAGACGCCGTCTACTGGATCCACACTTCTGTCCACGGGCACGTGGTAACACAGTAACAAAAACAGTACCCAGCGAGCCGGACAACAACGTAGGTCGGGATAGCGGTCGGGAGACGGCTGTCGGGTTGGCGGCTGGGCTATCTCGCCCAACCGATCGAAGGCCGACCGTTAATCTTCCTTGGCATCAGGGTCACCACCTGCTGGTGGAGCTGGCGGAGTTGGGAGTGCCGTCATTTCCTCTTGGGTCGGCAGAGTTCTCTCCAGTGGAGAATTGACCTCGGCTACAGGTGGCCCAGACAATACCTCCTCCTCCAGGTTGACGGGGTCGTCCTCCTCCTCTCTTTCTAGTCGCCGCGGGTTGGAGCGACTCCGGCGCCCCTTCCCCTTCGGCCAATGCGCGACGCGGATGAGGGGGCTCGGTGATGGCTCGTCGTCGTCCCATTCCGCGACTCCTGTAGGAAAGGCTCGATTGTTGGGAAAGGTAGTGTGCGAAAAACCTCCTCACATCGTGTTTGCTCCACCGCGAAATGGGGCCTTTGAAGTGGTCTCGATCCCCCCAATGACTTGACCCCAGACTCGACATGTGTAAACGAAAGAGCTCGGTTTGGGCAGCCTTCCTCGTGTGGCCATGACGAGTTTTGCGACCCCGATCTAAGACTTATATCTCGACAAAGGGGGTTCATATGATGAGCAACAACTGCGACTCTCGTTCCACCAGCGGTGCGACAGTGTAAAATCACTGACTACCCACGGCGATAATTTTTATCCCCTGTGCCTTGCTATCTCGTGTGTGTGTCGCGTTGCCGCTCTACCCGCCCGCAGTGCTTGTGTGAGTGTGTTTGCGCGAGCGCGTGTGCTGCCCGCCCGGCGTCCTCGTCGCCAGCGTGCACAACATAGCGTCGCCGGTCGAGCATGTGTTCGTTTTCTGCTGTGTCTCACATCGTCACAAAATGTGTAGTCAGAAGCAATTCCTATGGAAAAATTTTCAGAAGAATACAAATGTATAGTCAGAAGCAATTCCTTTAGAAAAACTTTTAGAAGGGCACAAATGTAAAGTTAGAAGCAATTTGTTAGAAAAATTTTTAGAAGCATATAATTGTATAATCAGAATGTATTGAGGAGTTGAGAAATTGTATGTTACAACATATAATTGTAGTATAAAAGTACATTTTAATAATTCAAATAATATTCATTCATTTGGAAAGAATTCAAGTGATTTTAAATTAACTTTATTATTTACTGGCAATTGCAAAAAAATTGTAGTTGGAAAGAAAAAACAGTTTTTCCACGCCACATCATCCTAGAGGTACTGTTAATAGGCGCGTGAGATTTATATTTCAAGTGATATCCTTCGGCAGTAGCACTACAGCTACTTTCTAACAACTTTTGAAAAACTTTTAGAAAAATAGAGATGGGATACCGTGATCAAAAAGGTGATTCCTCTAGGGTAAGGCGTTTGTTAATAGTCAATGAACCTTTCAACATTAAAACAATATGGATTTGAACAAAATCTAAACTTTTTCCGAACTTTTAACCGTTAAATTGGATCCGCCATTTTCAATTTCGAAAGTCTGATTCCAATTTTGAGAATGTATTCCAATTTTGAGAAAAACCTAAACTTCCTTCGAACTTCTGACAGCCCTTCTGAATTTCGGAAATCTGTTAGCAAAATCGTAATCAGTGACTTCGAAACTTGTGTATTCTAATTTTGAGAAAAACCTAAGCTTTTTTCGATCTCAGCTTCTAACGGCCGTATTGGATCCGTCATTTTTAATTTGAATAGTGTTATTAGCGACTTCGAAAGCCCCTGTATAAAAATTGTAAGCAAAATCTAAGCTTCCTTCGAACTTTTAAAAGCGAAAAGGTGATTCCTCTAGGACAAGGTTTTTGTTAATAACCAAAGAACCTTACAAAGGTACAATGTGGATATCTCAGGCGTATAGTTTTTCAACAATTCGTTGAAAAAACATTTGGAAGGTTAAATATACAGTCAGAAGCAATTCCTTTCGAAAAACTTTTAGAAGAATATAAATATGGGATATCGTGATCAAAAAGGTGATTCCTCCATCACTTTTAATTTCTCAAGGCTTTTAATAACAGACGCAGAACCTTCTACGTTCAACAAAGAAAACGTACATTATCAGTTACAATTAAAAAAACCGCTGCCAATTCATTGGCCCTTAGCTTCCTCAACCGTAATTTGTTGATTCCTTTAATTAATTTTTAATAACAAAATTTATAATTTTTTAAAAAATTTTTTGCATAATTATAATTAAATTCATTTATGAATATTAAAACTTGTTAATTTTTAAATTTATTTATTTATTAATTATTTATTTATATCAAATTTATATCGATGTCATGAAGAAAAGATAAATGCTATATTTCCCAATATGGGGACAAACTAATCCATAATTTCCTATGATATAATTTCCTTTAATTTCCAATATGGCGACAAATTATCAAAGCACTAGAAGATCCCTTATATGTACGTACAACGCACGACGCACCGTACCGTGTAGGCGTGTATGCAGTACTGCGGGGTTCGTGACTAACCCACAGCTTGTTGGACCCGGCCGGAATACATACTGCACTACACGCTACCCCGATCGGAGCGCCACCTACTCTTATACTATTTTAATTATTCATCAGTTTTGAATACTTAAACTCAAGAATTCAATCTTGAAAATTCAAACATATTACATTTTGACGCCAATACTATATACTTTTATAATATACTGATGATAACATCATTGGAGTTATGAGTTTTAAAAAAAAAAAACATGTTTTTGTTTTTGATGATAACTAAAGAACCGTGATAGATAGAAAATTAATTTTTCTTAGAAAATATAGTTATTTTAATTCTCTTGAGAATGCCACCCACCCCATTCAGATACATATAGCCGTTCTCGAGAAATTACGATTTAAAAAAAATCTCAAAAAATTTTAAATCTCAAATATCTCTGAAATTTATGGACCAATCATTTTGCCCAAAGAACTCGACCGAAAACTATAAAAAATCTACCTCTAAAAGGAATTTTGAAGCCATTAAATCAATTTTACTCTTGTAATCGTTGGACATACAAAACTGATTTTTTTCATTTTTCAATTTTTTACTCAAAATCTAGCCTACAGAATGTATTCAAATTTTAACAGATTATAGCTATTTCTATTCTGTATTATCATGATTTTTCTCAAAAAAATTGACCGTTAAGTTTAGGAGTTATAAGCTTCTAAAAAAAACACGTTTCTGTTAATAACAAAAGAACCGTGATAACTAGAAACTTTTTTTTTTAGAAAATATAGGTATTTTAATTCTCTTTCGAACGCTACCCATCAGATTCGAATAACTCGATCCTATCATTAAAAAAAATCAAAAAACAGTTTTGAGAAAATCCAAAATTTGAAAGAAAACAAAAACGCATCGCCCCAATCAAAAAACGAAATTTTGACCCGCCATCACGCAAAAAAAAAAAACAAAAAAAATGAGATCTGTCCGGTCAAAATCGACCGAGTAGAAGCTGAGATCCAGGCATACACACACACACGCACACACACACACACACACACACACACACACACACACACACACACACACACACACACACACACACACACACACACATTCATACAGACATTTTTCAAAAACCATGTATTTTGATTCCTAACACCTCGGAACACAATTATAACATGTTTTTAGAACAACTCAAAAATTTACTATCATAAAGCTTCCTCTAGGAGGAAGCAAAAGATACCGTGATCAAAAGGTGATTTCTCTAGAGAATATATATATATATATATATATATATATATATATATATATATATATATATATATATATATATATATATATATATATCTTCCTATATTATATAGTTGTAAGGTCAAAAATGGGTACCTAACCCCTCCACCCCCTCCACTCCCCTCCACTCCCCTCCAAACCCCCTCCACCTACCCCTCCACCTACCCCACTACAACTAATCTCTTATAGATATGTTACTGAAAATTGTATATAGGGGGTATCGAGATTCGCTGATTAGTAATCTGAACTCAGATTTTGAAAATTCAGAATAGCGGAACGAAAATGTCTGCCGCATATTGAAATATTACTGAATTTTGCTGAAAATTGTATATACGGGATTTCTGGATTCGATTATTACGAATCTGAACTTAGATTTTAAAAATTGAAAATGGCGGCAAAATATTTAAATAATATTGAATTTTGCTAATAATTATATTTAGGGGATTTCTAGATTACGAATCTCAACTCAGATTTTCAGAATTCAAAATGCCGGATCGAAGATGTCGGCCACATATTGAAATATTACTGTATTTTGTTGAAAATTGTATATAAGGAGTTTTTGGAGTAGCTTATTACAAATCTGAACTCAGATTAAGAACATTCAAAATGGCGGATTCAAAGATGGTGGTCAAATATTGAAATATTATTAGATTTTGCTGAAATTTGTATTACCTTAATACGGGATTTTTGGTTTCGCTGATTAGGAATCTGAACATATATTGTGATAAATCAGACTGGTGGACGCAAGATGGCTAACAAAAATTGAAATTTTACTCGATTTTGCTGAAAATTGTATATAAGGAATGTGTGGATTCGCAGATTACGAATCCCAAATCAGATTTTCAGAAATCAAAATGGCTGATCGAAGATGGAGGCGAAATATTCAAAAACTACTGGAATTTGCTGAAAATTGTATAAAAAGGATTTCTGGATACGCTGATTACGAATCTGAACTCAGATTTTCAGAATTCAAAATGGCGGATTCGAAGATGGTGGTCAAATATTGAAATATTATTGGATTTTGCTGAATATTGTATATACCGGATTTTTGGTTTCGCTGATTATGAATCTGAACATATGTTTTGAAAATTCAGTCTGGTGGACCCATGATGACTAACAAAAATTGAAATTTTACTCGAGTTTGCAAAATATTGTCTACAGTGGGTTTCCGGATTCGGCAATTAGGAATCGTAACTCATATTTTGAAAATTCAAAATAGAGGACCCAAGATGGCTTCCACAAATTGAAATATTACTAGATTTTGCGGAAAGTTGTATATACGGGATTTCTGAATTCGATAATGACGGATCGGAACTAAGGTTTAAAAATTCAAAATGGCGGAAAAATATTTAAATTATACTAGCTTTTTCTAAAAATTGCATATAGGAGGTTTCTATATTAGCTGATTATGAATCTGAACTCAGATTTTTAGAATTCAAAATGGCGCATCGAAGATGGAGGCCAAATATTCAAATGTCACTGGATTTCGCTGAAAATTGTATATAGAGAACCCATCTGGATTCGCTGATTACGAATATGAACTCATATTTTGCCAATTCAAAATGGCTGCCAAATATTGAAATATTGCTGAATTTTACAATTGCATATGGGAAATTTCTGGATTCGCATGATGATGAATCAGAATTCAGATTATGAAACTTCAAAATGGCATACCCAAGATGGCGGCCAAAAATTGAACTTTTCTGTTTTGCTAAAAATTGAATATACTGAATTTCTGGATTCGCTGATTACGAATATGAACTCAGATTTTGAAATTCAAAATGGCAGTAAAATATTGAAATAATATTGGATTTTGCAAAAGAAATTGTATGTATCGGGTTTCCGAATTAGCTGATTACGAATCTGAACTCAGATATTGTGTTATGTGTGCCGCGAATGGATTTGACTATAAATAACAGCTGCAGCATTAATATATGTTTAGTTCGAGCTGAACTCTGAAAGCATAAACATGGCATATCCTCAGCGAGAAGCGGATAGTCTTTATATATTCAAAGATGCTATTAAGCAAAAATCTATGTCTTTGAAGAACAGCATCGACAATTCTCTCGATAATGTGAGAAATGATGTCTCTTATTTAAAGATGACGGCGGATTTAGATAGTATTGATAGTGTTCGATATACCACGTATTGAAATATTACTGAATTTTGCTGAATATTGTATATACACGGAAAAAAGCATTCAGAGCTATAGGCCGTGAGTTATAACAGAGTAAGCGGGTACCGTCTCTGCCACCGTGTAGCGGCGCGACATTCAGTCATGTCAATGATGGTCTCTAGACAACGCTATACGGGGTGACTGCCGCAGTCGTCAGACGTGCTACTCACGCTTGCCGCCGTGCGCGTTAAAGCTTGAACTCAGTGATAGTCACGGCCTACAGCCGTGTCACGCGAGCACCGTTCATCGAAATGACCACAGTCACAATCATAGACGCATATTTCACGACATCCGGCGATGCTATATGGCACGCTATTTTTTTCTCGCGCGTCACGGGCTACAGCTGTGAATTCTTCTTTCTGTATACGGGATTTCTAGATTCGATTATGACAGATCTGAACTCAGATTTTAAAGATTCAAAATGGCGGCAAAATATTTAAATTATACTGGCTTTTGCTAAAAATTATACATAGGAGGTTTATATTTTCGCTGATTACGAATCTGAACTCAGATTTTCAGAATTCAAAATGGCGGATCGAAGATGGAGGACAAATATTCAAACATTGATGGATTTTG